>JANSVA010000003.1:25326901-25377911 GCA_025504915.1 Erythroxylum reticulatum | reverse complement strand
ATTAGTTAATCCGTGATTGCTATCTATCGAAGTGGCGAATTAATTTCAATTAAGAAATTAATGAGATTAAATAATTTGGTCTAAATAGATTGCGGCTTTTCTGATTCTGTTGGTTAAGACAAAGGTCCATTTGAGCCTAGTGCTGCCATAGATTATATTCTGCAGAGCTTTACTCGGGAATAGTCTAATTAGTTAAGGTAATAATCTACAGAGCTTTACTCGGGATTATCGAATAATTATGAATGGACTGGTTAATATGTGTTGTTCACTTTCTGCTATAACTTTGTCCATAAGAATGAACGAAATTTATATTTTTGAGTCTATGATCGAATTACAATATCAAATGGAGGAGTACCTTGGCTAGGTTTTATTTTATATTATTTTCAATCTTTATTTTTAATTTCTTTTTGCGTGATTTTGTGTTTTAAAATTAATCATCCCCAAATCAATTCTTTTTATATTTTTATTTATTTATTTTTATTTTTGATTTCACACAAATAAATAATTACTACATTGGTCTCTGTGGTTTGACCCTATTCACCACTTTACTCGTTTAAGTGTTCTAGAGTAGGAATTTATTTTTGCTGATTTGACACGCCATCAGTTTCTAATGAAAATTTTGATCATTGTTTCAATTGCTTTCCCCTTTTTATTTACTATAATTTTTACTGAGCTAAATATAGTTCCTACCCCAAAATTATTTCTCCAGTTAATTAAATTACATAAGCGAGTAGCCTCTTTAGTATTATTAATTCCATTTTCATGTATAGGTCTTTACTTTGAATCTAATTAATTAGTATAGCAAATCAACCAATGTTTGCTTATAAATATAATAATACAACGGAGCAAGTAAAACCCAACTAAAACCTTTCAAGCAAAAACCCTCCTAAGTCTAAATCATGCACTTTTTAGGTACAACATTTAATTCATACAAGTTAAATTTTGGTATTTGACATTTGCTTAACCAATGACAATAACAATAAGTCCATTCTTATGCATTAAACACTTACAGTAGTCAAATTTCCATTTAAGACAACATCAATGTCAGTTTCATGATAGAAATAGAATACAAGTAAGGCCTCAATTAACCAAATGCTGGGTCTTGACTCTTGACTCTTGTATGGTAGACTTACTTAGTTTAATGGGTTACTTTGAACTAGCCATTATATCTAGTTTAAAGTCTTAAAGACTCTTGTAAGTATACGTAGCAATTAGCATGTGAAAATCTTTCTGAAACCAGGAAGGAATTTTGAAATGAAAATTTGGCCTTTAGAAAGTGAAGGAAACATGACCATTAAATTTAAAGGTGTAAACAATGGACGACCCAGTGGAAATGATGAAACAAAATGACATCCCTTTTTAATGATGATAAAATTTACAAAGATAGATTATAATTGCTAATAGATTATTAGTTTAAATTTTCCAAATAGTACATCCTTTTCCATATCAACTCCAATCATAGTATATATGAAAATTTTACTTTTTGTTTGTATATTTCATAAATTTGCATATGTGTAAAGTGTTTTTCAAATAGTTTTAATTAGTTAATTTTTTGTGAATAGATAATTTTTTATTTATTTTGTATTCAATTTGTCCCTAATTACTTAACTTTGGTTTCAATTATGGACAAATTTCTTAAAAGGCCTCTTACAAATAAGGATTCTAGCCCCAACCCTTTAAAGTATCCTCATTTAGAAGTCAATTTAGATGATCTTCAGTCTGATCCAGGATTGTGGAAAAAAATTTCAGAATATCATCCTTATGACCGTGATAGAATACGAAGAGCTTATTTGCAAAAAGGTCCATGTCAACCTTTTGAGCATGATTTTTCACAAAGAAAACTTGGAAATATTTATAGTAAATTTGTTCCATCTTGGTTTAAAGAATATGCCAATTGGTTGGAGTATAGTGTTATAAAAGATGCAGCTTTTTGCTTATGTTGTTATCTTTTTAGGCCAGATATTGGAAGTCAAGCAAGTGGTGATACTTTTGTTACTGATGAAATTAACAATTGGAAGAAAAAAAGACATATTTCATATTCATGTAGGAGGTCCTAATAACTCTCACAATATAGCTTGGAAGAAATGTCAAGATTTGATGAATCAGAAACTACATATTCAAGTTGCTTATGCTAATCAATCCAACCATCCTTAAAAGGACTATCATACCCAACTTATTACATCAGTGGATTGCGTTCGATTCCTTTTACGTCAAGGATTGGCTTTTTGTGGTTGTGATAAATCAGAGACTTCTAGTAATAATGATAATTTTCTTCAACTTTTACAATTCTTGGCTGACCATTATGAACCTATCAATAATGTTGTTTTAAAAAATGACAGCGGAAATCTCAAAGTCATTGCTTCTGACATACAAAAGGATATTGTCAAAGCCACTGCAATTGAAACCTCCAATGTCATTATTAATGATCTTTATGGTGGGTTATTTTCTATCCTTATTGATGAGTCTCGTGATATCTCAATCAAAGAACAATTGACTATTGTTTTACATTATATTAATGTAAAAGGATGTGTGCTTGAGCGATTTATTGGGATTATTCATGTTATTGATACCACCTCTTTATCACTAAAGTTTGCAATAGGTGAATTGTTTTCAAAGCATGGATTGAGTATATCATATTTACATGAGCAAGGTTATGATGGAGCTAGCAATATGAAAGGATCAATTAATGGTTTGAAGACTTTGATCTTAAAAGAAAACAATTCAGCTCACTATGTTCATTGTTTCTCTCACCAATTGCAATTAGCACTTGTAACGGTGGCCAAGAATCATATACATGTTGCTTTGTTGTTTAACACAGTCTCAAGCTTATCAAATATAGTTGGAGGTTCTTGTAAATGATCTTCTTCGTGAGAAGCAATTTAGTAAGATCGTTGAAGGGCTAAAAAATGGTGAACTTTCAAGTGGTAAAGGTTTACATTAAGAAACTTCTTTTCAAAGATCAGGTGACACACGTTGGGGAACACATTATGGATCATTATCAAGCTTAATCGTGATGTTTGACTCCATAGTTGATGTTTGAGAGATCATTATGGAAGAAGGCACAACTTTAGAGAAAAAAAGTGAAACATATGATTTGCTTGATTCTATCCAATCTTATGAATTTGTATTTAGCTTGCATTTGATGAAAAAATCTTAGGCATCACAAATGAATTATCTCAAGCATTGCAAAGGAAGGATCAAGACATTATCAATGCAATTTCTTTTATTAAAGTTTCTAAATGACTACAAATGATGATGGATGATGGGTGGCAGTCCTTATTTGATGAAACATCTTCATTTTGTGAGAACCATGATATTGTCATTCCAAATATGGATGAAAATTTTGTACATTGGGGAAGGTCAAGGCAAAATGCACAAAAAATGACGAATTTGTATCATTATCAAGTGGAATTATTTTACACTGTGATTGATATGGAACTTCAAGAGCTCATCAATCGCTTCAATGAGGTAAATACCAAGTTGCTTATTTGTGTGGCATGCTTGAATCCAAATGTCTTTTTATGCTTTTGATAAGCAAAAATTGATTCAGCTTGCTGAATTTTATCCCTCTAATTTCTCTAAAGTAGAGCTTATTACTCTTAGTGATAAACTTGATAATTATATTGTTGATATGCAATCTGATGATCAATTTTCGATATTAAATGGGATTAGTGATATTGACAAGAAGCTAGTTGAAATAGAAAAGGATGTTGAGTACCCTTTGGTGTTTTTACTTGTGAGATTAGCTTTGATTTTGCCTATTGCTACCGCATCGGTGGAAAGAACATTTTCTGCAGTGAAGATAGTGAAAAATCGCTTGCGCAATCGAATGGGAGATTTTTGGATGAATGACTATTTGATCACATATATTGAGAAAATATATTATATGTAAGAAGCCCAAGACAATGATGTAATTTTTTGTTTATCAAATATACAAATGTTTATATCTTTTTCAGTAATATAATAGTACTTTAAATATTTTGCCCCCACTCAAAATAATTTCTGGATCCGTCTTTGTGTAGAACATGCTGAGTTTTCAGTTTGGAATTTATCCTTTAGAAGGTCACAAAAAATAGTAATTAGAAGAACATCTGCTCCTATATTACATATCTGGAGGTTTTTGTCATCATTTTGCTTATTTTTATCTTACTCCTAGACTTTATCTGCAGGTAAAAATAGTGAAAATGAGTAATGTCTCTTAAAAAGGAAGTCAGAGGGACCTCAAGGAGTTCTTTTCTTTTTCTAGTGATATAATTTAAGTTGAGATATAAAGGTATTAGGCTATTGAGTTCTTAAATATATCATACTTCCTTCTTTTATGTTATTTTTGTTGTTCTTATACTAAGCCACTATTTTGCTTATGTGGGGATAGTGAACAATCTCAAATTGCATATGTTATCTTCATGGATTGTCTAGGAGCAGATATTGTTGTCTTCTTTCTGTAAATAATTTCTTTTAGCATTGTGTTGAACTATGTATTCTGTTATTCCTTCCTTTGATGTTTATTTTAGTCGACATTATGAGCTCATGGTTGACCTAGTGCTTTCATTGGAAAGGAAATAGCTATGGTATCATTTATCTCTATTATGAAAGTTTTCTCATATATTTTCTTCAAAACCAAAAGCAATTTGTGTCATTCTACTTAAAGAACTATAATTGAAACCCCTGCATCATCTAAAAAATGTTCGTTAGTCATGAGATGCATTTGGCATGACAAAGAAATTCTTAGCTTTTGGCTGAGTTACTTATGGTGATCCTGAGGCTATTCGTGTTGAAGATATTGGATTCATTATTTCTTATAGGGCATGTTTTAGGAGTAGTTGTTTGCTTATCATTAACATAAGTGACTAGTTTATTTCTATATTGCTTAATGTGTTTCTTATCATGGATTATTTAATTTTCTATTCTAAATGGATTAAATGTTTTAAGCTCAAGAGGAACCTCATGACTATAGTTACTGTGATACTCTCAATTTTCTTTTCTAGAGACTAGGTTGATTTCATTTCCTTAATTCATTGTTGATGTACGTTATCTTATTATCTTTTTTGTTAAGATTAACTACTTATGTTTATGCTTTCTGAATTTGTTCATAAAACGAAATTGAATTATTATGTTGTTAGTTTTTGGACTATATTATTTGTTTTGATTAAATTAAGATCATAATAAAGTAGTTAGTATTTCATATTTTAGATATATCTACCCGTGTGTGAGCATAGTAATTTTACAATTCTAATATACTTCTTATTTCTTTTTTCTTTGTAGGATGGTGATGATTAGGAATGTACAAAGAGGACATTGGAGAAGGATTTTGGAGCGCCTATATATATTGGTTTTGTTTAATATTTAGATTAATTCACTTATATTCCATATGGAATGAAGGACGATATTGTAAATGAATATTTTAGCTAGTGATTTTTTGCCTTTTGGACTATATATCATATATAAATGCAATTTTTTATCATTTACAATTGATCGTATGTATGCAATTAAGATGTACATTAATATCTATATATTGTTTTTAATGTATATATGAATGTTGCCTAGATAATGACAAAATTATGCTGTTATGTTAAATATAGGTAACGAAAGAATAAATTGATGCTTTTATTGTTACAAATTGTTGTTTAAAAAATTTTACTTTTTTGCCTTATCTATTTAACATTGTTGCGTAAAAAAAATTAAAATGTTGCAATATTTATTTAACATTGTTGCTATAGTTTAAAACTAATGTGTTGCCATAATCAAAACTTAAAGCAAAATTTCGTATTTTGTTGCCTAATTAAAAAATTATAATGTCTTATACTTATAGCAACACCATTTTATTTAATAGTTTAAATTTTTTACCTTAGTAAAAAAAGTAATGATAATTGTACTTACAGTTACGTTTTTGTTTGTTGGCTAAATCACTTTTTGTTCTAGTGCTTGGAGCTTTTAAACTTATTCCACTTTGCTAGACTACTAGTCCTTACTCGCAATTCATATTGCAAATTGCTTGGATTATATTCCATATCATGGATAAGAATTGGAAATTGAAGAATAAATGGTTCATGGATTCATTCTCTTAACTGCAAAAGGGATATAAGAGGATGGATAACTTAAAGTGAAGCCTATCATTTGTGTTAAGTCTTTGCTTAATTACTATCCAAAGTATAAATGAAGGTTTTGGGATATTATTGAAGTGTCAAATTAACTTAAACTAAAGAACGTCCTAATATGTGTTTGTGAATATTTTCAAACAAGATCCATTAGTATATACTTTAGACTTGAATTTAGTCTAGATTAAGAAGTCCTTCATAATTGGTTTAGGATTGTAAACCTTGAAGTCTCTTGAACAAAAGAGAAAAATTATGAGGAGTAAGATAACCATTTCCATATTTCTCCTTTAATAATTGCAGCAACCTTAACATGGTCTAATAAGTTTATTTTTAATATTTTATATTCTTGTAGGTTGCATAGAGGGCCAAGTTCATGCTAATTGTTAACTCAAAATGAAGTATTCATGTTATTCCTTATCTTCAATTTGAATTCATTGCATACATATTCCTTTAAGCGCAACTTTCTTAAAAGTTTAGGAAGATTTAGTTTTAAGATTTACCTTACAGAAGTTGTCAACTTTGAGGAAATGAAAGAGCATTCACCTAACACCAAAGGATTCATTACTTTGATGGGAATGATTCCATTTAACTTTTTCTCTAAATCTTTGCTATTTATTATGAACTATAAGAAGTTTCTCAGTAATCTTTTTTAGTAACTTTAATTAACTATTAATGTAACAAAATGTGTAAGCTACAATAGATACGCAAATTGTTGAGAATTTGGGTAACTAATTGCAACCTACATGCATAGGTTAAGAACATGTTTTACTAACCACCTAATCATTGGTTTATGCAGTTTAGGAGAGTCTGGCATTCCTTAATTGATAGTGCTTTAGTAGTAATGGGAATGCTAAGATAACTGAAAGTCGGTTGCTTATGATTAAACTAGTTAAAAGAGAAATTTACTCTTGAATCTCTAGAAACCCTGAAAAAATAGAGAAATCAATTTTATGAGAGTTGACTAAGAGCCCTGAAAGCCTCTTGAATCTTTATAAATAGTTGTTAAACACTTTGTTAGATTATGTATTAGCTCCACAAACTAGCAAGTGATCATTAACAAATGACAAGTTAAATATCCTTAGCATGTTATATTCATAATAGAATATGAACTTGCTTTCCTTGTCTACATTCCTTGCTACTATCTAATTAGAGATCTTATTATTAAGCATGAAAAGATAGGGAGATAAGGTGTCTCCCTGTTTAAGTCTTTTAGCATTTGAAGAGATGGATTGTTCACCATTAATTTTGATGCTATAAAAGGTAGTTATGACACATTAGTTCAACCACTCCATAACTTCCATAAGGATAAAGATAAGCTTCCAGTTTATTTAGTCAAATGCCTCGTGAAAGTCTATCTTTAGGACAAATTTTGATTTCTTTTTTTCTATAGTAATTTTTAAATAGACTTTGTGCTATAAAAATATTGTCTCTAATATTATTTTCTTAAATAAATGCACCTAGCTAGAGGCTAATGAGATTTTTCAAAATCAATTGGAGCTTAGATGTTAGTGATTATGATAACGTTAAGCATGAGGAGTTAGGGATCCTAATAATCAAATATATTTTAGTGTGTGTGTGTGTGTGTGTGTGTGATTTTTTTCAGTTAAGAACTTGTCATTTGTGAAGAACTTTTGGACTAATTTGGTGACATGGTTTTTATCAAGTATTAGAGTATTTGAAAATTAATGCATTAAATTTATCAAATATAAGGGCCTCATTAACTCCTAAATGAAACAAAGCCTTTTTTTATATCAAAGTTGGTGAAAGGACCAAGGAAGGAATATGCTAGCTCTCGGTAAATGGTATAGGAAGTAAATGTTCTAAGGTCCTGCATAGAGAAAAATTAATCAATAATAGTTCCTAGGGTTCCTTTAAAATAGTAAGCAAAGGTTCTTCAACTTATGTTATTGTATAGAGATGGTTCCATATAAGTCCCTTAAATAGACAATCTTGTTTGTTTTCCTTCTAGAGAGCATTGTATTATAGAAAAAATTTTATTCTAATCCCCATGTTTAACCAATGTTTCCTTGATTACCTTAATAATATGTTGAGTATTTCCAATAAGTCAATTTATTTCACTTAATCATCCCTTTTTAGTTTCTTAAGAGCTTCATCATTTGATTAGAGCTGAGATTTCTGTAAATGTAGTTAAGTTTGGTCAAGGAATCATTGTTAGCAACCTCAATGTTCTTATGGTTTACCTTATTAAAAAGCTTTAGCTCCTGCTTATTAGCTTTTAGCTACATGCACTAGTAAGCTTCATAAGCCTTGTACATTTACGCTCAGACCTCTCTTTACAACCTGTTTAAAACTAGGAAGACCAATAATACAATTATTAAATTTAGAAGGAGCTTGTATTTTAATTGGTTGAACATCAAGAAAGATCTCTATTTGGAAAGTGATTAAAGTATAAGAGAATGTTGAAGCATAGTTATTAGTGAAGGTTGAAATCCAACTTGAGTTTCTAAGGGCTTTGATAAGCTTTTCCCTAAAGAACCAATTCCCACTTTGTTTTTTGTTCCCTAGTGGCACCTAAGAGGGGATGAATTGGGTGTTGGTGAATTTAAATAACTATTTTCTATCTAATGGATGCAATTTGACAAAGATCAATACATGATGATACAAAGAATATGCAATATAAATCAATCACATAATTATAAAGTAATTTAAAGAACAATGGGGACAAGAATGGTATATCAATTTTATAGCAGTTCAGTGAATAGTCCTTGCCTAGTTCCACTCTTTAAGTTAGTTCTTACAATTCCACTAAAAATCCTTTTTCAACAAGGTGAAGAGGAACTTTTGTATAATCAATCTTGTTTGTATTTTGGTAAAAAGTAGGCCTTCTTATAATTTTCCTTTAAGGTTGTTTGAAAATAAGTTCTAAAAACACCTAACTATCCTACTTGCAAGTATACAAGGTGTTTGTAGTTGATTACCTAGAGATGTCTCTCAAGGAGGTGAAACTAATTCACTCAAATTAATGTTGAATGAAAATAAAAAACAGATGTAACCCTAAACATTGTATCCCGATTTGCTAAGTAAAGGATTTAAACAAAATCATGCAATTAGACTAAAAAGTAAACTAATTTAACTATAATTTCTCATTCTAATATTAAACTTCTTCTCTCAATCCTTTTTTTAATACCTAAATGATGCAAAGGTAGGCCACACTATTACATCCAATAATCTTAGAAACTATAACAAATAATAAGAAAACGAAACAGTCCCTTCATCATGGATAATCAACTAAATTAGCTACATTAATTCTCAATAACAGGTAATTAGTCCATCATGGAATAAAAAAGGTTTATCATCTTCATATACTTCAATTCCATAGTTAACAGTAATAGAAAAGTCTTAAAAGCAATAAACAGAGTAAAAAAAAAACTAAAATGGACTATCAAACTCTAACAAGAAAAACTAGTTCAACAGAGGAGATTTATAATACAACAAAGATAAAATAGATATAGCAACAAATGGGTCATCGGATGAGGATGTTGTCTAGTCCCTAGCTTTGGCTCTCGGCCTCTACCTCTATTCACTATCGTCCAAAAGAATGGACATTGCCCCTAGTTTCAGCTCTACCTTCTCTCTATCTGTTGTTGTTTCTCTTCTTCTTTACCACCGACCAGTCTTTTGTTCTTTTCACCTCCAACATTCTTTGTTGTCTCTTTTCTTCATCTTTTTCTCTTTATGTGTGTCCACCTCCAGCCTCTCTTACTCTTTTTATTTGTAGTATGATTCTAGGTCTAGGATTTAATGTCGTTAAAACCTACATCAAATGGCACATAATATTAAACCATTTAAAGAAATTTTAGTCACATCCATGACTGTGGGAGTGACGAGTGTGACAAGGTGCATGCATTAATTAATTAATGTTACACCATGCATAATTCACATCCACATTCATTCTTTTATGCATAATTTTTCTTATTTCCATGCATCATTCACAAGACACTACAATCAACAATCACACAATATTCATGTCATTTTCACTCAATTCATTTCAAATTTGGATTAAAACACAAGAATTTGTAACCAAAATCTAGATATGAAGGCAAGCAAAATCAATAGAAGTTAAACATAACAAAGATGAAGTGTAACCCTAACTCAAAAATGAAATTTATAGCTTAAACCCCTTTGCATGCTCACTTTAATAACTTAGAGGATCATACACTTCACATTAGAACAATGAAAGTAAAAATGATTTGAAAATCTCTTATAATATGTTTATAGAACACCTAAAATGCTTTTATATGCAGTATTAATAAGAAACCATATATTTTTGTCCTTTAAGACTCAATATAGTCAATAGACTTAAAAATTATTTATAATGTCTAGTTATAGTACATTGATTGATAAATGTAGCATATTATTATACAATAATTTACCTATTGGAACATTGATCGAATATTATAACATTTTGGTTTAAGAATGTGCATTTATTTTTAAAAAAGCTATCTATTAGGATGTTGCTATGTTAGTTAACCAGTATAACTATAATATGTTTCTTTTATAACTCTAACTTGTATTAGTAAACCACTAACTAATACTGGTCGACCAATGTATCTAAAATCTTGATTCCAACATATTAGATAATCAAACTTACTTTTCTTAACGAAATTTGATCAAATGCTTCTTAAAATATACCTAAAATAATATTTAATAGATCAAGAGGATTTTAATTACAAAGAAAACGTTCATTCCTAATAATAATTGAAAAGAGTTATACTATTAGTTACAATGATGACATATGCATGTATGATGAGCCTCTAAGTATTAAAGAAACCAAGTAGGAATTATAATTATCATTACATTTTTATTTATAATATTATCATGCCTTTATCTTCCTTATTCTTGGTTTTATTCTTACTTGAATGATTTTGGTTCCAATTGTTCTTATTTTATGCATGACTAAAATAACTTTCACATTAACTTTATCTAAAATTAAAATTATTATTAGTACTTTTATTTTATTATAATCAAAATATAGAATGGAATCTCCTTTGGTTTAACATTCTCCCCTTTTTGATGATGACAAAATATTTTATTATATTTAAATTTTTAATTTATGAAATTGTTCGTGTAAGCACATATGACATGTTTATATAAAATCAACACAAACAATTAACTCCCTTTAAATATATTCTTTATAAAAATAATTAATAGAGATTAAATGTCAATCATTTAAGCACAAATATAACATAATCAACAATTGTATGAAGATGAATATAATATCAATAAGTGTAATGTCAAGTGCAAATTGGATTGATAAAAATATTAGAAACTAACAATCAAACATATCTAATAATCAATAAAAATAAGTTTAACATCAATATCAAATATACATAATGAACATCCGTGATAATCCTAGAAATTAATTGCTCCCCTGAATCTAATATCACTTTCATCCCTTTTGTAGACAACTTATTGAAAGGGAATCAGCTATATAGAGAAAGAAGGTAAGAGTGAATAAAAGTGAACAATTTATTAAAAGAATGCAGACGTAAAAGAGCTAAATTTTTAGCATAAAAAGCCTCCAAACAAATATTAAAGTTATGACTAATTTATCAAAATAATAATTATAGATAAATATAAGTACAAAAAAGATCTTAATCAAATAAAATTCCTATCAATCATTTACCAATTCTCTCTTAATTTTGTAAAACCTCTCCTAACTCATTAGTTTAGTGAACATGTCAGTTAATGTAATATATTAACAAATTATAGCTTAATGTCTCCATTTTTCAAGTTGTGTGAGTTTACTATTGAAACAAAGGGTGAAGGACCGTCATTATCATCTTCATAAATACTACATCTCTTTTTCTTCAAATGAGGAGGCAAGGAGAAATGCTTCATAACGAATGACTCCAAAAAATTGCAGTGAAATATGTGATTATTGGGCCTCTACAAAGGTTAAGGTTTGTATTCTTTCTCTTCACATTTCCTTCCATTAATTTTGTTTTTGCATTTAATGACTTTTTTTTCTTTATTTAGGAAAAGTGTAAGAAAGCCAAGGTTATCAAAGAAAAAAAATAAAAACTTCTCACGATAGTGACTCCAAATCATTTTTTATCGTATGACAAGAATTTGTAAGTTCTTTGTTTATAAGTTATTATTATATTATTAAATACAACAAAATCTATTATGTTTCAAAAAAATTTAATTCATATAACAAAGTCAGACTCAACTACATGAAAAAGAGTGTGATAGGATTGCACTCTATAAACTGACATACTACAAGGAAGGTAAAGGTTGGATGTCTAAAAAGGCACAGAATAATTATATAAGTATAAAAATTTTAATTTTAGAGTTTATTTATTTATATAATACTAACTAATAATATTTGAATTACATCTCAATTTTGTGTTTTAAATTTTAGGACAAAGATATAGGAGTTGTTACAGAGATCATTGTCTGGCGGGAATGAGCCCAATGTGGATGAAATTTGCAACAACGTCCTAGGTATAAGATAAGGGTATATCAAAGGTCTTGGATATGACCCTAAGCTAATTGGTTCATCATTTTCATGACCAATATATGTAACAACGCATCAAAAGCAAAACCAGTTGCTTAAGGCCCAATTATGATGTCATGAAGAAAAGTTAGATTATACTGAAGAAAAATTACAACATAATGAGTAAAAATTAAACCGTACTAACAAAGAATTGATCAAGCTTAAAGATGGTCAAACAAATACTTGGGTCAAAGTATGTAAGTAGTTGTAACGATGAGGAGTCTTAGTTTGTCAATAAATTTTTTCTTAAGTTTTGTAATTAAGATTTAAATACATTTTTTAATGCATTTCATTTTTAATTATGAAGCATTTTTATTTTATTTTAATTAATTATTATTTAAACAATGTCACTAATAATAATTACAAAATGTGACTTAATTATAATTCAAACCATGTTAAAAACAATAACTTGAATTAAAAATCTTATCAATAATTATAATTAAATATTAAATTGGTAATGGGAAAGTAAAATTAAAATTTTAGCTACAAATATAAAATCGTCACCAAATCTTTTTACTTATGTTTTCCAAGATGTCTCTAATAAGCTGTAGCTACACTTTCAAAAATGTAACTAAACATATTCTGCTACTCAAATGAATCGTCGGTAAACATTATTATCTACGCCTACGTTAACAATGCTAATCACCTTTACCCACCAAAATCAAATGTCGCAGAACGTCATTTGTGACATTTTTTCCTCTTGTCGCCTATTCCTTTTTGCAAAAAAGGAGTGATCGTAGCAAAATCAATTAAGAGACGATTCCATGAAAATGTCGTAGATAATTTTTTGCAACCAATGGCTCGACGATTTTTTGCTGTCGCAAAATAATTTTGTGACAATTTTTTATCTTTTAGTGACGAAATATTTCATCGCCAAAACCCATCTCTGTTATAGTGTAAGTACAGATACTCTAATCTCTCAACCATATTTTTCACTATACATTTTCTTTAAGTAGACATTGGAACTAACAGGTACATATGACTAGCTATAATTTATGTTGTTGCTTAACTTTGATTTTTAAGGGATTACAATAGGGCATAAACATGTTCATATTCATGGCCGTATTTTATATTATTTTTCTAACTTTATGCAGCACAACTTCAGTATACATGTATTTGGGTGTATTTTTAATTATGAATTTTTTAGAAAAACACAAGCATATGTTATACTGTATTTTTTAAATTTTAATATTTTTTCTTGATTTTTCTTATGAAATTTTCAAATCTTGACAAAGTTCATCCCAAACCAATATTTTCAATAATTACATAAAATATAAATAAAATCGCCTAAATCAGGATAATTTATCTAGAAAACATAGCAAAACTCTTACTGATATATTTATCTAATTTACACACATCAATTTCCAATTAGAAAAGGGGACCATCTAATACTCGTCAAACAAATTAATAACTGAGATTGAATTCTCAGAGAATCAAGAGGTGAGAATGCATCTAGAAGATGAGAAAAATGCATCGTTTTATCAAAATTACCTTTAATGGGTCGTCAACAATCACAGTGGAACGAAAATATTTGCTGGTTATTATTTCATAATTAAAAACTTGGCAAGAGTTTATTGGCTGGATAAGAAGTCACGTGTATCGCCAACTTTGTTTCTTAGAGAAAATACAAATTCTGTGTCACCCTAGCTAGCTCAAGCTTTGTTTTTTAAAGGATTTTGATGATAGTTATATATTATTTTAAAATTTAAATTAGATTTATTCTCTTGTGTACTAACTATATAATTCTTAAAAATATATAAAATTATAAAATACTTCTTCGCTTTTTTGTAAATACCTTCTTTGTGCACTTACCTAACTAGAAATGATTTCATTCCGAAAGAATCTTACTAATTTGAATGATTACCTGCAAAAGTTTTTGGTAAAACGTTTATCTTCTTGTCTAAATATGGAAGATTTAACAACGGCTAGTTAAAAAAAATATCTGCTTAAAAAAGAAGCCACAACATTTGCAAAGAAGATAAAAAACAGACAGACTTGTGAAACATTTTAATAGCATCAATATTCTTAAAAATCATATTTATATCAAATTTTTTGTGTCTTAGAAAATAAAATCATTATATTGAGAGAGACTGATAAACCCTTTATACATTTCTTGTTAAGAGCTTGTAGATGTTTGTTAAACATTATGAGTGTGGAAGGTTGAAGAACCTTGAAAATATGTAACTGTGAGCTTGGAGAGGCTTGTGAAAATTTATTACTTAGATTTTATAGTGAAATACTTAAGTTGAGTACTTAAGGGCTGGACATAGGCTTCTTTATAAACCAAACTAATATAAATCAACTGTGTCATTTCTTTCTCTCTTCCTAACTTTTAATTTTTCGTATTATAAGTTTGTGTTTTCAAGAGGCTCCTTCGGTTTTATAATAGACTCCTTCTGCTTTTATATCAAAAGAGGTTCTTGTCATTTTTTGAAACAATTAACATGCTCTCTTTGTTTTGAGCATTAACAAGTTCTATCAACTAACAAATTCCTTTCTTTTTTAGCGCTAATAAGCTTATATCAATTAGCAGGCTCTTTTTCTTTTGAACACTAACAGACTCCTTTTAATTGACAGGCTCCTTTAATTTTTAAACAATTAACAGTATTGATTTATTTTTAATGTTAACATGATTTTTTGAAATTATAGGCTTATTTTGTTTAGGATGATATCATCAATTTGACAGTACCTTGCTTCCTTTTTTTTTTACACAATTCCTCCCGAAATAGAGGCCAAACTTTGCCTAGAAACACAATTTAGCGTGAACTCAGCGTCAGGTCATATTAATCTAATGGTCATATATGGTTTGCGTTCGATATTTTCCTAGAACGGACGAATCAAGACATGACGCATTGTGTGCAGACAGCGAGAAAATTTACGCTTCTTTTTCCTTTTGTGAAACTCTCAGTTTTGCCGAGATTTTCAGTAAGCCGATTATTCTCTTGCAACATCGTTTTGTGTTATTTCAAACATGAATAATTATCAGGTTATTCTTTGACTTCAAGTTAACCAAAATATAAATTCAAATACTAACTTGTTTAGATGTTTCGTTAAAATAATATAGATGAATCATAAGGAAATCTTTAAAATACATGATAAATGGTCATCATTCATATAATTTTGAACATATTCCACATGCAAGTGAAATATATATAATGAACATAAACATAGTATACTGTGTAGAAATATTCAAAATGAATTCTGGCCAGAAACTTAACATGGTGGCATGTGAGGTGGTGGGGGTAATAGATGTGCCTTGCGATGCTTTCCATTTCTAACAATGAAAACAGTGTCCATACCCCAGGAAAGGTGACGTTTGAAATGGCAATGAAGGTACCAAACTCCTACATTTCATTAATGCCCAAAAATCAGTGGCTAGAAACAAGAAACACACAAAACAAAGAAAGAATTTCGTGATCGTGGTTAAAATATAATTGCACCAACTGGAAGTTATTAGCTACTAAGAAAAATTGGAATTACCGGGATTGCTGGCTATAAACCTGAAGGCGATCCAACCATTTTTAGGCACAGTGACGGTGTTACGTGTTGGAGGGTCAACGAGATTATACTTTTTCGGATCCTTGTCTTTGTCGAAACTCCCAAATCCGGACCCAACGACGTAGAAGCTATGGCCATGGAGATGCATAGGGTGATCAAGACCTGCCACCAAGTTCGTCCCTTGAAACACGACTTCCACTGTGGAATTGTAACGCAAAATTTTCACCTGCGTTGCCCGTTTCGGTATTTCCCAAATCAGGGGCAAGTAAGTAGCTGTGAAGTTAAATATCAGAGGTGGAAAACTCGGAAAATGATTGCCATACACCCCCCTTATGTGATGGTAGTAGGCTTTTAGCACGTCAATTCTGGGGCTCTCAAAGCTTATGTTGTTCATGCTAGCAGCAAGTCTGGTTCCATTAGGACCCTCACAAGTATGATTCTTTGGGCATGGAAATGTGTTGATGGATAGGGTTGATACTATTCGAATGGTAATCTTTTTTGGTACTTCAATGAAATGTTGTTTATCTGCTAAGCTCCTAAGTTTACCATAAAACTTAAATGCAGCTTTTGTGTTATTATAGTAGGGAAGATGGGGTAGGATAGGTTTTGAAGACAGAGTAGAAGTGCAGTCTCTAGTATTGTATAGAAGGATCGCTGTCGTGGTGGTGTTATCAAAAGAAACGCCCGTGCCACTAGATTAGGACCTAGCAGCCATGTAATAGGAGTGGTCGGGACTTCGATTGGCATGCAATAGAGCATCTAATGATTGTCCAGGTGATATCGTAATGTACTTCGTTGTCAGTGGCTTGGTGTAGCTGCCGTCTTCTCCAACGATTGTGAGGCTGTGCTTTGCTACTGAGAAGAAGAGAATGTTGTTCATTGCTGCATTTACTATGCGGAGAAGATATGTCATGCCTTGTGTGACATTTAGCTTGAAAGTTTCTGAGGAATTAAAGAAGAAGATGATAATCTTAGTAACTGAATTATGATGTTAATGACTAGCGCTTCAGTCCAGAAGCATATTTTTACAGATCCTATATATATAATCAAACAACAATTATTGCTGACGTGGTTGTGGCTACTGTTGTATTAAAAATCTGTCTGACAATTTCTGAAAATCTAAACAACTAGGACCAGCACAACGAAGTATTTACAAGCTAGGTAAACGATGGTTAATAATGTGTTCCATTAGAAATGATAACTGTAGGATGATGCCAGTTAATTTTATTTAAGAAAAAATTGAACAGTAGCTCTGACCATTACACTGAGAAACGCTAATTCAAGGTTCTTTCCATGTACAGAATAGTACTACTAGTTGACCATATATGAATACCTGATTTTGAGCATGGGTACAAGTCTCCAGGTTGGCCATTTATAGTAAAAGCATCGGATACATTGGGATCTCCTCCAGTTATAAGCGCTTCCTGAAGAACCTGCATCACATCTCTCTTCCACCATTCTCCTACAAATGCAATCACAAAAGTAGTCGTCTATTAATAGCTGAACGAATTGTCATCCTTGCGGCGTTAACTTGTGCACAAAGAATACCCAAAAAGCTTTTTAAAAGAAATGCAATGAATCGGATGATTGGTATGAAGTTCATGAATTGAGTAATTGCATACCGAAAATGATAGGCACCTCTGCATGAGGTTTAGGAAAAGGATAGTGAGCTCCTCTTTTGGGATAGATGATGGTAGCTCCATGGACAGTGGCTCTTGACCAGTCACTGTGAGCGTGCCACCACAGTGTCCCTTCCTCTGAGAAAATGACCTTTTGCCTGAAACTGGAGCCAGGTTGGATTGGACACTGTGTAATATATCCAGGCCCATCTGACCATGGATATCTAGGCATTTTCACCCCATGCCCGTAAAATATGAAATACGAGGTTATATTCTCATAATCTGGATCTTTAAGACAAAAGTATAATTGTCTTGAAAGAAAATTCCACACCAGTGAATACTGATGTTATATTTTCGCTGGTTATGAACGGTGACACGAATCATCTCGCCTTTGTGGACGCGCAAAGTTGGTCCCGGGAACTTCCCGTTCACAGTCAATATCTTCTTTGTGCAGCATAGTCTCTTGTACGGGGCTTCGTTCACCTTTATACACGCACATATATGTGTGGAAAAAGAGAGCTCACATAGGCATGTACAAGCCACAATGACTAAATATGTACAAGTAAGGAACATGCCCGCAAAATATATGCATCAATATTTGCAGCTATATATGTAATTTAGATAACCAAGGACTACGAACCATATTTGTGTCTATGTACTAAGTGTTATTTAATTCTGCGTAAAGTATCAGCTGGATTTTTGTATGATCTGATCCCGTTGGTAACAAAGCATACCAGACAGAAAGCTTCTCACAGTAAACCAGATTTCACTAACCTAAAATGATGATGAGTTATAGCCAAGCAATGGAGGGATACCACGAGAATCAGCCATGAAGTTTGGCAGATCAATGTCGTCTTGGAAAACATATTCACTGAAAGTCTGTCACCAAATTGATGAGTTTTAGCTCCCAACGGCTTCTGAGAAATTTAAAGGAGTTGATGGAAAAAGTGGTCAATTAGTTGGTGATGTTAAGATAAATTGCTACTTGTTTATCAATTGTATTCTGGAAAGCTATCCAAAATTGGATGTTCTAAAGAATATAAGATAAAAGACTGTAAGTTACCCATTATCAGTAATTTAATATTCCTTCCAAGAATGACGCTTGCTTATACAAGAACTCAATGTGAGCAGTGATGGTGTCCGTGCATTCCTATTTGATTCTATGCATTCGGTCATTAATATTCAAGAAACTCTAATCGTTTGGCCACGTGTCGGTGACATTATTAGTTACTGTGAAACTAACCATTCAATTGTTTTCTCTCTTTTCTACTTTCCGCCATTTCTTCGTGCAAAGTGCTACTCTATAGTTTCCATAAGAATGGGATGGTTTAACCATCTTTGGTTTTGTTTTATTTGTCTAAGTAAAACCATTGTTTTATGGGCCTAAGTAAAACCATAGTTTTGCATCTTTAAATTTTATACTTTTTTCATTTTTATAGAAGAATTAGTTTTTCTTCTTAGATGAATTAATATTTTCTAAATAATGATTTTACATTTATTGTTCTTCTTTTTCTTTTGATGAAATTATGATTAATATTATAAATTGATAGTGGATAATATTAAAAATACACATAAATGTAATCAATTATAATAATCTTGCTGTGATACCGGCTGAAGTTTAACTAGAAATATAGCTTCTTTTTTTTTGAGAAAACATATAGCCAATTGATTAAGCATGTTGACAATATTTATTAAGCTTGCATAGATCACCATATCAAAGTGTTGAATGTTTATTGAGTACAAATGCTCTATCACTTAATTAATTGTCGTGTGAAGAGTAAGTTAAGCTCTCAGCAAAATTTCTACAAATAACTTATGAGCACTTCATCTAGTAATTCTATTAAACACCTTTTGGCATTTAATCATTTTATTAAACAAATGGTAGGGTACATTATTTAAGTATTTCTTTAGGACATCTTAGTGAATTCGTTCTAGAAATTTACTCCTGGGATGCATTTCGGCAAGAAATAAGATGAACTTAGATCATATATAAGAAAGAAATTGTTATTGATGTATCATAACAAATATTACATGAGATGAGGGTTTAGAATAGGGTAAAAATTAACTCGTTTTCAAGCTACATTACACATACAAAAAAGTCAATAGTTGGAGAAGTTAATGGTAGTTTTCCACCACCAACTACTGTGAATATTATGATCCTAAACTTATCCAAATAAGTATCTACAGATGTTTAAAGCAACAAAAAAAAAACATTTTCCCAATAAGCAAATTAGGACAAGTAATAAGCAACTATCATAACCGATTAAGCTACTTAATTGGTATAATTATCGGAAAATAATTGTTATAGCAAATAGCTAAAATTTGCTTTAGCCTATCTTTATCTTGAAATTGAAGTATCAGTTGCCATATTGCCTCAATTAACCTAATTTCAAATATAGCTGCATTTCTCCAAAATGGATAACTTAGGCTCTTTTCCAACATTTTAGTGTACTAGCCAATTTTTTGGACAACTTTTTTGCATCAACATCTTTTTGAAACATGCCCGCCACCATCATATTGTAGAAGTTGCGTAATATATGTGACAATTAAACATCAAAAAGAAGGTCTCATAGAGAGCTACAATTTTGATAGATCTCCATCATAATATTTAGTTATATGCAAAAAATTGTTTTGTGATAAGCAATGTGTAACTAGGATAAGGACCATCCTTATCTTTATTTATTTTGTATAACAATGCTTATAAAAAATTCTTTTCATGCATGTTAGCCCACGTCACTCAGATTAATAGGTATATGGGCTTATTAGCTCAATCATATCAATAAATACGTATCACATAGTAATAAGCTTTGCATCATAAATAATTTTGTTAATAATTAAAAACGTGATTAACACGAATGGCATTTACATATTATAGTTGTCATGTATACTGAAAAAGTTTTATAAGAGTTTTTTTTAATCAAAATTTCAAATAATTTTTTCTGTGATCAATATCAAATAATAAGATATAAGTGTCCTAAAGGAGAAATGTGAAGTTAGGATTCCACCTAGCAAATAACCCAATAAAATTCTTGTAGTATAATCGTCTAAGTCTTCGGGTTAAATGGATAAACTTCGAGTTATTATAAGGTTAGCACCTACGAAAACTCAACATTAAATATAGCATATTATGGAAATAAAATAAAACTATTAAGTTAAGAGATAGCATGAGAAAATGAATCAAACATGAAATGGAAATCGTAAACTTACATGTTTCTAGTTTGATAATTAATAAGTGCTAATTTAGGTTACAATTTAGCATGATTTTGAGAGTATTTTACTTGTATTTAGATGACTTTTATAAGAGTTGGTATTTAATTTAAGTTAATAGAGAAGGAATTAATTAGAGCAAGCTGTAGAAAAATTGGAGAATTTTTATCAATCATGAATTTGGATGAACACCGGTTGGATATAAACCTATGTTCAAGAAACGGTTTAAACATAACCCAATGTTCTATCTTGTTTAGGCTAGTAGTTCATTATGCTTCATAAAGAACTTACCACATGTAAGAACACGACCTGAATACTTTTCATAACTTTTAGACCTGTATTTCTAAGTATCCATGTTAGTGACCCATATCGGTAATAATTTTTTCATAAGTTAGGATTTTATTCAGTTAAGAAGAAGGCTAAAAGTCTTTGAATTTTCAAGGTTTTGTAAAGAATAAAAAGAGCTTTGAGAATTAAGCAGAAGAAGAGAAAAATCATTAAGATTGGAACTAGAGGATCTTGGGACAAGAAATAAGTCACTCTGGAGACAAAAAGGGGATTATATCAATATTAAACGAAATAACAAGATTTTAAGAATTCATGACAATGCTTTGTATCTTCTTCTTTTTTAAAAAAAAAATTGAAACTAGATAAATCTAAACATAAGAAGATTTTAGGGGAATTTTTGTCTGTATCTTATTTATCTTCAGTTGCTTTATTTTTGGTTATTACTTTAATTAGTTAATTTAGATTTGAATTTTTAGTTTAGTTAATTATATTTTTAAAATCAATCATTTATTTTGTTTGATTAGATAATAAAAAGATAGCTGGTACTTATACTTGTAGTTCTTGTAGGATCAAAACTCGTACTCATCAAACTATATTGTAAGAAAGATAAGTGCACTTTTTTAGCAATCTTTATTATTGTTTTGATAAGATATAGGTGGCAATCAAGTTTTTGGAAATTGGGAACTAAAATATTAGGAATACTTTTACTTTTATTCATTTATTTTAGAACTAGTTTGATGATCTTTTATTTGGTGGTTGAATTTCAAAATGTAGATACCAAGAATTGTGGCAAAGAACATATTGATTCAGATTCAAAGATTGAAAAGACCTTATTTCAAAAAGGCTAAAAGAGAAATTTATAAATTTTATGGTTACAACTACCAAACACAATGGGAAGATAAGGAGGACATGGTAATATGCGAGAGTCTAGCATTATTTGGCCTATAGTAGAGGTTAATCATTTTAAGATCAACCTATTATGATTCAGATAATTTAACAACTTGTGCAACTTGATGGCTTATTGAATGAGGACTTAAATGCAAATGTTGCCAATTTTTTGAAAATTTCTGATACTTTCAAAATTAATGGAACCTTAAAGGATGTGATTTTATTAAAGTGGTATCCTAGAGAGAAAGTTGAAGTCATGGTTGATGTCTTTACCTCCTAGCTAGTTTCATTACAACCTGTAATAGGCTTACAGAGAAATTTTGTTTGGTATTTTATTATTTTTCTTTAACATGAATAGTAAGACGACATCTTCTCCTTTTAGTAATTAGAGAGTGAGATATATGGGGAAAATAAAAAGAAAATTGTACTAGCCAAAATACGACAAAAATTCACTATACCAGTAAGCAGTTTCAAATTATACTAGAAATTTCGGTTAGTAATTCCCTGTATAATAAATACCTACACAATATCAAAGTGAAATCGAAAATATTTATCATCACCGTCCCCCTTACAATCGTCTTATTACTTTCGGTCTTCTTCTTGTCGTTGTTTCACTACCACTTCTCATTCACAACTATTTGAGCATTTCTAGTATTCTTTTCACTTTGTACTAATTTTTTTTTTATATGGATCTGATTTGACTATCTGAGTGACAGTAAATCTCCAAGTTGACTCTCTATTTTCTTTAGAATATCTTCTTTGTAAATTACTTTTGCTTTCTTCTAGATTTTATCCATAGAAAGAAGCTTAAGAAAATGTGTCTGTAGACTTTCTTTCCTTATCCATAGACGAGAATGCTGAGTAACTGTCGCTTCTAGAACTCATAGTAGAACGTAAAAATAATCTTGCCCTATTTACTTACGTGAAAAGTAGTTTTTGTCCAACATGACATTCCAACTTAATTAATGTCTAACTCTTAAATAAGGAGATTATTTAATTTGATTCATATTTAATTAAAATTTTGTTTTATAATTTAAATTTTAGTTTAAGTGATGAACTGATGTCGGTATCAAAATTGATACTAATGTTAGTATAATATTCGTTTTAGTACTTCTAAACATTTTATTTTAACCAACGTCAGCCCCAGAGACAAGAGAACAGGGTAGTATCCGTACGAACTTTGGCTACTTTCGTCAACTTCATCGAAAGAACATAATGGCGTATTATGAATGACGAATTGGAAGTTGAGTTCAGGTTTAGCCATCGGAGATGCTTGAAATATAGGAATAGAGAGAGTATTCCATAATTTATTTGAGACGTCATTCTGGCAACTCCATGAGCTCATCGTAAAGTTTACTACCTAGACTCTGAGCTTAATGAAAAGCTATACAAAGCCAAGACAGAGAAGAATCATTGGTCAGACAATATTTCATTTTACCTAATGTATCCAAATTAACAGTCACCAGAGGTATAACCTATCATAAGAAAAATAATAATACCTATTCATATATTTCTTCTTTCCAACAACTTGGCAAAAAATGCATTCCAATTAGCGAGGCCCTCCATATTATGTCGCTAGGAAAATACAAATATTATAGAGATTATGACTGTGCCATCGAAAGAAATAGGAGTCTTTAGGCTAAGTTGTAGCCTAATAAGATCAAAACTATTCTTAAAAGGAAGTTAAAGCGCCTCTTTCAATCGAACACTACTACGGAACCTTTTGAATATTTTAAACCTTACGGATAACAAAAAATCTTATTCTATGATTATAAAATTCCCGACACTAGTCGTCTATAAAAGCTTGGAAGTCAAAATGAAATTTAGTATTAAACCACCTAAACTTGATAATTTCCTATTGAGGCATAATTTGATCAACTCATTAACATCAATAAAAAGATGGAATAAATAACCTATTTAATGAATGAGTTAAGATTGAATAAAATTAATTTGGTATCATGCACTTGTAATTAGACAAAAAAATTAAAACTTATTATTAAAAAATTGATTTTAATGAAATTCAATAAATTTTGCTCCCATCAAATATAATTTTAGAAAATTTTTTCCTTCTTATTATTTAATCTTATTCAATTCCATTAAAGATTTTATTTCAAATATGTAGTTATAAATACACTTTATATTTTTTGTAAATGGAATCCAAAAAAATTTAACTGAAAAATTTTATAAAAAATTTTTATTTTCAAATTAAATTTAATTTTCAATCAATTTTAATTTGTTAATTTCATTTTATTTAAATTTATGTTATTAAAACTTACATAGGTTAGGAGTTTGAGTTTGGTTTAGCCTTTATTCTAAATTTGGCTATTGCAGTTTGAGAATTTTTAAAACAAACAAAATTAGCTTACCAAAAATAGGTGAAACCAAATAGTTAGCAATTGCATACCAAAACCCAGTCAATCTAGAGGGCAATATAAGACATTAATCAATTAGCTCGATACATAGATGAAACGGAAAAATAGCATGTCATTGCATTCAATATTTTTTAATATAGAAAAAGTTTATTAATCTTGAAAACAAACAACTTCAATCATACCAAAATAAGCATTCTTGCTGCAGGTACCATCACTCGGGAAACAATCACAAAGCGAAATGTTCTCTAATTAGAATTATAATTGATGAATCTGTTGATGTAAAGTTGACGGAATTCAAGAATGATTATGAACAAGGAGGCATGTGCGCAGGGGGGTGGAGAAGACGTTTAGCCATAGTTTTTCCATTCCTTACAATGAGGACCATGTCCATTCCCCAGCTCATGTGGCGATCCAAGTGACAATGGATGAACCATACTCCTGAGCAATGTTAAGAATCAATATCCATGTCTGTCACATGTAACTATGCAATTTTAAAAAGAATGGCGTAAAATTTGTGGGGTAATGAATTTATAAATGAGGGTAAATGATATTTAAAGTATCTTCCGTCACCAAAATCCAATTATGTAAGAGTTCTATAATTTTCGATCAGGAAAAACGTTGGGTAAAAATTGGAGCTTATCTAGTAAGAACTACTGAAGAATATACCAGGATTGTCAGCAAGAAATCTGATGGCAGCCCATCCGTTTTTAGGAACACCCACAGTGTTGATTAATGGTGGATCAATCAAATTATAATTCTTTGGATCAGTAACGTTGTTAAAACTCCCCTTGCCTGTGCCAACCAAGTAGAAACTAAAACCATGTATATGCATGGGATGGTTCTCTGCAGCACTCAGATTTGTCCCCTGAAACACAATCTCAACTTCATCATCATAATTGAACATCTTAACCTTTGTCCCTATTGCTGTGTAGTCAGAAACACTGGTTGTGTTTCCCGCGAAGTCAAAATAGAAAGGCGGATTATCCGGGAAATCTTTTTCAAAAACTCCGCTCAGGTTCCTGCAAGATGGTGTCATTGTTCCTTTATCAGGTGCATGCATCTCAATGATGACAAAACTAAAATACATTACTACTACACATTAGAATGCCTTTCTTTTTTGTTTTGGTGCTATAAGGCTTTTAACCCCTTCTACCATTAAGTCAGAAGATTCTGATCCTTTTCTTCAAAAAAAAAAAAAAAAAGAGTAATAAGGTAATACCTGTAATATGCTTCAAGGATGCTCATGGGTTTGCTTGCAAAACTAATATTATTCATGCTTGCAGAAAGTCTATCACCATTTGGTCCCGCACAAGAGGCATCAGGGCAAGGCAGTACGTTAACGGAAACGGTAATATATAGACGCTGGTTAATATTTTTGGGGACGTTAACAGGGTGATTTCTACCACCACCTAAGCTCTTAACGCGGCTAGTAAAAGCTCTGGCTGCAGCATCATCTGTAAAACCCGGTAAGTCTGGGAAAGGAATCGACGGTGGGCGCGTGCAGTTTGAATTGTATTGGAGGATGGCTGTGGTGGTGGTGTTGTCAAATGGAACAATACTATCAGAGAATGGAGAAGAAGCCATGTAATAGTAGCTAGGTGGCTGGTTTGCCTTGACTAAGAGGTCCATGGTCTGGCCTGGAGATACCATAATGTAACTTGTAGTTATTGGTTTTATGTATGCCCCGTCTTGTCCAACTACTTTTAAGGTGTGGCTTGCGATCCCAAAGAATTGCTCTCTGTTCATCACAGCATTAATGATCCGGAGGAGATAGGTCTTTCCGTACTCTACGAGCATATGATAAGTAGTTCCTGCAATGCAAAGAACATGCAGATTTCCAAAAATTTTACCTAGTTGTCGTCGCAATCTTAATAAATAAATGTTTTAAATTGGAACCTGTTTTCATTCACATATATTCTGTGTCCAGTTAAAGTTGTACATTTTTAATAGAAATAATTTATTTTTATTACATGACATAAAGTTAGCTAGGGATGCCAACCAGCAAGCCCTCTCCGATTTTTTTTAAATTAAAAAAATTTAAAATTTTATTTTTTAATTAAATTTAGATATTAACCACTCAAATTTAGGTTTATTCAAGGTCTAATTTTTTTAAATAAAATTATATTATTTTATTTATGATAATTAAATTTTGAATTAATCTAAACTCGACTCTAAATTTAAGCCTGAGCCTAATATATTACTCAGCTAATTAAAAAGAATTAAATTTAACAGATAGACCCAAAAATTATCATCCTTAAAAGTTAGTCGAGTTTTTCTTCTTAGTTCAGCTTTTCTACAGAACACCGACGTCAACATATATATATTTTTTAAAATATTCGAATATAAAATAAGCATGCAATCTCTGATGAAATTATTGGATGGAATGGTTCCATCAAATCAACAGATTGAAGTGGTCATGAAAAATATATAAAAGAAAAGAGAAAACGTCTGTAAGGTTAAAATAGATTTCCCATATCTAAATTATGTATAAATTGGGATGGATAGCCTTATTGTATTAGACTATCTCAACTAATTCTAGATGGTGAGGTGGTGGAACAATATCACTTACTAAAAATCTTGGCTAATGTGATAAGCATTACGATGATATACAGTGACTGAAAGAAATGAAAGAAAAAGACAGGTGCTCACCATTGGAGCAAGGGTAGAGGTCTCCTGGTTGACCATTTATTGTAAAAGCGTTGGATGTGTTTGGTTCCCCTCCAGTTGCAAGAGCATAGGTTATGATATCTTCCACCGATCCCTTAAACCATGATGCTGTTACGAGGTCAAATTGTCCCGCTGTTAGCGTTTATATGCATAACTTAGTCTAGGCACTTTACTTACGATACCTATGAGGAACAGATCACATTCAAAACTCAAAACAAAAAAAAAATATATCAAGGAATCAGTTTAGTTTTACTTTTATTTTTATTGTCTTTCTTAATAAAACAAAAATTATATATTTAGTTGGTATTAATAATAATCCTAGGTGCATTTTTTTTTGTTAACAATAACAAAGCACTAAATATTTAGAGAAATTAATTTTTATTAGTTAAATCGCAAATTTTATTTTAATGTCATATAATAATTAAACTGAATTACTAAAATACTTTAATTTCATAATGATAGTTATCTAAATTTTAATTTTTAGATTCTTAGGTTTCAAAATATATTAATAACTAAAAATTTCACTTTTTCAAAAATATTTTTAGTTTTACAATAAAATTTAATAATTTAATATTTAAGTATAATGAATTATCTTCTATTGAATAATAAATAATTTAATAAAATTATCTAATTAAAAAATGAAATCAAACTGTGTAAAAAAATTAAAAAAATATTTTAAATATAATTTTGATATATTTTAAAAAAGAAATCAAAGACAAAAAAAAATAAAAATAGAATCAAATAAGTCCTAAATGTTAGTAACGTCATGCTGAAGAAAGAGGAGCTTTGGAGCTTTAATCTCTGCAAAGTTGAAATTAAAAAAAATATATGGCAAGAGTATAGGAAATAGAGCCACACCAATCACAATAGTTTGCTGAGCATAAGGTGTAGGATAGGGAAAATTAGTTCCAATGGAGGGCAGAATGACAATAGCGCCATGGACTGTGGCTCGTGTCCAATCACTATGAGCATGCCACCACAAAGTTCCTTCTTCTGTTGAAAATATGACTTCGTAGGTGAAGTTTTTCCCCGGTTGAATAGGGCACTGTGTGATGTTCTCTGGACCATCTGACCAGGGATTCCTTGGTTGCTTCACTCCATGCCTGTATATATTAAAATTTGAAAATTGATATTAGTCACATACTTAACGCTATCAATTTTAATGGTATGTAGATAACTGAAACACCATTTAATTATCTTATCGCTTCCCCGTTGCTCTTTCTTCTATGTTGAAAATGGACTCGATGAAAGGCATGTAGTCCTTTCTTCTCTAAGTTGGGTTACAATCATGTTTGTGCATTCGAAACTATTTAGAATACCTTATTAAATTATATTATCCAAATCCTTAAGATTGAATCCACGAATCTATCACCTTGCTAATTTGAGTACGTTATCCATGGGGGACCATGTTATAAATCAAACTTTTACCAAACTAGATTAAACAATTATTGTAGCAGAAGTTAGTCACTTACAGAACTAAAACCCATTTTGAGTTGCAAATATAATTTATTCTCATATATAGCCCTCACAGTCAACTAACAAGCCATTCAAACGGAAATCCAGCAGAAAGCTTTTCATAGTTCCGCTAGAGGTTGGGAATTTGATTGCTCTGTCGACTACGAAAGAAAAAAGCTGAAGAAGATTGAAGTGAAGTAGATTACCAGTGAAGAGTAACACCATAAGTTCCTTGGTTGTGCACATTCACATAAACGGTGTCTCCCTTGTGAACTGTTAATGTTGGGCCAGGGAAGCTTCCATTCACAGTAAGCATACTCTTTGTACTGCACAATCTTGTAAAGTTTGTCTCTTGTAACTGCAATATTAGATTAAATAAGATGTTGACATTTGTCCTATCTCATGTGAACAAAAAGAAAAAACAGGTTGGAGTTCATAAAATTTTCTGTTCTTATTTAGTGATTGTTTTTATCGTATTTAAGCTATATATTAGAACTGGAGCACCAAATCCTATACATGTATAGATTTGTGCTTCAAAAGAAGGCATTTGAACGGCTATATGTATCTTATTTGATTTAGACCACAAAAAGGCTTCATGGTTTCACAATGTCGTTAAAATGGAGAGAATATGGGAAAACAACAAACAGGAAGGAGTAAGAAGCCTTTGGCCTGAGACATTGGACACCTAAAGCAAAGTAAGACATTGAACAATTAAATATGAGGAGAAGGGAAGCATAAAGTATATAATGCAAATTTTGCCCACTTACTACAAAATCATAGTATCGAATATGCGGATTTGCCATACAAAAGAGCAGCCCATCAAGAAGCACAACCCCTAGAATTGTTAATAATAACAATAGTCTCGCTTTCTTTAATGCCATTTCGCTTCCAAGCTCCCTATCTCTCCTTGTGCGTTAACGTTTCCTCTAGCTATTTATAGAGAAGCCAAGAGCTTTGGTAATGAATTGGATTTGGGGGGGCGGCTTCTTCTTGGTTATTACATTTAAAGACAAACGTGACAAGTTCCGTTACCTACATAATATGTTTAGTCATATTTATTAACAATCAATAAATTTATTATTTAAATAACTAAAAATTATGATGATATTGGTTACTACCTGCACATAGGCTGCAAGGAAAGGCAAGTTCTACATGCCAAACAATGAAGCAGAACTTTATTAATTATATATAATATTAGCACTCTTAATTAGTGCGACAACCTAGTTAGCGTGCAACTCAAAATCGACAGAGTTAGTTTATTTAAAAGAATTTGTTTTATTTTTTATGTAGTTACTCCTGAAAGCAAAGGGTTTTAGGTCATTCCTTGGCTAGAAGCTAGAGTAATCGCAATCAATTTTGCCTTCTATTCCAACCTTTGGACTTTTATGGCCTCTAACTTCGTGATTACTTGACGACGAGTCCAACTCCAACCAGTAAAAGAGTTAAAAGGCCATGAACCTGCCCAACATGACCGAGAATTTTGATTTTGGTTGCTTGTGTGACTTGTATACTTACCATTTTATTACCAACTAAAAATAAAGGGCTCGAGCCGACGAGGGTGAAGTCAAGTTACATCCTCTTCCCTACTACTTACAGTCCTAATCCATTCAGTCTTCTTCTGCAATGATTATAATCATTTGAAGGGAGGGACCATAGTACGTGTGTCGACTGCCTTAGTAAAACACGTAAGGTTCTCGAAATGGAATCTTACCTGCACTCGGAATTGAAGGGCATTCACAAAAAGAGACAGGTAAGTGCATGCCAGCATCATAACTTAATCGTGTATCCGGAGTCACAAAAACCAAAAAAATCTTTAGGTATGTCCCCTAAATCAATAACTTCTTTAATAAGATGATTTAACATAATTTAATTAGGGGCTAGCTGTTACGCTCTAAATCAGTTCTTTTATTGTGATTCTTAAATTTTTGTTTTCAGTTTTCAGTTTTCAGTTTTTTATTTTTATTTTAAATAAAAAGATAAATCGATTTAACAGTTAATCTAATTTTATTACATTTTTAATAAAGATAATAATTAAATATTAAATAAAAATAAGATATCTATTAATTTTATGAGTTAAACAAAAAAATTTATTTTAATCTCTTATACAATATCTATTCATAATTAATTAAAATTATTAAATTTTAATTAATATAGTTAATTAATTAAATAAAAAACTTGGAAATATTTATTTAGGAACAAATACTTATTTGAACTATATATTTAATATTTAATATTTAAAAATATTACTTAAATAACTTTTTTAAAACTTGGACCTTTGTGTTTTAAATATATTTCAATTTCGAATTATTTTATTTAACATAATTTCTAAAATTTCAATAAATTAAATAATATTTTTATAATAATAATTAGTAGTAATTAATTATCAAATAATTAAATAATATATATTTGATAAATGATAAATCAAGTTATAATAAAAAATAAAAATCAGTGTATGTGATTCCCATAAGTTATAAAAGTAGAAAGAAATAAAAACAAAATCAAACATATTTTTTTTACTAACTTTGAAAGAAAATAAAAAAGCTCTTAGTATTTTTTTTTCTAACGTCCTCATTATGTCGTGTTTAAAATGATACTGAGAAAGATATTAGTAATTCTCCATTTAATAGGGATACACTTTTGCAAAAGTTAAAAAGTAAAAGTGTTGTATTTTTTTTTTAATGTATTAAAAGAACTTATGTATTAAAAGAATGGATGTTTAACCTAAATCATACCTGGTAAATGTTCAACCTAATGTAATTGTATTTTTCATAAATTTATATTTGTTCAGAAGGATAATAACTTTATGGTGGTACTCACTGATCTTTAATAGTGGCATTGTGTCCCTGTAATAATTAGAATACTTTGTAATTCAGTTAATATTAATATTAATATTATTTTGATATGTAATAAAGATTTCCTAAAAAAGGATTAATGATGGTGGTTTGGATTTCAAGAAATTTAGTTAGAAATAAATAAAAATTAATATAAGTTTTAGAGTTCTGTTAATCTTGTGGTAAGGAGACTTATTTGGACAATCATATAAAATAGATTGGGTAATCTAATTTAAATAAGGAAAAATGTTATTGAAGGTTCTCCAAAATCTTGTTTTCTCATATTGATTAAAATTTATAAAGGCAAGTTATTTATTTTTCTAAAAATTATTAAATTCTAAAATCTTAGAAATTATATATTTAAAGCTTACATTATTATATATATATAATGATGTCAGAGCTCTTTTTAAGAATCAATAATTTTTTTACTTTAAAGATTGATTAAAATAAATATATTTATGTGTTATGCTTTTGCACTCATGATGAATTTATTATCTCGATTATGGATATACTGAATGGTTGATTGAAGATTTATTGTTATAGTTGTATTTAAGTCCTATTTTAAATAATTCCGGATGAGATTATGCATGATCAGATGATGATATTTTGAAAATTAATATACACCACCATTACATAATATATGATTAAGCATGATATGTATTTATTCTACACGAATATCTATGAAATGGAAGCATATTTATTTTTTAATCATTGTACTGAATTCTTGTTTGGATAAAGATATTCTTTATAAGTATAAACTAGAAATTATCCATTAAAAATAAAATAAATGGAAGAAAAATAATATTAATGCAACTAAATAGAAAGGAATTAAGAAATCATGTCTTAAAGAATATTAATATAATAGTAATATATATTCTTTAGGTCATAAATTATATTATTTCTTCCATAAATATTTTTTTTCTTAATACAAATTATTTTAGATTAATGATCAATTAGTGATATATCATATGTAAGGATAATTTAATTAATTAATTTTGATATTTATGTAATGAAGAATTTGTTAGTCATGACCAAATTATAATGCTTTCAAAAATATCACAAATAATAATAATAATAAGAAGAAGAAGAAGAAGAAGAAGAAGAAGAAGAAAAAGAAGAAGAAGAAGAAGAAGAAGAAGAACAACAACAACAATAACAATAATTAGTTACCTATGATAATTGATGCTTAGTGTATTTAATGAGTATACTAAAGTTTATTGGTCATAAAATATTTAAGAATTGCTCAAAGATTAATTAGTTAATTTTCTATAGATGAACATGATTGTGGTTAATTGGTATAGTTTGTTATATATTTTAATATATGCAAAGATAACAATCACGTCTAAATGTATTATATATAATTATCAATAATGTAAAAATAATGCTAAGCATTAGTTTTTGTTATTTTCTGTACTATTGTTTCCCCAAAAGAGAACCACAATATACGTATATTGTTAATGCGATTATATTAATGTATTTAAATTATGACTCAAAGCATTATTGTCTAAGCATTTAATATATTTTTGTTGCATCTAATTCAATCAATATTTAACCGCAAACTTTGCCCATTATGGAGTTTAACAGGCTTAAATTTACTAAATGATGTGAACAAGTTTAATTTAACCTAGGAATCCTAGGACTTGGCACTCCAAACCAATATGACCATTGCTCTAATTAATACTAGTAGTGCTAAAGTAAAAAAAATGTTCCTGTGAACTTTAGAAAAGATCAAATAGATTAAACTTAATATTAATGTGAATGACTATAACCAACAATACAATTCCTAAACTTGACAGTGCTAACGAATATCTTAAGTTTGTTGAAGATATTTCTCAATTTAACTATGTTGATAAGTCACTTGCTAAGACATTAATAGGTACATTAACCATTATAAGGTTTGATGGTTCTCATAATATGTATGAGCATGTCATTGAAATGATAAGTGCAAGATCAAAAATAAGATTCATAAATGGAAGTGAGTGAAAGTTTCCTTATGTAATTTATTATTAACTCCTTACCTCCTAAATATGGTCCATTCCAAATGAGTTATAATACTATAAAGGACAAATGGAACATGAATGAATTATAACTTATGCTTATTCAAAAGAAAATAAGGTCACATAATTAATTTTGTGAGTCATCAAGGAGTGAGAAAGAAGTTCAAAAAACATAAAGAAAAGAGAAAGAATGTACTATATAAGGCTAATGTATCATCAAATTCAATTGGTAAGAAGGAAACGCGGAATGATAGATACCATTTCTATAAGAAAACTGGACATTATAAAAAAAATTGCTATAAAAAAGGTTGCCTGAAATGTAAGGTATGATTCAAAAAGAAAGGTAAATATGTTTTGAATGTAATTTAGAAAAAGTTCCTTTATAGTACATGGTAGATTGAATCTGGATGAAACACTTATATTACTAATATCATTACTTACGAACCAAACTATAAATTCAAATGAAAAGTTTGTCTCTATAGGAAACTAATTCAAAGCTTTAGTTGAAGCTATTAGAACCTACCATTTGATTTTAGACATTAAACATCATTTAGACCTTTTCCAAACTCTTCATGTCCTTATTATTTCTTGAAAACTATTTTCTTTGTCAAAACTTGGTACTTTTAGATGCACTGTTAAATTTGGTAATGAATATTTCAATTTGTTCAAACATAACTGTCTTATTGTTCATGGTGTTCTTTGCGATGGATTGTATAACTTATAACTTGACAGTCTTTATACTGAAACTCTAATGACCTTGCATCATAATGTTGGTTACTAAATGAGGTTTTTATAAGTAAAACTTCAGCTTACTTATTACATAAATATTTGAATCATATATCGAAAGAAAGAATGGTCAAATTAGTAGAGAATGAAATGCTTCCAATTTTAAACTTTATTAATCTTGGTGTTTGTGTAGTTTGTATTAAAGGAAAATATGCAAAACATATAATTAATAAAGAAGTTATAAGAACTGCAAAGTTCCTTGAAATTATACACTCTGATATATGTGGGTCTTTTGATTTTCATTATTTAGTGAAGAAATTTTTTCCACCATTTCTATTAATAAATTTTCACACTATGGCTATATTTATTTACTACATGAAAAATCTCAATAAGTAGAATCCTTAGAAGTGTGTTTTTAATAAGGTAAAATGACAGTTAGATATAATGGTGAAAATTGTCAAATCTAATAAGGGTGGTGAATATTATGAGAAATATAATTAAATTCGATAATGTCTTCGTTCATTTTCTAAATTCCTTAAAAAATGTGTCATATGTGCTTAATATATAATGGAAAATACACTAAAATAAAATGGTCTAGCAGAAAGATGTAATCATACTTTAACGAACATGGTTAAAAGTATGATGATCATTATGCTTTACCCTTATCGTCATATTTATTAAATAAAGTTCCTAGTAAACTAGTTCCTAAGATACCTTTTGAACTTTATACAAGGAGGAAAGCTAGTTTAAAGAACTTACATGTTTGAGATTACCTGATAGAAGTAAGAATGAATAGTCTACATTAAAGGAAATTGGATTCAAGAACAATTAGTGGATTTTTTTCATTTTTTATCTTAAAAAGTCTAAAAGGACTAATTTTATTGTCCTAATCATAGTATAAATTTGTCAAAACTAGAAATGCCAGATTCATAAAAAATGGTGAAATTAGTGGGATTTAAAAATCATATAAAGTGACATTTTAAGAAGTTAGAATATGAGTTTCTTTGAAAATTGTTTAACTTAAAAAACAATACGTGAAAGACTCTAAATAATGAAGTCACTATTAATTAACCTATTATAGATGAGCCATATGAAGTAGTATTAAGAAGTTCTTAAATATAAAAGGAGATCACACTTTCTTATGATTATGTGGTTTATTTACAAAAGGTAGAAGGTGAATTAGGAGTTGTTTTAAATCCAATTACATTTTCACAAGCCATTGAAAGTGAAAATTATAATAAGTGGTTAGACACCATAGAAGAAAAGTTAACATTTATAGATGACAATGAAATCTAGGATTATGGAGATCTTTAAAGATCTTAAACTTTCTTTCTAAGTAAGTGGAGCCTATAAATAGATCATTAGAGTTTAAAGCTATTCATTCAATCATTGAGTCATACACTTATTGAGAGAAATCACTCAGAGGATGAAGCTTTGAAGGTTGAGAGCTTTTGGGGGAGTTTTCATTGTTAGGGCTCCGAGTAAGGAGTTCCTTGTAAGGGCTTAGAGTAGGGAGTTTCTTGTAAGTGCTTCGAGAAGGAGGTACTTGTATCTTATGTTAACATTTTGTTGAGAGTTAATGAAAGATTAGCTTCGACTATATATCTCTTGTTGCTTTCTTTCCTCTGTTATACACTTGTGTTAGTTTGTGTATGAGAGAAACATTTTAAACACTTGTGTGCTCGCGAGGTGTTCGAGAGCTAACGGAATTGTTCGGTGACATTTACGTGAGAGGATTGAATTTTGCTTAAGCGGATCTAAGCAGGATTGCCGTACAAAGGTAGGCACAACTTGTAGGAAAAGTTCGAGTCCAAAGCAGACATTTGGGATAGGTTCCATAATTGAACAAAATGTTATTGTTTATATATTTTATGTGTTTGACATGTTGAGCTTGTTTATGTATTGTTTCTAATATTTAAGTATCTTGTTGTTTATTATTTGTTAATAGTGTATACATATAAATGATTATGTGAACTTTTAATAGTATTTGTCTATTACAAAGACATTATTATTGAACCATTAAGACATATCTCATTATAGATCATATTAAGTTTTAAACAAGTCTTGTGATACATAAAGGAAGTATATCACATTAAATGACATACAACTGCTACGATCCTCTCTGTTTTGTCTTAGTTATAATTAATGTTGTGACAAAAACAAAGAGGATTTGACTTTTATTCTATGAATATTATGCTATATATTAAATGATAATTATGTTATATGGACCAATTGGGATAATGTTAGATAATGCTATTAAGTGGCCCATATTTTATAGTTTAATTATGTATGTGTTTCAATCCTATTAGTCCCTTGAAAAGATATCATTATTAAAAATTAATTAATTTTACATTAGTGGAGCATAAAATAAATGAAAAATAGTTAAACAGGTGTTATTTGAGATTTAACTGCTCTCTCTCTTACCATCAAAAACTCGATGAAAGAAAGAAAAGTTAAGAGAGAAATTCATATTTTTGTTTTATCAAAAGTTTATCTTGATTAAAATTCAAAGGATTCTTCTATCTTCATTTTGGATAAAGGTATGGTGTTTACTTTTGTGAAAATTATTAGATTCTAAAAGTCTTGAGAATTATATATTTAAAGTTTACAACATTTCATAATGATTACACTTTACTAATTATATTTTTATTATCTAAATTTAACTGTAGTTGTAACTGCAATGGGTCTCGTTATGATGCTTATAAAATTTAAATAGTTAGATTCCAATTAAAAAAAAAGACTCTTATGACATCAATTGTGATAAACTATAGTAAATTTTGGTTGGGCTATGAATTGCTTGCCTTGGTTCGAATGACTCACTTTTATTTGATGAATGATGGGACTATTTAGCACTTATTAAATCTACTCTTATAAGGCACCAAATAAGGTACATCCTTGTTTGGAGGATTGTGGTAGCGAAATTCATCCCCCATTTACATTTTTAGGCTTTATAACATTACTAGTGAACGTTTGTGGGAACGCCTATTGTTATTGAACTTTTTAACATGGGATCTTCCGAAATCCTTATCTTAATTTCTAAGTTTCTAATCAAATTTTCATTAATGATGTTAATTGATGTATAAGTAGACCTACTAATGTCTCATGCTTGTCTTAAACCTAATTCACTTATACACCTACAATAAGTATTAAGGTGTTTATATTAAAACAATGTTAGGTGGTTTTGAAATAAGATCTTTGATACTTAACTTAGTTTAGTTTCTTAGTTTAAGAGAACTAATAGTAAGCAATCCTCTTATATTACAATAACACTAGGGATTCTAACAAATCTCTTCTAAAACAAAATTTTAGTTTCCAATTATTGCAAGCGAGTGATAGAAACACTTCCTCCACAGGGTTATTATGTTAAGAAGAAATACTAATAAGATAACTACTTTAATAAGGGAGAATGGGGAAAAGATCAATGAATACTAAGAGCCCAATAAAAAGTTCATAACTATTTTTAAAGAAGTTTTGGATCTTTCATTGATTGTTTCTCATCTATACATGTTACTAGCTCCTTCATACATAAAATAATAACTCAGGAACAAGCATAAACCCTCACCAACCCTTTCATTTATAAGACATTAAGGAGACTTCAAATAACCCTAATCCTAATAAGGCTCCAAGATATAATAAGATTCACCATATTTTTCTTTAAGAAGTCATGAATTTGTTTTAATGAGTAGGTTAATAAGGCAATACAAGAGTTCTTTTACAAAGGAAAATGTTTAATATCTTAACACAAGACATATATGATTGATTGATAATGGAACCTAGGACATGTTTCAATCTTAAGGCCATAAGCTTAGAGATGATCCTATATGAAGGATCATAATAAGGTAAAGACTGAAACCATCTAATCCCTCAACCTTAAAGGATTTTAGCGTACACCTTATTATGATATGATGATGTTAAGTTTTAATATATATAAAACCCTCAAAATACTGCAAGTGTACATGTCGTGAATTGTAGTAAGTGAGATGTCGATCCCACGAGGAGTTGTGAACTAATCTAATCCTAAGTTATCTAAGGTTTAAGGAATACAAACATAACATAAAAGTAAACACAAGAATATGATTGATAGAAAATTAATTCGTAAATTAACACAAAAAAGAAGTGAACTTGAGTAACACCAAATTGATAATGGGAAAACACACAAGAGAATTTACCAAATTATAAGAGATGGGATTTTTCTTATCATCAATGCTAACCTACCCATTTATGTGTTATTGTAGTGTTGGTTTTAGATTATCGAAAGGAGGATTACTCTTTCTCAAGTTATAATCATAAATCCTAATTAAGTTTAGTACCGAACATGTAATCTCTCATTTACAAATGACTCTAACCCTAATTGGTTCATAAGCTTTTTAATAAACAATCAGGTCTCAGACGGGATCTCTTTCCATACAATTATCAATTTGAATAATTGTGTGATATATTAGATTATTTAACTCTCATTAACCAACTTAATCATTTCGTATTTGATTCACTCTCTCGATTTATTATCGAAACGTAAAGCTACAACACCTAATTGCAATAATAGAAAAACAATTAAATTAACATCAAATCAAGTTAAAATCCTTAAAGAATTAGAACATCATCATTGAATCTAAATCCACAATCATATTCATATCCATCTTACACTTTCAATAAAGAAACAACAAGATGAACGAAATTATCACTTGGAAAGGGACCGGGATGACTCAGGAAGGTAGTAGCATTGGAAGCCCTCTCCTCTTCTTCCTCTTCTACCTTCTCTCTCTTCTTTTTCACTCCTCTTAAAGCTTTTCACAAAGTGTCAAAATGGCGAGCTCCTTTTAGGGATGTTTTATTTTCTTTATATATTCTTTTCTATTCTGGCAACCCTAGACTTTTTCTGGGTTTTGAAAAGTCCCTCAAAAGCTTGAATTAGGAAAGTTGTTCGCTTCTAGTGTTGCGCAGGCCACGACCGTGGCATTTAATTTCACCTTCTATTAACTATTGTGGCAGATTGGCCACGATCATAGTAGCTCCATCTCGCTTTTATCACGATCGTGGCATATTAGCCACGACCGTGGTTATGGGTTTTGCTTCAGGCTTCCTCCAATTCTCCTCCATTCTTTGATTTTTTTCCTGAAACACTAACAAACATATCAAGGCACTTTAAACACATAAAATTGAAGCTCAATCACATGCTTTAACCCAAAAAAACATACAAAACAAAAATATCTAACTAAATAACAAAATCCTAAACTAAATATGAACTAAACAATCAATTTAATAACTAAACACATACTAAACTACCCACTAAACATTATGCAATCTATGGCTATCATGATACTTCATACAAGATCTTCTCTAAGATCATGGCCTCAAGATTGAAACAAGTCCTAGGTTCCATTATCAACCATTCTTAAAGTTCTTTCATTGTGGTAAATAGCATAAGAGACATTCTTCTCCTTGCTTAAAAGTCATTTAAAGACTAATATAAGAATTATTCAATTAGGAGATGTGCCCTCAAGATAGAATTCCATAAAGTTTTTGATTCCATTAGCTAGAACTTCATAATTTACTCAAAGAAAGATTATGTCTTTCATCCCTAGTTTATTAAATGGAATGGGCAATGCATCGCTTATTTGGGAGTGCCTATTACAATTAAAAGACAAATATTTAAAAATTGTTAGCCATTGTTTAATGCTATCCAAAGGAAAATTGGACATTAGTATAATAAAAACCTCTTATAATCTGGTAGGTTATAATTTATTATCTCAAATCTCAATAATATGGACATATAATGGCCCTCACATCTGGTTTTACCATGGAATCTTACTAAAGCAGTGAAAAAATGATGAGAATCTTCCTATAAATAGAAGATGAAATAAAGAAACATTATGAAAAGGTCAAATGGACTGATTTATGACTCTTGAAAGATGAAAGGAGTCTTGGAATCATGCATATTAAAAGAACAAATGAATTTCTTTTAGTAAAAAGAGTATGGAGAATCCTCATAGATAAGGAGTTTTCTTAGTTAGGTAGATACATTCTCATTATTTGAAGAATAATTGCTTTTTGGAACATAAACTCGTAAATTAAATCTCTTGGACCATAAATAAAATCCTAAGGATTAGGGAGAAGCTATGCTAGGAATGCAAAAGCAAGGCTAGCAATGGGAAGAGAACTTAGCTTTAGTGTGAAATTAGAGTAAACTAGGGCCTCTCCATCTTGCATTTGAAATGATCAACATAAAACATATTTTAGTCTAAGCCAAAGTAGAGGAGATAATCAGAGGTAGAGAACGACATTATAGATCTATGGGTCTATTAATTGTACAAAATAATCTTCCAAGGTATAACTTAAATTAGAGCTAAAACGACACAATCTTATAGCTGAGACATTCATTTTATTTGTTTACAAACAAAACATGTCACCTAATCTTCAAAATAATCACCTTAAGGTTCCTTATTATAAGCTAGTTTGGTTCAAGCTCTACCACCCTAAGGTATCATTTATGCTTTAGTTAACCATTAGGAATAGGCTACAAATAATAGATAGGGTTAAAGGTACTTAAAGCTCTAACCTAACTTGTAAACTTTTTAACTTGAAGTTTGAATCTATAGATCATTTGTTCATTAAATATAGTTTCACCAAGGGTATTTGGAAGACAATCCAATGTCAAAATAGTGATTAGCGAAAATTGGGCAACACAACTTCATCAAATAAAAAAGAGTGATCACACCATATTCAAATTGGCATTTGGTTGCTATTTTCCATATAATTTGGAGGGAGAGAAATGAAAGGCTATTAAAAAAGTTGAATATAAGGAGATATATAAAAGCTTGCTGTCTTGGGTAAGGGAAAGCCTAGTGGCAAACAACGGCTAATTCAATGACACAAGGAGAATGAATAGATGAAACTTGGAATAAACCATATCTATTTATTTTCTCATATATCTCTTTGCAAATGAGTGTTAGATGAGATCGAGTGTTGTGATGAACCTTGTAGAGGAATTGTAACCACTTCAAGATGTTGTAACTTAGATGAGCTTGAGTACACTTATCTATGTAACAAACTTTTATCAAACAATAATAAGTATTAAATCTTATTTGGAAGTGGTTTATATTTAACTAGGGTTAGTTAAAAATATAATTAAAATTTAACTGGAATTATAATTAAATAAAATTTTGTTTTGTAAAAAATCCAACCTTATTATCAATAGGCATAAGTTCAACATGAGCTAGCACTCTTTCCATACCTTCTCTAGACCGTTGGTGACTCAACTGATTCATGTAGATATTATTAAAAGTTAAGACACTTGATTGATTTTAGTGATTTTACATAAACTTATTTCATAAACTAGTTTTGTTAGGGAGTTACTAATAAAAAATCAAACTTCATAAAATAGTTAACATTTTATGATTCATGATTTATTATGTTTATGCCTTAATCATATTATAGTATGATAATCATGTTGATTTTGAGAAATCATAAAAAAGTTTTCTTTTGCTTCACATGTTATGAGATCACATACTAATTTTTCAACAGGTATCTATTAGGAGATCAACTTGTGTAAAAGTCCTTGTCAATATATACTTTGATTTATATATGAGAATTGAATTATTTGAGACAACAACTCTTGCATTACATAATTTATGTGTTGATTTTTATGATAGATATAAATAATTAAAGAAAATGTTATTTATTTTAGGAAACAAAGTCACCAAACTCCAAGTGAGTCATTGTACATTCCACCACTAACTTGATTAGGTTTTACAATTCCCATTAGCTATTTTGTATGTATTAGCTGTTTTGTATGTATGATCAAAGAGGTTTAAATGAATGAGTTTTACTGAGTAAGATGGGGAAAATAAAGAGACTTGGCATGAGCTCTCTAATTGTTGTTTCATTATGCTCTGAAAGTATTTATTTACTGAGTAAGATAGAGAAAATAAGGAGAGTGAGCAACTGTAAATATTTCTAAACACCTCTCCGGATGAAACAAATTAGAGTGGAAATATCTTACATTATATAACCTATTTAATACATAATCAAAAGACAAACAAAACTGTAAGTAAAAACCTATAATTGATATAAATAAACCACTTAACATAATCAAAAAGTATCTAGAAAAGAAAATTTGTTTGCTTTACCTAGTTATGAAGCTGAGCTTATATTTTATAGAGGTGGTAAAAAATGACCAAGATGTCAATGTTTGAATAAGCTAGGCAAAAAGTAAGAAAGTTGGTTATAAACTAGGTAAATAATTATCGATTGTTGTGCATTTATCATTAATATAAGTAAAGAAAGAATTCAACTATTGATAATATTTTAAAAAATGAATTAAAGTTGCTAGACTACAAACATCGAAAGCGTACGCACCAACTATGATTTCAATGGAATAATGCCCTACTCTTATCTCTTGCTATCTCACACGTTAGAATGATTTATAAGGTGCTTGTTTGGAGGGTATAAGAAAAAAGGTATGGGTATGGAATTAAAACTAATGGTTGGTACATATCATTGCAGAGGTATCATTTTCATTCCTTGGTTTTAAGGAATACTCCTTTCCTCTCATAATCCAGAGGAATGAGAGTGATTCCTATGTTTTTTTTGTTTCGGTTTTGCCGCGACTGTCTCCAAGTTCACTCTCTACTAATAACAGATTGTTTTTCTTAAGCTCTTCTCTTACCCATTACGTGAGACCTATAAACAATCCCTGCAGCAAACATCCGAAACCAAGAATTAGCACTGGTAATTTTCTTCGTTTCTTTCTTCTTCACAATTTTTTGGTCCATTAAACTCATTCTTTCTCGATTGGTATTTGTGGTTTTTCCTCAACTCCTACAACTCTATCTCATCAATTGCTTCTCTTCCTTTGCCAAAACTCTAATTGGAAAAATGACACAGGCTTCTATCCATCATAGCAAACTATAGCCTTCACCAAGCAAAGGTTAGTGCTGGCAAACCTTGGCCTTTGGTTTTTGCAAGTTTATGTCGAATGAGTTTAATTAATTTGGTTTCCATAAAATGCAGACCCAGGGGTTCATTGTTCGACAAAGCTGATATATATTTTCAGGTGAGTTTGGTTCTGTTTTCCTAGGGGTCTAGTTGCTAGATTATGCAAAAAAAGTACTAATCTTTCACAACATGTTACATTACTAATCTTCATTTAGGCCCTTTTTTATACGCTAAATGTACAGAGAGATTTTCAAATGTCTGAAAATCAGAACATATGTATGTGTGTGTTTTCCTTTTACCAAAATATGAACATTAAAACCAAGCAAGTACACATTACAGTTGTAGTCAAAGATGGAAGTGAGAAACAATGACTGCGTTGTGACAGTATCAATGGTTGATAAATTTGTCAATTTGGTTTAACCATAGGCTAGCACTTGTTTGCCAACTCATTTTTCTGTTCGAATTTTTGATTTTTCAACAGACAGGGTGATTTATCTGGGATTCTCTTTAGAATTGTTGATCTGGATTTTATTGTTTTGGTAATCAGATTGTTGACTAGAGAAGAAAATGTGGTCAAAAACTTGTCTCGTATGTATACAAAATCTAGAAAGGAGAGGAATAACAAGTTCATTAAGGGTGTAGAGAAACCAAAACAGTGGATTTAGGAGGAATGTATTCATTGGATTAGAGAACAATTGCTCATCAATATAGACTCATTAAAATGAATCTAGTTGTCTGGAGTATGAACATCGATGCTAAAAGACTAAAGCAACCAAACCCTTCACATTTAGTAAGATAATGCTACTGCTAAGCTTTCTAGTTAATGCTTTTACAGTTGATATTTAAAGTAATAGCAATAGTTGTAATATTGTGGCTTTGCCCAATATAGTTGAGTCTATTACCTGTACTTTGCTAATTTGTACTTGTATTTTCTCCTTCCTTTTATTAATTCATTTTAACTTCTCAAGAAAAAAAATCATATCAAACTACTTACCTAAATTTCAATTCCATAAATATTTCATGTAAGAACTATTAGAGAATAGGCCTGAATTATGCTTTAAGTCTAAACCCCATTTTAAGACACACAAAATTCCATGTTGGACTTATCCTTAGAATCCACAGATTGAGTTTTTCCAACTCGTAGCCTTCACTTTCATGTCTACACATACAAAGTTGATGTCTTGAGGAGGTTTAGTATGAATAATTTGACCACTTTCCGTTTTGTTAAGCATTTATTAACAAATCTATTTAGGCAAAAAAGTTTCAATCTTTACACTTAGAAACATAGAGTTGATTCAAAATTCTCTGAATATAATCTACACATAATTTCAAATGTATATGAGCATTAAAAAAGAAGCAAAAAATCCGTAGAACACAGCTTTAAGAGTGATGGAAGAGCATCATCTCCAAGAGTATCTATTTATGCTTCCTTCTGAAACCCAACATATTTCTTATCTTCCTAAAAACTCCACTGGATGTCCTTACAGGCTGCTTTTCCTCAGTACCTTCATTTCCTGCAACTTCTTTCTCAATACTAAGATGATCTTTGCCTGCAAAACAAGACTTGCTTTACATTATACTCATGTTGATTGTATCCATTGTATGTATCCTGTTGATTGCATATATATATATATATATGTATGTATAATTGTAGCGCATCTATCTTTGCTTGAAGATAAGATGCGTAGAGTGGAAAGAGTAAATGTAAGCATGCATTTTCTTTTCAAATTTGATTCAAACATTCCAAATTTATTAGGATCACAGTGAGGTAGTTCATTGGAAAAGGATTAAGTTGATATATATAATATATACATATGTGTATATACATACATACATACATATTTATATATATATATAATGGTAATTACTAAAACTGTGATAACTTCCTTTATATAAATTTCTATAGCTGAAGTAGTATTATATATATATATATACAAGTACGTATATATATATATATATCGATGATCATATAATTACGTTAAATTCACATAATATCTTTTATTGAACTTCTATTCCCTTTTGTTGAGTTATGGATAGTTATATATGTAGTGAGCAAATTTTATTTACTATATCAATTGAATAATAGGATTAATTGCAAATGTGATATCATCTCATCAATAAATGTAATTACTGTATAAAGAATTGGTTGAATCCTTTAGCCATCTTTACTTGGTGTCTTATAATTTCAAACACTATACTCTCAGTATATAAATGTTCACGTGTTAATGCTTATAACGATTCGTCTGTTAAGGACCAAATCACCACTTACAATGTAATGCAAGTGGCATTTCTCCATCTTAGGTGTTGAACTGTCACCTACAAAACTGTCCCACCATGTTACCTTGGGATTAAGGCTAACCAAATCCATTATTTTGTTATTGAAGATGTCACTTCCGTCCATTGCTTGCATTTAGAAACATGACAATAATATGCTACTGATGATGCCCGAGGATGGTTTTCTCTACTTTTAGCTCATTCACCTCTTAAACACATGAAATCTTAGCAAGTTATTTGTTGCTTGTTAAAATCTCTAGTTTTAGAATATAGACTGATTACCATATTCAAGCTTTTGGAAGCTATGGCTGCTAGTTTCTTTTCATGTTCAGCAGCTTCTCTTTGAATCCCATCAGTAGTGAGGATTTTCTCAAAATTTTGCTTATGTAAATATTTAAAATAATAACATCTCTTGCGATATCCTATAGCCTCATGAACAGGTGATTCTTAAGCAAGTTATAACAGATATAATGAAGATTTGTTGTCTCCACTTTTATCAGAAACTGATAATACATAATGAGTCATCTTGCAAGCCTGACATAGCTGACTAACACACTACGCTTTCTGTAAGTAGTTTGGAGTTACCTATCTATATATTGTTTCTGGTGAATTGACCAGTTGCTCAATAATCAGAATGACCAGGGATTAAACTTGAGGTCTTAATGAAAAGGATTGACCCATATGGTAGATAAGATTATTTCCCACTTTATTAACTTAAGTTTAACTTTTTGCGAAAATTGTGTCAATAATATGCAGCCTGGCATCTAGAGATATGTAATTTAGGTGCAACATTAAGGAGCTTGAGGAGTGGCTTCTTTATACTTCTCACCAGATTTAGTATGACAGTACAAACCACTTCCTTGGAAAGAACTATATGCTTATATTTCCTCTTGCTCGTTGGTTCTGTTTTAATGATACATTTGTAACCATTTATTGTCAACATGAGTTTCTGAAAAAGGAGTTGCATGATTGTAGGTAACTGAAGTAATCATAATTTATGCAGATGTTACATTAAAAATTAAGGTCTTTAATTTTTTTTCAATTTCATTATGCAAATGGTAAACTTTTCTCAATTTCTTATAAGGTTATTTTGAGTTTACAGAAAGAACTACACTTTCAATTACTCAAATAGGACATCGATAAAGAGTGGAATTTTTCATCTTTGTATGTCATAATCTATATATGCATGATATGATTGTTAATTATGGTGCATTGATTGGCATCTCTTATTTGAGTATCTATTGATAGTCAATCATGGAAGAAATAACTACTAGTTTGTCAGTTATCAGAAACCATAGTAGGTACTTGCGCAACCCAACAGGAAAATTATAATTGATGACATTTTCAGTGAACTGGCCAGTTAAAAAAACTGGTTATCCTATTTTGTTTCAAAAGAAAATATCCTTAGCAAAGAATACAACAGGATCGTCAAGTTATCATTTTAATATGGCATGTAGTGGTCCCAGGTTCGATCCATTTGGTGTCTCGCTACTTAAATCGTATTTATGAAAAATCTATTAGGAAAGATCTTACACAACATCATTGTCATTCATAATTTTAAATACATCAAAACAAACATATCCCATTTCTCTATTACCTTCCCTTCTTGTTTTATCTCTTTTCCACTATTATTACCTAACTTTTCAACATGCCCTGTCTATATGTTGGATAATTATTTTCTGAATTTTTAAATATAGATCAACATGGGTTGCCACCCTATTCGCAAACGACAACATAAACTACGACACAAACTGTCACCAAGAAAGGAAAGTTCTTACAAAAAAAAGACCAACAACACTTCAGAATACTATTGAGTCAAGGTTAGACAATTTCACTGCTAAGTTTGAGTCTATTTGCGAACAAATGGCCTCACAATATGCAACTGTTACAAATGCTTTGATTACGGAGTCTAAATCTGATTCCCTAATTGATGAAATGATGCAAGAGCTCATCAGTAAGATTGTTAATATTGACATATCTCAAATGGATGTTAGTAAGACTGCTGTGTTATTATGTAATGATCTTGCCAAAGTTCAGGTTTTGTTCACTTTGCCAAGTCATTTAAAAAATTCTTTTGTACTTGAATTCCTCTATCCATCTTCTAGTTTATGAATCAGTTAAGGAAGCATAATAATATTTTTGTAAGTATTATAAACTTATGATGCAGTTGATATGGCCTAATCAGGTTATTTTGTATTAGTTTGGTCTTTTGTAGTTGTAATGCAAACAATGTTTGTAGTGTTAACCTGATTATTTTGCATCAATTAAAGGCTTTTGGTTAATGTATTATGTAGACGACAGATATTTTACATCATTTGCATTATTAGAGGAATGCAAATTATATTAAACTATGTTACTTGAATTTACTATAACAATGGAATGGTAGATATTATGTTATGTTGATGAATTGTACACTATTTTTTATTATTAAACTATATTTTGAGGATATTATGTAACTAATGATAAGTTAATGTAAGAAAATACTGGAGTATTTTTTTCAAGAGCTATTAGAAATGAAATACTGGAATATACTTGATTTTAAACATTTTGTCATTATAAATAGGGTGTATAAAATACAATTAATTAAATTATATTTAAATTTTAATATAAAACAAATTTTTATTTCTAAAAAATTTTAACAAATTTTTATTTCTCAAAATTTTTAACAAACTAATCACCATCAAAAATAATGGTTATCATTCCTTCATTTTAATCAACCATCATAATTATAATAAATATTTCCATTCCCCTTCCTCCTTATATTTATTCTCATTCTTATCTCCTAAACTAAGCACTCCAATTAGTGCACTATTGCAAGGAAAGCGAAATTTAAGAGCTACGTGTATGTCTCGTTAGCCGTCTCGAGGCTGCGCTATCTCAAGGCTGCGCTATCATTGTCACTATACTAATTGACATGATTTAAGTTAGGCAAGTATCTATTCATATTGTTACGATATGAGGAATATTCTTTTCATTAGCAATCATTGTCTTTATTAGTTTGTCCTTTTCGACATTATAACCTAGTAAAAGCTTAACAAGAGAACTTATGTTGTTTTAATGACCTCAAAATTATCGTCTTGTTCACATTAGTTTTCGTATATATGGAAAGCTAAGAATCCACCAAATTGAACCTGGGCGGCTTATCACCGTAGACAAGGATGTTGTGTTCGATTTTGCCTCTACTTTTTAAGGATTTGAAGCTGTCTTTAATTCTCCCCTTTCCGTAAAGCCAGTGATAGAATCAGTTATTCGGCTTTCAAGCCTTTTTCTAACTGGATAACGACACTCTTGAATGACTAAGGGCCATTGCTTTGTGACACGTTCAGAATGTTTACAAGTTGACATAATCATTTCTAAGAGTTTCGCAAGCAATCTTTTTGTTGGCACTGTGAATCTGTACCGCCTCCATCTTAATCATTTAGATGAATATATCTCTTAGGGTTCCGTGTTTTCCTTTTGAAAGATGAACATGTCCTGGTTCTACTTTTTTTAAAATTCTTTTGATTTAATATCTTTTTCAGATAAAACTATTCCACGGCAAATTTATCGAAAATTACTAAAAACACATTTTTTATTTATCATTTTTAGTTATTTCATTCTTCTTCTTTTTTTCCATTTTATTCTAGAAAACCGTAAAGTATTTATCCTTCAAAATTGCTTACTTGCCCTCTTAATCAAAATTAAAATCTTAATGATCCCAGTTGAATATAATTACTATAATTAAACAACACTAAAGCCTAATTGTCCTCAATATCCTAAATAATTGTAATTGAAATCTAATTGAACCTACTAAAGGATAATCAAAAAAAATTAATAATTAGGACTCATCTGACTCATCAATAATCCGTTAAACCTAATTAAATTAAATTTTCAATTAACTATAATAGTTGAGACTAACTTGAACAAATGGACTTGATTAAATACAAATGAATCTAATTGGATGTGTTATAATTTCAATAGTATCAAGTTTAAAGTTGATGGGATGCAATAACGGGATTAGATATAGTTAGATGCAATTAAATATAATTGGACTTATTTTAATCTTAATTGGGTTCGAACTACGTTTAGTGGGAAATAAGTAACTTTTTTCAAATAAAGAAGAATTTTCTCCAAAAAAAAAAAAAAGTATTAAGCCATAAAAGACAAAGCAACTGTACACCCAAAATACAATGTTAGAGTTCACTAAAGATTAGTGACTATCAGGGATTATAAATAGGATTTAAGAGAATAGAAGACTAGAAATTCCAAAGGAAAGAAGGTGTTGCTTATCTTGAAATTTTTGCTTTTGTATATTGATTTGGAGTTTGACATGTTGAACAAGTTGTTTGTAGAACAATTCCATGAGGATACAATTGTCTTAAAAGATTTTATATTTTTTTCATCTAAAGTTGCTATAAAAGTTGAAGGTAGAGCCAAACAGAAGCATTTATAAGTAGTGTTGTTAGAACATTTGCTAGTTGAGTACTAAGTTTTGATACTTCTAGGCTGTCTAATTCCTCAGTTATCAAACATCTTCTGAGAAGTTCCTTCCATATTCCTATGATGTAGATGTACTTAAAGAATATATGTTAACATTTTCCTCAACCTCTTGACAAAGTGAGCACTAATTGGTGAGGTGCAAGTATCTAGCAATTTTATTAATAGATTTTAGCTTATCTTTCATTAAAATCTAGTGGGTGATGGCAGCTTGAGGAATGAGGTAGCTAGACCAAATTGATTTGGTCTAAAGCATATAAAGAACATCTTTGAAGATTAGCTTCTTATAAGACATTATAAAAATCTTCCCTCATTAGTATTCCTCCAAATGTATTTATCATCATCTGCACTAAAGTAAGTTTGATAGCTTTCATTTACAAGAGGTCTTGACAGTGATGAATGCTGGAGTATCTCCTTATCTATATAAGATTGTTGCAATTGAGGCATTTAGTTGAATTGAATTCCTAAGGGATGTAGCTTCTTTGACATTGATAAGTTGACCAAGTGAAAGCCAGTTGTCATACCAAAAGATGAGAGATTCTCCATTCCCAACCAGTGTCATGAAGTCAGTCTTAAAATTGTCCCTCAATTTCAGAATTGTTTTTAGGTTGGATAAGGAGAAATGTTCAAAGTCAAGTGCCCAAATTCTTCTTTTCTTAATAAAGTAAGTGTGGATCCACTTGCACTAAAGTGATTGTTTATCAACCATATGTTTCCAAAGTCTCCTTGTGAGAAATACAGTATTCATGGTTTTGATGGAGCATATTCCAAGACCTCCTTGATTCCTTAAAGTGCCACTTCATCTTGGTTTTATAGGTTCTTTCCCTACTATTAGACCAAAGAAAGTTGTTGAATAACTTGTCAATGGTTTTCATAATGAAGCTTAGAAAAGCTAGATGAGTAGCCCAATATGTTGGACCCGAAAATTTTTCCAATTTTTTTGATTTGTTATTTAGCTATTTATTTAGGTTTTAGTTGATTATTCAATTGTTTGATTGTTTGTTTGAATTTAGTCATAAATTTAGTGGCATGAATAGAGATTAGAAATTGATGGAAGGATTAGAATTAAGTTAGAATTAACATAGAAAGGTTAGAAGTAAGTTAGCTTAAAGGAGTTAGTAGATGGATTAAATGAAAGAAGGGAAAAAATGGGAAGGACAAGG
>JANSVA010000003.1:25297939-25326801 GCA_025504915.1 Erythroxylum reticulatum | reverse complement strand
AGTAAGGTTTTCTTGATTCCCTTCAATTAAACCAATTTCTATTTAATCCATATATTCAAAAGAAAGTTCATAAAATTTAAGAATCAAAGAAATGCTAAGATTGAATTTAAACCTAACCTACGCATTTCCAACACAAACCCTAGCCTCTATTTAATCCCCTTTTGAACCTAGCATAAGAAAGATGAAAACTTATCTCCAACAAGTTGATTTCCCCTTCTTTTCTTCTTCTTTGTTCTTCCCTCCAACTAGTTGATTTCCCCTTCTTTTTTTCTTCTTTCTTCTTCCTTCCAAGTTTCCTAAGATTCTTTCTTCCTCTCTTCTTCTTTTGCACGTTTCTCCTTCTTTCTTTTTAGTTCCTACGACACTTCTCCTTCTTTTTCTAATTCAAACAAAATTTTAACTCATTTTCTTCTAATTATGCCCCTCTTTCCCTTGGCCTTTCCAAAACTACCCTTCTTTCATTTAATCCATATACCAACTCCTTTAAGCTAACTTAACTCCTTAAGCTAACTTAATTCTAACACTTCATTCTAACCTTTAATTTCAACATTCCCTTCATACTTACTAATTTACTGACTCAACACTAAAAATGAAAAATAACAATAAAGCAAGTAAATCAAAAAATAATAATAAATAAATCAAAAAAAAATTTGGGGCCCAACATGTGAACACTGCGAAAGGTTTCATAAAGGGGAATGTTACCGATTGACAAGAGCATGCTTCAATTATGGAACGAAAGGACATATGGTAATAGAGTGCCCTCAGAATCCAAGGCATGAGAGAAGTTAGATGAAAGCTTTAAAGAGGGTCGAAACCATAGGGCACAAGACTGCAACGGAAGTGGGCAGTTCTGAGGCAGCTAAGGGAGTAAATCCTCCAGGAAGACCAAGAGGGCAAGCACCAGCTAGAGTATTTGCAATGACCAGGGAGGATGCAGAGACTGCTTCAGAAGTTATGCTGGGTATGATTAAATTATTTGATGATGATACAATTGTTTTGATTAATCCGGGTTCTACCCACTCCTTTGTTTCATCAGGTAGAACTATATATTGTAGAGATTTGAGCCCATGGGATACTCTTTGATGGTGAGTACTCCAATAGGCCACTATATTGTGATTAATCAAATTTATAGAGATTGTGAGATACATATTAGTGGGGAACACATAGTGGTGGATTTGATGCCATTGAAGATGGGAGGATTAGATGTGATTTTTGGTATGGATGTCTTAGAGAAATATAAGGCCAACATAGATTGCAAACAAAAGACAGTAGAGTTTGAGCTGGATAATGGAATAAAGGTGATATTTATGGGAGACAAAAAAATTAGCTCATTAAGAATTGTTTCGGATTTGATAGCAGAGAAAATGATGAGGAAAGGGTGTGGAGCATTTTTGGCCTATGTGGTAGACACGAAGGCAAATAGAAAGAAGTTAGAAGAAATTCCTGTAGTCATAAAATTCTCGGATGTCTTTCCCGAGGAATTATCAGGACTACACCTAGGGAAATTCAATTTCCCATTGAACTTCTTCCAGGTATTGCACAGATCTCAATTTCGCCTTATAGAATGGCTCCGGGGGAATTAAGGGAGCTTAAGGAGCAATTGGAAGAGTTGTTAGAGAAAGGTTACATTAGGACTAGCTCTTCACCTTAGGGAGCTCCGGTCCATTTTGTAAAGAAGAAGGATGGATCGTTGCGAATGTGTGTGGATTATAGGAAGCTAAATCGGGTCACTATCAAGAATAGATATATGCTCCCATGCATAGATGAGTTGTTTGATTAGTTGCAAGGAGCAAGGGTCTTTTCTAAGATAGATTTGAGATCAGGTTACCATCATTTGAGGATAAAGGAATCCGATGTTTCAAAGACTGCTTTTAGAACACGGTATGGCCACTTTAAGTTCTTAGTCATATCTTTTGGGTTGACAAATGCACCAGCAGCTTTCATGGATTTGATGAATAGAGTCTTTAGGCCTTTCTTATACCAATTTGTTATTATCTTTATTGATGATATTTTGGTCTATTCTAAGAGTGATAGGGAGCATGAAGAGCATTTAAGAATTTCTTTAGAGACATTGAGGAAAAATGAGTTGTATGCCAAATTCGATAAATGTGAATTTTGGCTGAAAGAAGTGACATTTATTAGACATGTGATTTCAAAGCAAGGAGTGCATGTAGATTCGAGGAAGATAGAAGCGGTTATGAAATGGGAAGCACCTAAGAATGTAGCTGAAGTGAGAAGTTTCTTGGGTTTAGCCAGGTATTACAGAAGGTTTGTGGAGGGCTTTTCCATGATAGTAGCTTCACTTTCCAAATTGACAAGGAAGAATCAGAAATTTGTATGGACAGATGAATGTCAGAAAACTTTGAGGAGCTTAAGTACAAATTGACGAGTGCACCGATTTTGATTTTGCCTTCAGGTAACGATGGATACATAGTTTATAGTGATGCCTTGAGGAAGGGATTAGGCTGTATATTGATGTAAGGAGTATGGTTATTGCGTATGGTTTTAGGCAATTAAAGCCTTATGAGATGAATTATCCTACACATGATTTGGAGTTGGCTGCCATAATTTTTACATTGAAGATTCGAAGACATTACTTATATGGAGTCACTACTAAGGTGTTTACAGACCACAAGAGTCTTAAGTATTTGGTAAGCCAAAAGGAGTTGAATTTGAGACAAAAAATGGTTAGAATTGTTAAAGGATTATGACTTGATGATAGACTACCACCCAGAGAAAGCTAATGTAGTAGCAGATGCATTGAGTAGGAAGTCCACTATGGCACATGTGGAGACAATGTACCTTTCTTTGTTGAAGGAATTAGACATACTCAATGTGACATTGAGGCAAGTCGAGCCTGATTGTGTATTAGCTAATTTTAGAGTGAGGTCGGTATTGAATGAGAAAATCAAAGAGTTGCAGGAGTAAGATGAGTATTTGGGCAAGCTTAGAGAAAAGATTAAAAGTAGTAAACCTTCTGGAATAGAGATCAAAGAAAATGGATAAATGGTGATAGGTAACTGACTGTGTATTCCAGATATGTTGAGTTGAAAGAAGAGATTCTTAGTGAGATACATAATGCACCTTATGCTATGCACCCAGGAAGTACAAGAATGTATAAAGGTTTGAAAGAGCATTTCTGGTGGAAAGGAATGAGAAAAGAAGTTGCAGACTAAGCTAAAAGATGCTTAGTGTGCTAGCAAGTTAAAGCTGAATACTAAGCACCTTCAGGCAAACTTAAACCTCTGTTGATTCTAGAAGGGAAATGGGAGAAGATTTCGATAGATTTCTTGATAGGATTACCAAGGACTAGCAGGAAGCATGATGCAATATGGGTGATTGTGGATAGGCTAACTAAGTCCGCACATTTCTTGCTAATTAAGCAGACAGATTCTTTGGATGCTTTAACCAAAAAATACATAAATGAGATAATCAAGCTTCATGGGATTCCAAGCTCTATAGTTTTAGATAGAGATCCCAAGTTCACCTCTAGATTTTAGGAAAGCGTGCAAGAGGCTTTGGGAACCAATTTACACTTTAGTATAACTTTCCATTCACAAACCGATGGTCAATCGAAGAGAACAATACAGACATTGGAGGCAATGTTAAGAGCTTATGTTATGGACTTTAACGGTTCATGGGATGATCATTTACCTTTAATTGAGTTTGCTTACAATAATTCTTATCACTCAGAAATTCAGATGGCACCTTATGAAGCTTTGTATGGTAAAAGGTGCAAAACTCTTATATGTTGGGATGAGGAAGGTGAAAGGGGACTTATAGGACTTGAATTGGTGCAAGTCACTGTTGATAAGATTAAATTGGTGAAACAGACACTTAAAGCAGCTCAATAGAAAATGAAGAGCTATACGGATGCACATAGAAAGGAGATGGAATTTGAAGTTGGAGACAAAGTGTTTCTTAGAGCTTCTTCACGGAAAGGAGTTTTGAGATTTGGTAAGAAGGGCAAGCTTAGTCCAAGATATATAGGTCCTTATGAGATCATTTAGAAGATTGGGCCCTTAACTTATAAGTTAGCTTCACCACCAAAATTATCTAAGATTTACAATGTCTTTCATGTATCGAATCTGAGGAAGTACTAATCGGATCCTTCACACATAGTTCAACCTTCTAAGGTTCACTTAAGGGAGGATTTGACATATGGAGAACAACTAATGGAGATTTTAGATTCGAAGGAAAAGGTATTGAGAAATAAGATTGTGAAGCTGGTTAAAGTCTTATGGAAGAACCATTCGACGAAGGAGGCAACATGGAAGCCCTTGGAAGCAATGAGGGAGAAGTATCCACACCTTTTGGTAGACTCAAGTAAGAATTTCGAGGACAAAATTCTTTGGGGAGGGGGTGGAGGGAATTGTTGGACCCTGAAAAATTTTTCAATTTTTTATGATTTTTATTTAACTATTTATTTAGGTTTTGGTTGATTATTCAATTGTTTGATTATTTGTTTAAATTTAGTCATAAATTTAGTGGAATGAATAAAGATTAGAAATTGATGGAAGGATTAGAATTAAGTTAGAAGTAACATGGTAAGGTTAGAAGTAAGTTAGCTTAAAGGAGTTAGTAGATGGATTAAATGTAAGAAGGGGAAAAAATGGGAAGGACAAGGTAAATGAAGGGTAAAATGGGGAAATGACCATTAAAAATGGTTTAGTATTAGAAGAAGAGAGAAGTGTTGTGAGAACCAAGGAGAAAGAAGAGAAAAACAAAAATAGGATAGAAGAAGAGAGGTTTCGGTGAAAAAGAAGAGAAGAGAAATCAAGTTTATTGAGGTAGGTTAACTAACTTTTCTTCTTCCTTTATTAAAGGAATGGGTTGTATGGAGGATGAAGGAGTTAGAGAGCAAGGAGGTTCTTGTGGGAAGAAGATGGATTAGGAAAACCCAATTGGTTTTAGGGTTTCTAAACTAGATCTTAAGTTTTCTAACCTAGATGGGCTGTGGGTAGGTTAGATTTGAGTTTCATTTGTGTTTATTGTAATTCTATGATCATTCTAAAGTTTATAAATTTTATTGAAATGGTGATTTTGAATGGAACCTTGGTTGTTTCAGGAAATCAAGGGAATCCTACCCAAGAGCAAGGGGAAAGACAAGCTTGACTTGGATTTCTACAAGCCTATTCGGTGGGTAATGTATTTATAGTTATTGTGTAATTGGGCAAATTCTTGCTTATGTGTGTGTATGTAGTTTTGCTTAAAATTGATATGCTTGAAATTGCAATAATTGTGAATACTTGGAAATGTATGATGCATTGTGGTTATATTATACCTTGAAAAAGGTTATAACATTTGGAATTGAATGAAACGAAGAAAAAGCATGAAAATATGATAATATGATGAAATGAAAGAAGCATGAGAGTGCAAATTTGTGATTGACTAAATTGAACATAAATTTGATTGTGTTTGGGCGAGAGAGGAACCGTTTCATAGTCACGTGTACGTTGACGTAAAGCCTTCTCCTGGCTGCCCGATTTGAAAAGTAGATTCGTTTTGTTCACGGAGTAAAATTCAGTTTCTCTGTTTTGTTCACGGAACCCTCGAGCCATTTGTTGTGCATCGCATCTTTAAATGTTAAAGTATGGTGCATAATAAAGTGTTATGTTTAATGACTGAAGTTTATGTTGTGTGTTAAGTTTGAGTGATATTGATCGATGTTTAAATTGCTTGAATAAAGTAAGAATGCTAGAATTGTTAGATATACATATACATATGCTTGAATATGTGGCCAATTGCCAATGGCTATATATATATTAGCCACTGAGCCATATAGCTCACCATATTATTCCCTCCTCAGGTACAGATCAAGAAGATAAGTGATCCTTGTAAGGCATTTGGGCAAATTCCAAGATAGTAGCTTTTGTAATTAAGTTAGTTTGTTCACCTTTGGGATAGCTTCATAAGCATGTAAACATGGAGCATCCTGTATATATTGTATTTTGGGTTAAACCCTTGTTCAAAATTGTATTGACGCAATTAAAGTTATGTATGAGTTTCTGTTGCTTTGGCAATTGAGTTAAAACTAAAAAGATCCCAGGAGTTTGCGCATATTTCTTGGGTAGATGTATTTTTCTTGATCTAAGCCTTTCATAGGTGTAGAAATTGTGTGCTGACTTCCAAGGGAAACTAGACTAATTGAGGCTAAATTAGTTAAAGTTGTCCTCTGAATAGTTGTAGTTTAATTGTCTAGCTTTCTATCGATATATAGTATAGAAACTTTAGGCTTCGTATAGTCTTTATAAGGGGAAGATACATCGTCTATAAAGATGTATCATTTGTGATGACGTCATTGTGTCTGTAAGGATGCATCGTCTGTAAAGATGTATCATCTATAAAGATATATTGTCTGTGATGATGTCATTTTGTTTGAAAGGATGCATCGTCTGTAAAGATGCATCGTTTATAAAGATGTATCATCTGTAATGAAGTCACATCATCTGTGATGATGTCATTTTGTTTGTAAGGATGCATCGTTTGTAAAGATGCATTTTTTGTAAAGATACATTGTCTATAAAGATGTATCATCTGTAAAGACGTATCGTCTGTGATGATGTCATATTGTCTTAAGAGTTGTATCATCTTAAGTTGACCCCGCTTCGTCTTAAGAATTGCATCGTCTTAAGTTGTCTTTGCTTCGTCTTAAGTTGACTTGGGTTTCGTCTGTCTTTTTGTTTTATCTAATTTGTTTCGTCTATTTTTTGCTTCGTCTGTATTTCGTTTTGTCTGCCTTTTGCTTCGTCTGTATTTTGTTTCGTCTATCTTTTGCTTCGTTTGTATTTTGTTTCGTCTGTCATTTTATTTTGTCTGTATTCTTGCTTCATCTGTCTTTTGGTATGTCTTTTTTCTACTTATTGAAACCAAGACTTCTTTCTCTGATACCATCATCTGATCTATTTTTGACCCCCCAAACGATAGATTTTGTCTTCAAGGTCTTCATGAAAGTGGTAGATTTTGAAGTCATCTTTCGAACTGTCCATAGAATACCCTAACCCGATATCTATAGTGAAAATTATTCTAACTATCCCAAAAATAGGTTTAGTATAGTTGAGGGCAAGCACTGTTTTTCGTGAAATGTCTCCGAATATTTGGGTTCCGAAAATGGGATCCAACACAATAAATGTTTATAGGATTCATAATTGAGGCAACAAGTTGAACTCTTCCCACTGATCAAAGGTATTGGGAGCTCCAAGTTGAGATTTTTGGTTGAATTTTGCCAAAAAGACCTGTGAATTTTCTTATTCCCACTCTATAAGAAGATATGGGGATGCCTAGATATTTCATTGGAAGATCTTGTTGGTTAAATCTAGTAATAACTCAAATCAATTGGAAACTATCAACATCACTTCTTGAGAGATAAATATTTATTTTGAAACAATTCACCTACAAAATAGATCATCTTTGAAAGATTTTTAGAGCTTTCACTAAGGTAGAAGTAGAGATTGCATCTGCTTTGGATAATAAAATTAGATAATGTACAAAAAAAGGTTAGTTAGCTTGAGTTTCCTACCCTTTTAGTGATATTTGAAACCACTTATTCTTTCAACAACCTTAATAATTATCTTATGGAGTGCCTTCATGACAAAAGCAAAGATGTATGTAGATAATGGATCTCCTTATCTGATACCTTTATAACTTTTAAAGAAATAGATTGTCTAACTATTCACTGGAATGCTATGAGAAGAAGTCATCTCATATTGCTAGAGCCATTGAATGAAGGATTTTAAAAATTCCGTAGCATATAAAATGTTGATGATGAAGATCCGATCAATATTATCATATGCCTTACTAGCATCAATTTTGATAGGTAGTTAGTATTGCTTTTCTTCTTGGAGTGACTACTAATGAAATCTTGAAGAATAAGAATATTATCTCCAATTATGCTATCAGGTATGTAAGCACCCTGGGTGGGACTAATATGCTCGTGGAGTATACCTTTGAGTCTTTGAGCAATGATGTTAAATTTTATTAAAGGAATTGCACTAAGAAATAAGTCAAAAGTCAGAGAATTGATTCGAGTCACCATTCTTTGGAACAAAGGTATTAAAGTCTTACTAATTTCTTTTAAAAGAGTACCCTTGTTGAAAAATTCCAAAACAGGTTTTGAGATCAAATTACCAGTGAAGGACTATGTTTTCTGAAGACATTGACATTGAACCCATTTGACCCAGGAGCCTTATGAGGGTGAAGGTAAGCTACTATTTTTTTGATCTCTTATAGGGTAACAGGTCTACATAAAAGATCTATGTCTTATGGTGAAATGGAGTCTTTCAAAATTTATTTTAGGAAGTGTTTAGAGGATTTTGCTTTTGAGGTTCTATTCGTCAAGTCACTGAAGTAGTCATAAACCCCTGCGTTAGTATATTTTGAGAATCAAGCAGTATTTTTTTAAGCTTGAGAGAGATAATTTTGTTTTTAGCTTTCCTCGAAATAATGGCTTTGTTAACGACTAAGGTGGTTTTATCTCCATTTTTCAACTAGTCAACCCTGGCTCTTTGTCTCTTTAGAGAATAATCAAAGAGGAGTGCTTGAGTATAGCTGTGTAAGGCTTATCTTTCCATCAACTGTAGTATCTGAGAGTCCGGATTATTGTATCTTGCCTATTGAATATTTTCTAACTCCCTCTTAGCAGTGTTGACAAGGTGATTTATATTGCCAAGATTATCTTTGTATAAAAAATTATTTCTTACTTAATGAGTTTTAACTTCCTTGTATAAACATAATAAGTTGCAACTTCCTTATATAAACATATAGTTTGGTGCCTCTAATATTAGATCTCAGTGCAATCCAAATTCCATCCTCAACTCCAACTAACTATAAAAGGAATGTGTTGAACCTAAATGGATAGTTTGAGCTTGTAGTTGTTGTAGTGGTTAAAATGGATGTGTGATCAGATAAATAATTGGTTGAGTACTTGGAAAAGCAATTGAGGAAATCAACCATCCACCTTAGGATGGCAACCCTTCTATCTAACTTCTGCCTAATTAAGTGAGGAATAGTTTGTTTATTGTTTTATGTATAGAAATATCCCAAGGGGATGTTAGTGAGTTGAGCTTCATACAGACATTTACTAATTTTTGTGTAAAGACTATATATTGATCTTGATTCTTTTGCTTCCTCTACTTTTAATATGGAGTTGAAATCACCTTAAAGCATCCAAAGGATGTTGATTAAAGTATTTAGATCTTTAATTTGATTCCACAAAAACTTTCTATGATATGCATTCTTATATGCATATATAAATGAAATGCACAAATTTAGATTGAGATGTCTTATAAAGACTTGCAAGTGCACCATCTGATATGTAATGTTAGAAGAAGTAACAATTAAGAATTAGAATCATATAGGATAATAACCTTTCAATTGAGATGACAAGAATGATTAGAGATGATCTACCACTTAGTAGGAAGATATTTTAATAACTTGCAATAATCCTTTGTTATTATAGTTTTCAATATGCTAACAATAGTCACTTTATTTTCCAAAATTATATCCATAATCATCAACTACTTATTAGGGACATTAACCCATCTTACATTCCATATGATGATATTCATGAGACTGTCTCCGCTAGGGAGAGTTTCTTTTTCCTATTAGATCCTCTTCTAGCCACTGTCTCAAAATCTTGATCTTTTTGTGCTTAATGATGAATATATTTTCTAGGTGTTTCAATAGTGCTCTTCTCCACATTGTCAACATTCTCCTTTATAAGCATGTTTGTCTCATCCAAATGTTCTTTCCCTTATTACACTTCCTTACCTACATTGCTTGTAGCTTTGTCTGCTACAACAGGAATTTCAATTGTATTCTCTTCATTCGATTCACTCTGCTTATTACTTATATCCATCAATTCCTGATGATTGCAGGTTTTAAAAACCTTCCCTATTGGTCTCCATATTTGCTTCTTATTAAGTTGAGGTCTATATGCATAGGTAACCTTCATTTGATCCTTTTTGGGCTCCAAGTCCTCATTTATCCTAATTGATGTGTGCTTAATTATTGATACATTTAATCCATGAAACTTAGTGATTAATGCTTTCAAATGCTTAAGATATTCAATTTAGTTCATATTTAGTTTTAGGTACAATTTGGAAGCATAATAGCAAAAATGAGTTGAAAGCACACTCATTGAGTCATCTTCTGAAGTCTCAAACTCAATTGTCTTTATGGAATAAGAAGGAGAAGGATTAGAGCGAAGATGAAACAATAAAATGTAGAAAAAAATGAAGAGTATATGATGTAGTGCACATTCTTAACCATGCATCAAAGTCATGGCTATGACTTTCACGATTTGGACAAAAAGTCATCATTGTGCATCAAAGTTCACGACTGTGAACTTTGGGTGTTGCAATTCATAGCTGTGACTTTCACAATATAGGCAAACCTAATTTTTTTAGTATAAATAGAACATTCTGACAAAAAAAAAGAGATGAATTTTTTGGGAGCAAAATGAGGGGCAAAGCACGCATATTTTAAAGCTACATGGAGGGTTAAGCTTCCCTAACCTAGTTCGGAGATGAAATTGACACCGAAGAACACATTTAGGCATATCTACATTGTGTTGGTTGTTCTTTCTCTCCTTTGGAACTGTTTACGTTATTTTATGCTTATTTTAAGAATAATTTAATGTGTTCATTAGATTGTCTTTATGTAAACCCATTGTTAGAATCTTCAATATAATATGTAATCGTTGAATTTTAGGTTTGTTATAGCTACTAATGATTTTGAATAATTAGGGATAACATAACCTTGGTTAAATGACTCGAGATTATAGGATTGTTTCCTTAATTAATTTCTTTTCCTAACTCGTAATGTGGCTATCCAACCAAATGTAAAGAGCGTGTTCTAAGTTATTTGATAGTTAGGTTTAGATAGAGAGCTTGTTTTAAGTAAACGTGATGTTGGAGCCTATTTTCGGAGCCCAACAAACCAGAGTCAAAACAAAGCTTGTCGTCCCATAAGGGTGGCATGCCCAAAACAGTCGAATATCAAATAATTAAAATTTTAATAATCACAAGCAGAACCCAATCATAATTCATTAAAAAAATCCAAAAAAAGTTTATATAAGCTTATACAAAATACAAAAATACAAAAGTTACACATGATTACAATTGAATGCTTATGCTTGATATGATTCTAAAATACAAAAATTCCTGAACTAACTTCATTACCAAAGTCTCTAACTATCTTGGAGTTCTGATGCCTTGCAAGGATCGCTAATCTTCTCTTTTTGTACCTAAGGAGGGAATCGTAGGGTGAGCTACACAGCTCAGTGGGTAATATATTTATAGCCATTGGCAACGCGCCATACAATTCAGGCACACACAGATATGTATGTACACTCATATAGGCATACACTTCCTATCTTAATGTAGAAATAACAGTTTGGAATTTACAATTTCAATTCACATTTCATAATTCAATACATCGTCGTAGGACATATTGGATGTAATTTAACATCAAAGCATAACAATCAAATTGCATCATAACTCAACATATCAAAATGCAAATGCACAAACAATTGGCTCGAGAGTTCCGTGAAACAAAACAGAGAAACTGAAGTTTACTTTGTGAACAAAACGAATTCATTTTTCGGATTTCATGTGCCAAAAGCAGGCAGCCGAGAGAAGACTTTACGTCTATGTGCACGTGATTGCGAAATGGTTCCTCTCTCGCCCAAACAAAAGCACATAATCATGCTCAAAATCATTTCATCAAATGTGCATACTTTTTATACTCGTTTCTTTCTTTTCATTTATACAAAATGCCATGACATATTTCAAGGCATAACATGATCAAAATCACAATTCCATTATATCAAAATGCCATACATCTTTCAATGCATAACTTAAATGCATCATAGTAATTCACAATTATTTCAATTTCAAGCACATCACATACACACATATAGACAAGAATTTGTCCAATTACACAACAATTATAAATACATTACCCACCTCATTTGCTTGCAAAAAACGAAGTCAAGGATGTCTTTCCCCTTACTCTTGGGTAGGATTCTCTTGGTTCCTTAAAACAAATCAAGTCTCATTCAATAGGAATCCAATGGAAAAATCCTACAATGCAAAACCACTAAAATTTATTATAAAAAGCTGAAACCCAAGCATTTTCTAAATTCTATGAACTAAAATCCTTTAAAAAATTCGAAAGATCCAAATTGATCTTACCTTCATTCTTCACCAAATGAAGGGATCTTTAGCTCAAGGGGAAGCTCTTCTCTTCCTCTACCTTTTTCGCTTCTTAAAAAGCTCCAAAATCTCTCTTGAAGACTAAGAAAATTAAACCTTAGCTTATTTCTCTTCTTTCTCTCTTTCTCTTCTTCTCTTCGTATTTCTCTCTCTTCTTCATGAAACTCTCTCTTTTCTCTTCAATTTTCGTTCTCCTCTCTTCTTAAAATGCCAGACAACCCTTCTTCTTCCAATTATATCCTTAATGATCGAGAAATGTCCCATTTGCCCTTCCATTTATGCCTTATGTCTTTTTATGCTTAAGTGTCTTGCTAACAATATCCTTTAACATTCACACTCTTCCAACCGATACCTTTACTTTGATTCAATTCATCTTTATCAAATCAATATTAAATAGTATCAAATTTTATGGAGGGCTATAATGTGTTAAGAAACTATTGGTTCAAGAATCATTTCATTTGGAGGTCGGATAACAAGGTTATGGCCGAAAGAATCAAATAAAGTTTATCATCAATCATATTGAACTTATCACGGGATAAATTTGTATAACTATCTCTAAAAATGTCAAATTAAGGTTTTCTTTAGATTATTTGAAAGAGGGCTTCAAGATCTACAACTTTCATGAAGATATTGAAGACAAATTCTATAGTCTGAAGGGGTAAAAATGGAGTAAACGATAAGATCAAGCGAAACCAATCGAAAAATTAGACGAATTGAAAAACAAACGAAGCAAAGCAGTCGAAATAAAGTAAACAAAGCAAAGCAGATGAATCGAAAAGTAGACAAAGCAAAGCAGACGAAACAAGGAAGACAAAGCAAAGCAAATGAATCAAAAAGTAGACGAAGTAAAGTAAACGAAATAAAGAAGACGAATCAAAGCAAACGAATCGAAAAGCAGACGAAGCAAAGAGAAAACAAAGTGAAGCAGACGAAGCAAACAGTAGACGAAGCAAACAGTAGACGAAGGGGAAAGCAGACGAAGCAAAAAGGGCAGACGAAGCAAAAAGCAAATGAAGCAAAAGGGCAAATGAAGCAAAGAGCAGACGAAACAAAAGACAGACGAAGCTAAGTCAACTTAAGATGATGCAACTCTTAAGACAAAGCAAAGTCACCTTAAGACGAAGCGGAGTCAACTTAAGACAAAGCAAAGTCAACTTAAGACGAAGTAACTCTTAAGATGAAATGACGTCATCACAGACGATACGTCTTTACAGATGATACATCTTCACAGACAATGCATCTTTACAGATGATGCATCCTTATAGACGGTGCATCTTTACAGACGGTGCATCTTTATAGACGATGCATCTTTATAGACAATGCATCTTTACAGACGATGCATCTTTATAGACGAGTCATCTTTATTCTCCTAAGCATTTCCCTTTCTAAGGACCATAGCTTTCAATCCAGAGGTCCAAAAATTTCATACTATATACCGTTGGAAAGTTAAAAGAAAGACCTACAACTTTCTAGAAGATAACTCTATCTAAATCTATTTTGATCAATCCAAAATTTCCCCTGAAGTTAGAACACGAACTTTACATTCATCCTAATTCTTCCCATTTCATAGTCTCTCATTTACCAAAAACACCAAAGCAGAACATGAGTCTATCCACACTTCTCATTTACTACTTCAAATCTTCTAAGAAAAATTTTAGGGTCCAACACATGATCTAAAGGAAAACTAGGGTTAATAAAGCTTATTGTTAACCTATGATTAACAGTTGCAAGGAGAGGTATGAGAATAATAATTTAATGAAGTATGTTTAATTGTGTGTAGGCCGAGATTGAATTGATCACTATATCCCTAAAGCATTTATCGCTTTTCTCGTTTTTATGTTTCTTGATTTAAATTGCTTTCGTTAGTTTAGTTTCATTTTATTTTCTTATTTAAAATTAAACTAATCCCTAAATTACTTCGGCAACTCATTTGTTGATTGCTTGATTATATTAATTGTTTTAATTTTTGTTATTATTTTTATTCAAATCATCATTCATATACCTTAGACAAAGTTAGGGTCAAATAGTTTTATCTATTTCCTCATGGGATCGATACCTTTCGATACTGCAAGATACGATTCATATACTTGCGGGTATTGAGAGTTTTATTAGTTTAGTTTCCCTAAATTACTTTGGCAGCTCACTTATGAATTACTTATTTGCTTGATTTTATTAATTGTTTTAATTTTTGTAATTATTTTATTCAAATCACCATTCTATAAATTAGACAAAGTTAGGATCAATTAGTTTTATCTATTTCCTCATGGGATCAATACCTTTTTGATAATACAAGATTCGCTCTGTATAATTGCGGGCATTGAGAGTTTTATTAAATATAAAACTTTTTCAACAATATTCTGTATATTTCTTCCAAAAGACTTGGGATATCACTGGTAACGTTTTAACTGTGCAATAATTTTTTTATTCTTCAAATATGCTGAAGGAAATGAACAAAAATTTATATGTATCATCCCAAAGAAATAAAACCCCGCATCTATGATGGATTACATGCCTATATCTTGTTGTAATACATTCCATAAGAAAATTGTGAAACTTTTTTTAAACAAAATGAAGCTGGCTTTAAAAAATGTCATTAATCCAACATAGGGTGCATTTATAGATAGGAGATCAATAAGAGACAACACACTACTTACGCAGGAATTAATGAAAGTCAAAGAGCTATCTAAAGCTTCAAGTTCAAAATTAATTTCTTTAAATCCTTCGTCACCATCAGATGGGATTTTATTGAATCTTATTTACTATTATTGGGATTCCTAATGCAGTATATGAAATGGATAATGGAATGCATTATAACAACTTCCTTTAGCATTCTAATAAATGGAGCACCTACTCAAATCTTTAAAAATATCAGGGGAATAAGGTAAGAGGATCCACTTCCCCTTACTCATTCAAGCTAGCTACGGAAGCTTTATCCAGGATGCTCACTAATCTTATCTTTTGCAAAGACAGATTTCAATATCATCATAGATGTAGAGAGCTCAGGATCACAAACTTGATTTTTGCTAATGATATAATGTTTTTATATGGTGGTGACATCCAATCCATTAAAATAATATTAGGCGTTTTGGAGTTATTCTTAGTTTATTCTATATTAAAGGTAAATGCTAACAAAAGTAATATGTTCATCTCTTTTTATGTGAGAATTAGCCAGAGTTGAGCAAAAGTACTGGCTACATAATCCAAATCCCACCATTAAGATATCTTAATATCCCTATTACCATTACTAAGCCAAAATTTATTAATTACATTCCACTAATAGAATCATACCAAGCAAGATTCAATGCTTAGCAAAATAAATTTCTATCATTTGCTACTAGTCTGACTCTTATCAATTATGTTCTAAACAGTCTAAACGTGCATTGGAGTGCTCCCTTAATACTTCCTAAAAGATTCATCAAGTAGATTTTAAACAGTATCAAATCTTTCTTATAGTCTGGCAAGGCAAAAAACCTAAAAGGTTCAAAGGTTAAATGGGAGGAGATATCCATTCTAAAGAAGATAAAGGGTGGGAATTGTTCCTATTTCTCTTATACAAAAATTCCTTTTAAGTAAAAGTATTTAGAGTTTATACATGGACAAGGGATCATTATAGATCAAATGGATTAATGAGTAAAATCTAAAAAAACAGAATACGTTGGAAAAAAAGGAATCACTCCTAGCACTTTATACATATATTGAAATTGAGAAATTTTGTATACCCTTGGATCCAGCACAAATTGGGGGATGGTGAAAAAAATTGGTTTCATCATAAAAATTGGAATAATCTTAGTTTAGCAATCATAAAAAATGTCCTCTTACACCTAAGGAATGTAATCCTTTAAAAAAACTAAAATCTCATCGCTCATTTGACATGGAGATTGGCACTTAAACTTTAAAGGTTCCACTGCATTGATAAACTATCTACCTCAACTTCATCATTTGGATAGGGAAGACATAACTATTTAGTTAGCTAACACCAATGGATCTTTCACTAATGACTATTGCTACAAAATTTATAGAACCTGTTTAAAGAATATACCACGGTATAAAGTACTATGGCAATAAACCTTGAACCTTAAAATTTCCTTGATCAGTTAGCTAGTTATAAAGAATAGGATTAAAAATAAAGATTGATGGTTTGGTTACCATATTCCTAAATATGTCTAAGAGGAGGAGGATAGAAATAATCTCTTTTTCCAATGTAGGGACTCTAAGGTCATTTGGAGCACAGTGTTGTATCTTTTCCCTAAGAGTTTATATTGATACATGATCAAAGTGATTAACTTCTTTCTATTCCTGACCCAATGAAATGTTAATTGGTCTTTATTGGGAACTTAAGTCAAGAATGGCTTTTAAGGGGAGGATTATAGATTTGGAAAGTGGGATTCCTTCCTTTATTCGATTCAACTACTTGAGCTAAATGAGGGGAAATTCTCACGTTGAAATTGATTTTGGTTGGAATTCTTTCTAGTCCTGAAAAAACAAAATTAAAAAAGAATTAGGGAAGGAAAAATCAATTGCTAAGCAAGTTTTAATCTTATAAAACCCTCAACAGTTCGCAAGTGCATGGGTCGTAAATGTAGTATATAAGGTGTCGATCCCACGAGTAATTAATGAACTAATCAAATCCTATTTTATCTAAAACCTAAAATTGTAATTAAAATAAAAATAAAAATGAGCAGAAAATTAATCAATTGAATATGGATTGATTAAAATTGAAATTGTAAAATTAACAGAAAGAAATCAAAGTTGAGCACAACTAGTTAATAATTGAAAATTCATACAAGGAAGATTGACCAAGTGTGAGAGAAGTTGATTTATCCTATCATCTAGCACTAACTTAATCACTTTTGAGTTAATTCAGTATCGGTCCTGGACTTTCGAAGGGTGGATTAATCTCTCTCCAATTACAATCATTAAACCTTAAATCATAAACCGTGATTGAATCGAATTAAGGAATTTGCAATCTCTCAATTAGCAAACAACCCACATATCCAATTAGATATTAAGCACTCTAATAGACCATCAGGTCCTTATATGAGATCTCTCTTTGTATAAATTACCAATTTGATTGTTTGTGTGATCTATTAGATTGATTAACTCTCATTACCCCATCTAATCATTTTGGTATTAGTTCAATCTCTCAATTTGTTATCGAAGCATGCAAATACAACAAACAATCACAATACCCTACTCATTAACATCAAAAGCAATCAAATTAACATTGATTCAAGAACAATCCTGAAAAGAGTTTAGAACATCATTAAACAAAAATTCATCATCATCATATCCATCTTATACATCAAATGAAAGAAATAATAAGATGGAATGAGAAAGATAACTTAAAGTGGAGTGGGAGTGACAACAACACTAGCAGCTCCTTCTCCTCTCTCCTCTTCTCCCTTTCTCTCCTCTTCCTTAGCTTCTTTCCAAATGTAGCAAATGGAGGCTCTCTTAAATTAGGTAATTCTTTTGTCTTTTATAGTCCTAGAGCTTTTTAAGGTAAATACAAGGTTTTACCTGAGCCTAAATTTTTGAATTAACTCTCAAAAGTTGAGTTTTAAAAAAGTCTCTTTGTCTGTCATCGTGCTTATCACAATTGTGGACAATATGTCACAATCATGGCTAATAAGTCACAATTGTGACACTTAAAATTTGGTTTCTATCATGATCATGGACAATGAGTCACGATCGTGGCCTGTGTTGGGTTGCTTTTGTCACGATAGTGACTGGTATGTCACCATCGTGGACTTGGCTCCTCCTCTGAGTTTCCTCCAAATCTTCTCCAGTCTTCTTTACCTGATCTAAAACACTAACAAATTCATTAAAACACCTCAAACATATAAAATTAAAGCTCAATATCATACTTAAAACCACATAACACTAAAAAACAAAAGCATATAATCACGCTAACATAATTCTAAACATAAACATGCAAAAATCATATAGTTGACAACTAAAAACATATTAAATTACCCACTAAAACATAATGCATCCTTTAACTATCAACATCCCCACACTTAAAATTTTGCTTGTCCTCAAGAAAAACAAAAACATGCCAAATAATAACACATATAAGCACACATATGCAATAATGGTACAATGACATTGAACTTCACGAAACTAATTTAACTTCAAACACAAATCTTCAAGTTATTATAACTTATTAACTTATGAAATTTGTGGCTAAGCCCTTCGAACTAAATATACATACTAATCAAGACCTTAATGTCAAAATCATTAACACCTATCACTTAAACCTACAGATTGATAATTATTTAGTCAATCAAATTTGTAGCTATCCTTAAGTAGCTTTCTATGAAAATTCAAGTTATTCACAAAGATCGTTAGGTTTTATTTATCAAAACATATTTTTGTTAATTTTCATTGACATTAACCTAGTCTTTTGATGCAAAGGCACACATTTATAATGAATGTCCCCCAATTACTCAATTAGGTCATGTTTTTATTCAAGGGTTGGCTAGAATGTTATTATAGCCTTTTGATATGAAGGCAAACATTTGTAATGAATGTCCCCCAATTACTTAGCTAGATCACATTTTTAACTAGCTACTAGCTCTATTCATAACCCAAAGGCCATCAGAATAATTATTTATTTAAGAAATACAATTTTATTAGATTTTATTGCCTTTCTCATTTCTTTAACTAATCATTCCCATGAAAGGATGCTAGGAAAAGCTCCTTCAAAAGGAGTTTTAGGGGGATACTACAAGGTAATCTCATGAGGGTTTGCATAAAGAATGGGCCCCTTTTTGGGAAATGAGACAGGGTTGCTAGGTTCTATAGTAGCGATCAAAACGAATCAATAGTTTGCAGCACAATGGACGTCGTAGTTTCTGGGAGTTATTCTCTTACAATGAGAGTTCCCATTGACCAATTCTAGTCCTTCATGCTAAGTAGAAGTTATCAAGTGAGTGCAGCAAGTGCAGGGATAGCAGATGAGAGGGCTTATAAGTCATTAAGCAAGGGAGCTCTTCGAACAAATAAGTATGCTACTTATTCGATTGTCCTAAAATTATAAAAGTATGTGGAAAATTCCTAAGGTGAATGAACAAACATCATATCTTAATTAAAATGCATTTTTAACGAAAGTGACCTAAGATACTAATTTCATAAGCTAATAGATCTTGACAACCTAAAAGACTATATTCAACACTAAACCAATTTCGCTAAATCCTAGCCATTGTCACATTCACATGAGTCACATCATGAAAACCTAAATAAGACTAATATATAGTATGCAAAATTCATACTTAAAATAAAAATATACAATGCGCAAAACCCTCCCCACACTTGGATGACATGTTTTCCTTAACGTGAGAAGAAAAATAACACATAAGGTGGGAATGAAACAAAATGAGAGGGAAAATATAAAAATAAAATAAAATAAGAAGGCAAGGTTTAGATTATTAGTCCCATTATGGTGACTTAGGTGGTGATGGCAATGGTGTCAGAGGTCGAATCTCCATACCTTGAGCAACAAAGTATTTGTGAATGCTTCGGATGTCTCAGCGTTGTCTTCTTTACTCCTTCGTTATGTCCTTCAGCACCTTGGCATTATCTACAATAGCCTTGTTAGTGTTTAAAATTACTTCAAGTACCTTCTCACATCCAACTGTCTCTTCCTCTCCAAAGTCTTCACTGGTTTATTCTGCCTCTTATTGCGGTGATGCCAACCTCAAACTAGCCTATCTCGCCCTATTTTTAACATGAGATTTTGCGTTGATATCTCAAAGTTCTATACTGTAGGATTTTAAGATCTCAGCTCTCGTCAAGTGAAAATTGTTAAGGAACTTAGCAAAATGTATAGTTATTCCATCACAATTGACACCATAATACTTCACAATAGTTACAACCAAGTACCCTATACATAAATTATTACTTCTCTTTTTCGAAGCAACAATAATAGCGTTAGAGATTTTGGTGGAGGTGCAAACTTACATGCACTAGAACATGAAAAGTTCCTTAAATGAAAACTTATTACTTTGGATTTTGTCAAAAAATGTTTGACACGTGAACTTATGTAATAGCAATTGTTCGGAACTACATATTATGTTATTATAGGCATTTTTAGAGTCAAAATTCTCCAGCCCAGTCATTTCAGTCCAATAGTGTGTGGCATAGAAGTCATTGTACTGGTACACTATGGTTGACTCCTATAATCTACCGATTTCATACATCTCGTAGTTTAGTTCATACGATTGACTCCGCAATCAAAACCATAGATCCTTAGGGTTACTAAGTTCAAATTGGAGGGAGGTGAAGAATTATAGGGTGAGTTCTTCACAAATGACATAGTTAAAAAGCATACATTTTTTCCAGAGAATTCTTCCCACTAATTTTTTAACCCTTTCTCTCAATCCAATAGTATCTAATATTTCAAAATCCAAATATTGAGGCATAATAGTTTTTTTCAAACTAAGGGTTTGGAATCGATTACTTTTTTCTTCCGAGGAAATTAAAAAAGACACTTCGTAATCTGCAGATCAGTTTCTTTGTCCACACTTCGACACTTGTATAAAATCTTTTCCTTAAACCCACTTGGCCGTTTGCTTAATTCTTAATCTTATTGGAATGAGAGGTGTGAAGAATAGAGAGAGATAAAGATTTTTGTAGAGAGAAGGGAGAGGATTTGAGAGTTTGCTTGTTAGAGGAAAAGTAGAGAGAGTGGTGTGGGTGAGAAAAATTTTACAACCCTTTCTCTTAATCCAATAGTTTCTAATATTTCAAAATCCAAATATCGAGGTACAATAATTGTTTTTCAAACTAAGGGTTTAGATCCGGTTACTTTTTTCTTCCGAGTAAATTGAAAAAGACGCTCCGTAATCCACAGATCAATTGCTTTATCCATGCTCCGACACTTGTAGTTTGTTTGTTCCTTGAACGCGCTTAGCTGTTTGCTTAATTCTTAATCCTATTGGAATGAAAGGTTTGAAGAATAGAGAGAGATAAATATTTTTTAGAGAGAAGGGAGAGGATTTGGGAGTTTCGTTATTAGAGGGAGAGTGGAGAGAGTGGTGTGGGTAAGAAAAATGATGGTAAGGGTGAATATATAGGAGCATACATATCCTTAAGTTGCTCAAACCCTAACAGTTTAAAAGTAATAATAGAAACGAAGGAATACCTCCTAAATAGTTCATCGGCTACCACATTTTCCTCTCCAGAAACTCCACCCAAGTGGCATATCTCTTGCTCAGCTTGCCCTATCCCTTCAAGTGCTTCAAGGACTCATGATCCATCCTAATGTCAAACTCTCTGGGATGGACGTAGTGTTGCCACTCCTCTATGCTCTCGCAATAGCATATAACTCCTTGTAATAGGTTAGGTAATTGAGTTATGCGCCAATAAGCTTCTCACTAAAATATGCTACTGGTTTGTTTTCCTGCAAAAGTACAACACCTATACCAATCCCAGAAGCATCACATTCAACTTCAAAAGCCTTATTAAAATTAGCAAACACATAATAGGAGCGAAACATAAGTATTCCTTAAACAATGTAAATGCATGCGCTTGTTCCTTACCCCATGCAAACCCTTCCTCCTTCTTGACTATTTCATTCAAAAGAGCAGCAATAGGAGAGAAATCTCTTACAAACCTCCTATGAAAACTAGCTAGCCCATGAAAACTCCTCACCTCACTCACACTCTTAGGTGTTGGCCACTCTTGATTACCCTTCACCTTCTCAATATCAACTTCAACACCCTGAGAATTGATCACAAACCCCAAGAATACTAGCATATCAATGCAAAATGTACACTTCTTAATGTTCCCATGCAATTTCTCTTGTCTCAACACATTCAGGACACACTTCACATGCATGGCATGCTCATCAAGATTAGTGCTATATATCAAGATGTCATCAAATTAAACAACCACAAATTTTCTAAGAAATGCACACAAGACATGATTCATCAACCTCATAAAAGTGTTGGGTGCATTAGTTAAAGCAAATGACATGACTAACCACTCATACAACCCATATTTAGTTTTGAAAGCAATTTTCCATTTATCTCCTAGTTTCATTTAAATTTGGTGGTATCCACTTTTTAAGTCAATTTTGTTAAAGATACATGCACTATGTAATTCATCAACCATATCATCTAACCTAGGGATACAGTGGCGATGCTTTACAGTGATTTTGTTAATAGCTTTGTAGTCCACACACATCCTCTAGGTTCCATCTTTCTTAGGCACCAGTAATACGGGCTCAAGCTCTCCGTCATATACCCCTTTTCTAGTAGCTCATCCACCTGCTTTTAAAGATCCTTTTTCTCCTTATGATTACTCTTATAAGTTGAGTGGTTCGAAATTTAAGCTCCGAGCACAAAATCAATCTGGTGCTCGATGCCTCTCAAGGATTTGTCCCTTGGTCATCTCCTCAGGAAAGACATCTGAAGAATCATGCAAAAGATAAACAAAAACATTAGGCAAAGCATCAAGAGGGTTAGTGTAAAAAACTAAACAATCTCTATATCTCACCACTACTGGTGCTCTTTCCTCTCCAGTTATTCTTCTCAAGTCTTTTCCCTTAGCAAACAAGCTCACTTTTCTCTCTTCTTTTCTCTTTATGAGCTCTTCTCTCCTACACATCCCACTTTCTTTTCCTCACTTGTGTAGTCACTTACCATTGGCCCAAACTCGTTTTTCTTTTGGGCCTCTTTTTTCTATTCACTTTTTTTGTTCTCACTACCCAAACCATCCTTACTTTTACTTGCTTTTATCTAGTCCAGGTACAATTCATAAGGTGATAAAGGTAGTAGAATGAAATTCCTACCCTTAAACTTAAAGGAGTACCTATTGGTATACACATCATGTGCTACCCTCCTATCAAACTGCCAAAGTCTCCCAGGTAACATATGACCAACCTCTATTGGTACCACATCACACAACACCTCATCCTCATATCTCCCTACTAAAAATGGCACTATAACTTGCCTAGTCACCTTCACAGTAGCACTATCATTGAACCACTATAAATTGTATGGCTCTAGATATTTCCTGCATGTTAAACCCAATTTTTATACCATAGTCCAACTAGTTGCATTAGTGCAACTACCCCCATTAATGATAAAATTGCATACTTTCCTACCAACTAAACACCTTGAATAGAAAAGATTCTCTCTCTGATCTACAACCTCATCTGTGGCCTTAGCAATGAGTACCCTCCTAACTACTAGTGCTTCCCTTGTAACAGCTCCCTCAAAGTAACTATCATCCTTAAAATCATTATCAATAATAAGATCATATTCACTACCACTATCCTCCAAATCAATCATCCCATATCCCTCATAATCATGAATTTCTTATTTGGGCATTGAGATGCAATATGGTCAGTACCCAAACACCTAAAACATTTAATGCTAGAATGCTTACTAGAAGAAGCTTAGGTGTTAGGTGTACCTTTAGGGTCAGACCTTACATTCGGCTTTTTGGGTGTCTCCTTGAAGTCTAACCCCTTGTCTTTCGACTTCTTCTCTCTCTTGGGTCATTTTGAACTTTATGATTAGCTAGAATTCGCCCCACTTCTAACACTCTATCTTTAATTTGTTTCTCCAGCTTTATGATCATGTTCACTATGTCCTCATTCTCTAAATAGTGCTACAACTATGAAACATAGGCTATCTCCTATTGAGCCCACTTAAAAACCTAGTCATTATAGTCTTTAGGTCATCCTCTATATTGGCTCGTATCATAGTCACCTCCATCCCTTTGTGGTAGTCTTCCACTGATTTAGATACCTGAGTGAGTCTCTGATGTTTCTGATGCGTCTCCCTGTAACATTAACAACACACAAACTGCTTCCTCACGCATGCCTTCATATCATCCCAAGTAGCAATTGGCATCTCTCCATTTCTCTTCCTGGATGTCACCAACTGATCCCACCATATTAGTGCATAATTTGTAAATTCAATAGCGACTAATTTTACCTTTTTATCTTCAAAAAAATTGTGGCACTCAAAAATCAAGTCCACCTTCCTTTCCCACTCCATGTAAGCCTCTACATCATTCCTTCCCTTAAAGGCTGGGATCTGCTTCTTGATGGATTTGAGATCTCCATCTCTCCTGTTAAATGACTTAAGTCTTTGAGCTCTCCTAAGTCTGCATATCTCAAACTCCTCCTCCTCCTCAAAGTCATCCTCCTTTGGCTCATACCAAGGTGATGGTCTACGAGGTGGTGATTGTTACTAGCGTACACCTGCACGCCTCTTCTGAGCTTCCTCACATCTCCCTTGTCTAAGTTCATCCATCTGTCCCGTAATCTCAGTTAAAGGTAAATTGAACCTCTTAATGAATGGCTCTCAAAGTGGAAGTGATATTTGCATCTACCCTTGGTTGTCATCATTACTACTTCCCTGTGACATTATAGATAAAATGATATACCTGTAAAACAAGGCTAGTAATAAATAATCTCACACACTCCCTCACGTGTTTCACTCAGATGATGTCGCTCCCCTCATGTTTAAGTCACGATAATGACACCCTTAAACACACTCTTCCCTTTTACCACTCAGTCCCCTCTAAAATTCAAATCACCACTCAAAAACAATTCTCAACCGATCAAAAAAATCAAAAGGGTGTGAAAATTTTGAACCAACTAGCAAGAATAAACAACCCTAACTAATCACAATCAATCAACAATTTGAAACTAGTAATATGCAACAAGTTAGCAATTTCCAGAAAAGTTTTAAAACTTCTTACCAGGAATGATTAATAATAAACCAACAAGCAAGTACGAGTATAACAAAATAAAAAAAATTGGCGGTGTTTCTATACTTTTTTCGAGTTTTTTTAATATAGATTGAAAGTTTCAAAAAATAACCAAGAAGAATAATTGAAAACCATATCCGAAATAAGAAATAAGAAGAAATATTGAATCCCTAGGTCGAAAATTAATTCACACCTGAATTGATGAACCGATGATAATTGGATAGTGATGGGCGGTGGTTTCTTAAATTCCAATAGAGTTGAATAAGAATTCTCCTCCAAACCAATGCTTTGATACCCAATAACGCGCGAAAGGAGTAAAGAGGGATTGTTCGATCCTTAATGTAATAATGAAAGCGTCGGCTTTGATGGAAAACCACATAATTGAAGGATTGAAAACTTCAAATTCAAAGAAAAAAGGAGATAGATTCGAATTAATCAAAATTAAATCTGATATGCAGGGTTTCAAATTTACCTACTAGACCTCACGAAAAACTTATCTCGACCAACCTAAATAATGAGTAAAGAACAAACCAAGAAAGTTGTTCAGGATCAAAATCACGCCACAATCTGATTTGGTTGATGAGTGATGTTTAATTCCTAAGTTGAAAAGAACAAAAGAGGTGTCTCCTCTCAATATGGCTGGCAATACACAAGAAATAATATTATCAAAGTTGTCTTTCCCTAACCCTAAATAGGGTATTTATACTTAAACATATAGAAGCCAAAATAAATATAACTTAAAAAAAGTCCAAAATAGAATAATAAAAACCTGCCTAGGCCTGGTCCAACGTGCCCCCAAGTCTAATTGTAGGCGTGCCTCTCTTCTTAGGGTTAAATGATGATGCGCAGCCCAATATAATGGTCTTCAAGTCCCAAGTGAGTCCAATCCAAGGACTTGGGATAAATGAATCAATTTGGGATATGATTCAGATAACTCTCCTCCAATAGGCTTGGTGTACTCCATCCTCTCCACAAATTGGCCCACATACACATAGAGAGCCTCCTTGAACCTCTAGGTCCTAGCTCTGAATATAGGTCCAACTGGAATGACAAGCTTGCCCCCATCATGCATGCCATCTCCATGGCGGTCCTTGCTCCTGCTCACATCACTAAATGTCTACAGTTTCTAGTTCCATATTCAAATTATTTTCTCGATCCTTCATTTAATACCAAAATTATGCAAATTTTGATCGTGTTATTACTCCTATTCAACTAAGAAACCACAGTTATATATAAGACAACAAAATTGTAACTCAATCATGCATAGTTAATCAAAATAGCTACATTAATTCTCAAGAAAAAGGAATCAACCCATCATAGCATAAACACAGTTCATCATCTCCATACAGTTCAAGCATATGTTACATGTAAATAGAAAAATGTAAAAGCAATGGACATAACGAATAAAATAAAGATGGACTAACAAACAACAAAACAATAAAAGAGAAAGTAAGTTAATAGATAGGAGACAATTGAGCTCAACATTATCAGCAAAAGATGAAATAAAGATGAGTAAACAAAATGAAGACTCTCGTATGCAAAAGTTGGTAGTGGGTATCCTACCAAACTTAAGCTTTCTGGCATTGACTCTCACCTTTTGCCTCTGCTCTCTTCTCACCCAAATGAATGATTGCTCAAGTTCATCAAGATTTAGCTTCAGCTCACACTTTCTTCCTCTGTGCTAAGCTTCCACCTCTCTGCTGTGTTTCTCTCTTCTTAGCCAACTCTCTACTTTTTCTCCTTTCTTCTCTCAGTCAAAGCTCTATTTCTTTTCTCTACCTCCCTTTTTATCTCCCTATTTTTCTCCCTCGATTTTGTCCCTGGTTTTAAATGAAAAGTAAATGAAAGATGTCCCCTTTTTTGCCACCCTCTCCTTCTATTTGTAGTATGCTCCTAGGTTCAGGGTTTTGTGCCCTCAACCTCTATAGATACCACTTAAACATTAAGGGAAAACTAAGGAAATAAAGGGATTGTGCAAGTCACAGCTGTGCATGTAAGTCACAGGCTGTGACTTGCATGCAGTTCATGCCACTTTCACAAAACTAAGATTCATGCAACATTCACACCAATTTCACTCAATATATTTCACATCTGGAACAAAACGTAAAGATTTATAACCACAATCAAGATATGAAAGCAATTAAAAGCAATGGAAACTAGAAACAACAATAACCCTATTCTATTTTCGATTCTTTTCCTCATGTCACTTTGGAACTCCTTCCTTACCTTATATTTTTCACCATTACCTCATTGTTTTACCTTCCACACCATTCCCATCCATTATGAAAAAGAGAAGGACAAAGAAAACTCAATTCGTACTTATGATTGATTTCTTCAAGTTGTTCTACTTGTATTAAAAACACACATAAGCAAAACTAGAAACCTAATCTAATACAAAGGATGAAACACTCAAAGTTAAAAATCACCACTCACCTCCCATACAGCGCTTCATTTACTATCTCTAGCTTGATGTGCCTATTTTGCTTATGGTGGTTGAAATGGGTCACGTAATGGTAGCTCTACTGTAGATTTCATGAACTATAAGGGAGCTACTAAATTGTGCTTTCTACCACCTTTCTCCCTCTTTTTCTTCTTTCGATCATTCTTTTGAAATTGTGGTTGTTGTAGTGAATTTGAGTATAACTATGCTCAACCTTTTCATAAGACTCATTTCTTTTTATAGCATCCACATATTTGAAAGAAACCCTTTTACCATTAGACTCTTTAAATGACACATTCTCATCCCCCACTCTTAGAGTTAATTTTCCCCCATCGACATCTATAAGAGATCGGGCAATGGCGATCGTCCAAAGATAATAGATGTGTTGCTTTTGTTGTAGTCTTGCTACTTTGTTGGAAATCTCTTGGATCTTCTTGCTTCTGTGGAAGTCGTTCCTTAAAATTTGTTTCGATGTTGCTCGAAAGACTTCCCACATTTCATGTCAACAATGCATCTACCACTTGGCTCATTTAAACCTCTAAATTATGGATAGACAAGGGGTGGTTCTTTGTTAGTTGCTCAAATATTCCTTCCAACCTCTTGTGAGCATCCTTCATGCTCCCAATTTTTTCCAATATTTTATCTAACTTAGTGTCCGCGGAATTAGGTTTTTTATGTTAGAATCTAGATGGATCTTGAGGTCGAAATTGACCTTCTGCATTATTTGACTAAGAGAAGTTTAGTTATTATTCCATCTCTAATTATATGTGTTTGAGTAGGGATTGTTTCCTCCTCCTCAACCAAATTGTGCTCCCATGTAATTAAGCTGCTCCAGTTTATTGTTTTGCATTAGAAAGCAGTCAATGATATCATAGTTGTCTTATCCATACAACTCACATCTCTATTAAATTGCTTTAATAGTAGTTAAAGAGGAAGCTTTCATGTTATTCAGCTTTCAGATTAAGTTGTCAATCTTAGCTTGCATCTCCATTATTGGGTTAACGATTATAGCTCCCTTTTGTTCTCAAAGGGTTGTATGTTATATATTGTTGTTCGTCGTCCAAAGATAACTATTACTTGTCATTTCCTCCAACAAATCCTCCACTTCTTCAACTATCTTCCTCATTAACGATCTACTGAATGCACATCTATGGTGTCTCATGTGGATGGGTTAACGCCATTATAGAAGGTTTGTAATGTAGCGTCCCCTTACCTAGGGATACGCACCGGGGCACCCGGAGGTCATCCCAGCACATACCCTAGGATAAGGGCACGCTACGTTCAATCATTACACTCTATTCATGTGGCATCGTACTAATCTTCACTTATAAAGCATCATAAGAAAACCACAATATTTTAAAACTAACTTTTTCCTCATTTCATTTCATAAGAACTCGACTTTCTACATTGTGACTTTCAACAATTTCCATATGTACATCATCAAAACCTAATACAATAGTACTACATGAATGAGGAAA
>JANSVA010000003.1:25280551-25297839 GCA_025504915.1 Erythroxylum reticulatum | reverse complement strand
TACAAAAATATAATGCAATCTACACCTATCACAAACACCTTAAATGACACCTTTTCATCCCCCACTCTTAAAGTTAACTAACCTCCATCAACATCTATAAGAGATCCAATATTGGATAAAAATGGTCGTCCAAGGATAATCGGCGTCTACAAATATTCATTAATGTCGAAGATGATGAAGTTTGTGGGAAAGGTGAAATTTTCAACCTTAACAAAAACATACTTGACTACAGCTCTAGGATGGTGGATTGATCTATCAGCCATTTACACACACTTCCTGATGGGTTTCATTTCACATAACTCCATTTTTTTTGCATCAAGTGTAAGGCATCATATTTATACCAGCTCCCAAGACTACAAAAGCCTTATATACTTTGACAATACCAATAGTACATGGAATGTAAAAATCTCCTGGATCATCTTGCTTCTGTGGTAGTACTACCACTTCGTTAGAGTTCTCCTTACTTACTAATCCACTCTCCATCCCCTTTGGTTCATCTTTGTTTTTCAATTTCTCTATATGGATTCCATAAAAGCAAGTCATGTCTTCAAATGCTCTATTACATCAAAAACCTCCTTTAGTTCTACTTCTTTTAACTTCCTCTACACTAGGATGAGGTCTCGAATTGTAGGTTGATGTTCCTTGATTTATGTTAGGTTATATTTACTCAAAAGGCAACATCTATTGGCCCTTTTCTTTCTTCTTCCCTTTCTTATTTAACTTGGTTGAGCTTCTCTTCATTCCTCTGGGTGATTACCATTATCCTTTCCTTCATGTTTATCTTGGTATTGCTTGGAAGGCTTCCCACACTACTTGTCAACAATGCATCTACCAATTGACTCATTTAAACTTCTAAGTTGTGGATGGAAGAGGCATGTTTCTTTTTTACTTATTTAAATCTTCTTTCCAACCTCTTTTGAGCATCCTTTATGCTCCTAATCTTTTCTAAGATTTTTTCTAAGAGTTTGTAGAATTTGGTTTTTCTTGTTGGAATCTAGGTGGCCTTTGAGTTTGGAATTGACCTCCTACATTGTTTGACCAAGACAAGTTCAAATGGTTCTTCCACCTAGGATTGTACGTGTTTGCATAAGGATTGTTCCCCCCTCCTCGACCAAACTATGCTCCCATATCATTTCATTGCTTTGTGTAAGAAAGCAGTCAATGGTGTTATGGTTGTCTTATCCACATGGCTTAAATCTTTGCTGAAGTGCTTTGAAAGGAGCTGAAGACGAAGCTTTCATGTTATTAAGCTGTCAATTTTGGCTTCCATTTTTTATTTTGAGTCAACAACTATGGCTCCCTTTTGCTCTTGGATATATGTCTGTTGTGTACTTATGTCCATTGTCCAAAGACATCTATTACTCGCCATCTTCTCCAACAACTCCTCTACTTCCTCAACCATCTTCCTTAATAAAGATCCTCCAAATGTCATATCTATGGCACCTCATGTGGATGGCTTAACTCCATTGTTGAAGGTTTGCAAGAGGAATTCTTTAGGTAAGTAATGGTGAGGACATCTCCTTTGCAATCCTTGTATCTTTCCCATGCTTTTGTAAAGCAACTCCCTATCATTTTGATGGAAATTCATGATTGCCTTTGTCTTCGTTAGAGGGAAGTACTTATCTAAGAACATACACACTAGCTACTCCCAAGTTATGACATTTGCAAGATATAGGAAATGATACCATGTTTTGGCTCTATCCCTTAGCGTGAAAGGAAAGAGCCTCATCCTAATGGCATCTTCCAACATCCCATGATTTCAAAATCTATCGCATATTTCCAGAAAGTTAACTATATGAACATTATGATCCTTATTAGTCAATCCGTAGAATTGCATATTTATTTACAACATATTTAATAAGGTAGGCTTAATCTCAAATGAGGGTGCTTAAACTGATGGTTGACTCAGTCTCATGAAATCCATAATGGTTCGTGGTTGGTTTCCTTATTTCCTCTTTGGTCAAGTTTATCCGCCATTGGTTCTTGTATTTCTTCTTTGCATCTTGCTCTTCAGATTTCTAGCTCTAAATGGGCAATGTCTAGTTATAATGTTTTGGCGATCCTACTTGAACTTTAAGTAACTCTTTTGTTCATGCAACTACAAGGACATAAGAGAGGCAAAATTTCCTTAAACTAAAAAAATTCAACTAATCCTACTAACTCACTGACAACGGCACAAAAAATTTGTTAAGCAACTTTTAATCTCATAAAACCCTCAATATTTTGCAAGCGCACGAGTCGTAAGCATAGTAAATGAGCTGTCGATCCCATGAGGAATTAGTGAACTAATCAAATCCTAGCTTGTCTAAGGCCTAAAAATGTTATTAAAATGAAAATAAAAATAAGCATAGAATTAAGCAAATGAATATGGATATATTTAAAATTGAAAATCAAAATTAATTTAAGAAAATCAAAATTGAGCACAACTAATTAAAAATTGAATATTCATATAAGGAAGACCAACCAATTATGAGAAAAGGGGATTTATCCTATCATCTAATGCTAACTTAATTACTTTTGAGTTAATCAGTATTGTCCTAGAATTTCAAAGGGTGAATTATTCTCTCTCAAGTTCTAATCATTAAACCCTAAATCACAAACCCTAATTAAATCAAATTATAGAAATTGCATACTTTCAATTAAAAAATACATTCTACAATCCAACTAGATCTTCGGCACTCTAATAGACAATCAGGTCCTCACACTAGATCTCTCTTTGTATATATTATCGATTTGATTATTTATGTGATCTATTATGTTATAAACTCTCATTACCTAACCTAATTTTTTTGCTATCAGTTTAATCTCCCAATTTATTATCGAAGCATGCAAATACGACAAATAATCATAATACCCAACACATTAACATCAAAAGTAATCAAATTAACATTGATTCTAGAACAAATCCTAAAAGAAGTTTAGAACATCCTTAAACACAAACCCATCATCATCATATCCATCTGATACATCAAATGAAAGTAACAACAAGATGGAATGAGAAAGATAACTTGGAGTGAACTGGAATGGCAATAGTAGTAATAGCTTCTTATTCTTCTCTCCTCTTTTCTCCTCTTCCTTGGTTCTTTCCTCAAATGAAAAATGGAGGCTCTCTTAAATTAGGTTATTCTTTTGTCTTTTATAGTCCTAGGGCTTTTTAAGGAAAAGACTAGGTTTTAACTTGGGCCAAATGTCTATTATTGCACCTGTCATGATCATGACAGATATGTCACAATCATAACACTTAAAATTGGGCTTCTTTCAAGATCGTTACCTAGTCCTATTTGGCTTCTATTATGATCGTGACAAAGGTGACCATGGATGGGTTGCTTTTATCACTATCATGGTTGGCATGTCATGATCATAGCCTTAGCTTCTCCTATATTATCGCACTTGTCACGGTCATGACAGATAGGTCACAATCATAACACTTAAAATTGGGATTCTTTCAAGATCGTTACCTGGTACTATTTGGCTTCTATTATGATCGTGATCAAGGTGACCCTGGATGGGTTGCTTTTATCACTATCATGGTTGGCATGCCACGATCATAGCCTTAGCTTCTCCACCATTATCGCACCTGTCACGGTCATGACAGATATGTCACAATCATAACACTTAAAATTCGGATTCTTTCAAGATCGTTACCTAGTCCTATTTGGCTCCTATTATGATCGTGACAAAGGTGACCCTGGATGGGTTGCTTTTATCACTATCATGGTTAGCATTTCACGATCATAGCCTTAGCTTCTCCTATATTATCACACCTATCACGGTTATGACAGATATGTCACAATCATAACACTTAAAATTGGGCTTCTTTCAAGATCGTCACCTGGTCCTATTTGGCTTCTATTATGATCATGACAAAGGTGACCCTGGATGGGTTGCTTTAATCACTATCGTGGTTAGCATGTCACGATCATAGCCTTAGCTTCTCCAGCATTATCGCACCTGTTACGATCATGACAGATATGTCACAATCATAACACTTAAAATTGGGCTTCTTTTAAGATCGTTACCTAGTCCTATTTGGCTTCTATTATGATCGTGACAAAGGTGACCTTGGATGGGTTGCTTTTATCACTATCGTGGTTGGCATGTCACGATCATAACCTTAGCTTCTCCTCCAAACTTTCTCCAAATCTTCTCCGATCTTCTTTACCTAATCTCAAACACTAGCAAACTCATCAAAACACCTCAAACACATGAAATTAAAGCTCGATAACGTGCTCTAAACCACATAACATTTAAAAACATAAAAAAATAATCAAAATGACCTAATTTTAAACCTAAACATGTAAAAATCATCTAATTGACAACTAAAAACATACTAAATTACCCACTAAAACATAATGCAACCTATAACTATCACCAATGAATGGAAACATTAAAAAAGGGCTTACTAAGTCCAAAAATGAATACATGAACATAAAATATGGAAACTATAGCTCTATAACTTAAGGAAGAAGCCAATAAAATACCCTTTATGAATGAGACATCTAAGTATGTAATAATCACCAATGTCAGTGTCTCTATAGACAGAGTAAAAGGCCAAGAGAACTAATGTACTAGTGGGGAAGAGTAGAATAAGTTTAATCTAGTTGTTAGAAAATATAGAAAAAAGAAAAATAAAAGGACCCTGGTCCTAACATCACATAATGTCCATTAAAAACAAGAATGTTAAGGGATTGAACAATCCCTAAAATCACTAATTGTTAGAGACTATATAAACTCAATAAAATCTTATATCTATGGTCTTATAGAGATAAAAATCAAGGAGAGTAAAATTTAAAAGCTATGATCATACAACACAATTGGAAGCTAATTACCAACTATAAAGATCACCATTATAGGAGAATCTTAGTAACAGTGAACACTAGCCTCAAATAACTTCATTTGTATCATTCTAGTACAAGCAATACATATGTGGAAAAATTTTAAGGAATATAACACCAAGGTATGCATAAGTTTCATTTATGTAGCTAACATTAGCTTCTAAAGGAATTGTCTTTGATTGGAACTAAAACTCCTTTTAGCTACCATAAACATACTTTAGCTAATCCTTAATGATTTCAATTGTACCTTATTTCACTCAAAAATAGTTAGAGGCATTGAATCCACTAGCCCTTGTAAATCACTCAAAGTTTGTATCTAGAATCTTGAAGTCTACAAATGGAATCAGTTCATATGGACAATCAAGAATGAAACTTGATAGGCCTCTCATAAACCATAATTGGATGATGAAATTATAGAATGCTAAGGCTCACTTTAGACACTCCCTAATTTCTGATCACTGCCCCATTGAAATTCATAATTTAGCATGGAGACATGTGAGGATCATTCCTTTAAGATTCCTTAATTTCCTAACTACTATAATAGATTCCAAATGGTTGTTAAATAGGGAATCCATGATAAATTTGATGGTTATAAGCAATATAAGTTTGTATAAAAGCTCAATTTAATTAAAAGAAATCTCAAAGAGCTCCATAAGAGGATCTTAGTAGAAAATAGGATAGATATCCAAACTATTATAGGAAATCTTAAGCTTTCGTAAAAGCAACTTTATAAGGATATTCTTTTTCAAAATGTAATGAAATTTATTGATTAATAAATTGATACAATCATATAAGGGTGAAAAGTATCAAAACAAGTAAAGACAAATGAAACAATGTGTTCTAGTACAAGCTACTTTTTTTTAAGTCTAATAGCAATCTTTTCATGTCAGTTAAGAGGTTTGCTTCTATTTTCCTTGTTTTCATATTCATTATTCCTTGGAGTATGCTTTTTAGGTACAATTATTCCTCATCTCTTTTCCCATGTATAAATATTATCTTGTTTCATTCTTACCAGATTGTATACACTATGGTTAGAAGGTAGATTCTCACAGCTTTAAGATATTTTTGTTTCTTATTCTTATAGTAGCTATCCATTTAATTAGCCCTTCTTAGTTTAAGACTGATTTCCTAATGTTTATCATTCTTTCCATTTTTCTTTAGATACTTTTATTAAGCTTGTAGTTAACCATAATATGGTTTAGTGTTTTAAGGTGAGAGTTGTATAGCTCACAATCTGTTGATTCTATAAGGATTCTAATCCTGTCCTTGGTCATGACTCCTACTAGTCTTGGGCAAACCCATCAGAAAGTCCATAGTTACCCATTGTCACATCCACTCAGGGATGGACAATGGCCTTAATTTCCTAGAAGGTGCTTCGTATTCAACCTTGACTTGCTGACACACTAGACACTTGCTCACATATTCTGCTACATCACTCTTTATGCCTTTCCACCATAAATGCTCTTTTAGATCTTAATACATTCTGGTGCTACCTGGGTGTATGGCATAAGGCGAGTTATATGCCTCATCCAGTATTACATCCTTTACTTCTTTGACATTTGTGATACAAAGTCTATTTCCTACAACCATGAGTCCATCATCCCTCACTACCACTTCAAATTTCTTGTCATTCTAAATTTCTTCTTAGAGCTTACTCAATTCTGTGTGCTGTGCTTGTAACTCGTTAACTTTTTCCCTGAGCATCGGTCTCACTCTGAACTTAGCAAGAATACAATTTGGTTCCTCCTATTTCAAGCTTATCCTAAGCTTAGCCATTTCTTCCAATAATGGCAGATAAGCTCTTTAAATATGAGCTATAGAGGATTTCCTACTTAAGGCATCCGATACCACATTTGCCTTTTCTAAATGGTATTCAATCAATAGATCATAATCCTTGAGCAATTCTAACCACCTTCTTTATCTCAAATTCAGCTCTTTTTGACTCAATAAATACTTAAGACTTTTATGATTTGTAAAAATCTTTATCTGAACTCCATAAAGATAATGCCTTTAAATCTTTAGGGAAAAAATTACTATTGCTAATTCCAGATTATGAGTCGGGTAATTCAACTCATAAGGCTTTAGCTTCTGTGAAGTATAAGCTATTACCTTGTCTTCTTGCATCAACACACAACCCAAACCCTTTCTTAAAGCACCACTATATACTATATAACCCTCATCTCTAGTAGGCAAGATCAAATCCGGTGCACTTGTTAATCCGCATTTGAGCTCCTTAAAGCTCTTCTGACATTCCTCACTCCAGGCAAATTTCTGATTCTTCCTCAATAACTTGGTCATTAGAGCCACTATCATAGAAAATCCTATCACAAACCTCTTATAATAACCTACCAAACCTAGAAAACTCCTCACTTCTGTCATTGTATTGGGTGTATGCTAGTTTATCACTGCTTTAACTTTCCTCGAATCAATATGTACTCCATCTTTCGAAATCACATGTCTAAGGGATACCACCTTATAAACCCAAAACTCACACTTGTTGAATTTGGCATAAAGTTCCTTCTCCCTCAGTGTTTGCAATACTATCTTGAGATGTTTCTTATGTTCCTCTTCACTCTTGGAATAAACCAGAATGTCATCTATAAATACTATGACAAACTGATCCAGATACTCCTTAAAGACCCTATTCATAAGATCCATGAATGCAGCCAAAGCATTGGTCAATCCGAAGGGCATGACCAAAAACTTATAATGCCCATAACGTGTCCTGAAGGTTGTCGTATTCATATCAAACTCACTAATTCTAAGCTGATGATAACCTAACCTGAGATCAATCTTTGAAAAGACTCTTGCTCCCTGCAGTTGGTCAAACAAATCATCAATCTGGGGCAGAGGATACTTGTTCTTAATGGTCACCTTGTTAAGTCTCCGATAATCAATACACATTCGCCACGTTCCATCCTTCTTCTTAACAAATAGAAATGGTGCTCCCTATGGTGATGAACTTGATCTTATATATCCCTTCTCTAACAATTCTTCCAACTGTTCCTTAAGCTCCCTCAGCTAGAGCCATCCTATAGGGTGGTATAAAGATGGGTTTGGTACCAGGAATCAAGTCGATAGCAAACTTGATTTCCCTCACCGATGGTAAACTAGGTAAGTCTTCTAGAAACATGTCTCGAAATTCCTCACAATCAGAAAATATTTCAACTTGCCTTCATTAACATTAGTATCTACGGCGTGTGTCAAAAAGGCTCCACACCCTTTCCTCATCATCCTGTCTGCTAACAAAGCCGAAACAATCTTGGGTGATGGTGTCCTTCTATCTCCTTTAAAAGTCATCTTCTCACCATTACCAAGATCAAACTCTACCTCTTTAAGGCCACAATCTAACTTTGCACAATATTTCTCCAAGACATCCATTCCCAGTATCACATCTAGACCCTTTGTCTCCAACGGTAGTAAATCCACTACTAGTTTAGCACCCTCAATAAACAATTCACAATCCTTATTCACTTGACTTATTATCACCTTTCTCCCTAAGATAGTACTAACAATCAAGGGACTATCTATGGAACCAATTTATCATCATGCAAAATCATACTTGCAGAAACAAATGAATGTGTGGAGCTAGAATCAATCAACATATATACTGTAGAATTAAATAATTGAGCAATACCCGTGACAACTTCAGGTGTGGCTGCAATTTCCTCTCTAGTCATGGTGAACACCCTTACCTGATACTGACTCCTAGGCCTTCCTGGAGGAACAACCCTCATTGTAACTCCAGAACTACCCACCTCAGTGACTGGCCTGGTCCCCTCTGTTTCTGCTCTCCTTGGGACTTGCAACTGTGACCTCTCTTGCTTTGTTACTTGAGGACAGTCCTTGATCATGTGTCCCTTCTCTCTACATCGGAAGCATGCTCCAAGTAACTTAAGGCACTCTCCTTTGTGAAGTTTCCCACAATGCTCAAATTGGGGGTTTGTGTATCTGCTCCTCCCCGTCCTTCTATTGCCTCCCACAGTTGAGGCTTGCACTGAAACTGCCCTCACCTGCTTATTTTTGGCAAGGCCACTACTTCCCACTTTGCTTTGGGATTGGAAGCTCCTCTCACTCCTCTCTGGAATTGGAGCACTCATTCCCTTCTTAGTAGACTATTCTCAACTCTTCCTCTTCTTATTGACTTCATATTTAATGTTATCCAGTTTCTCTACCTAGAGGGCCACATCTACCAATAGCTGGTAGTCACAAAAATTATGGATCAACACCTTCTCCTTAATCCCCAAATGAAGTTCCCCCTCAAACTTATGACACTTGTCCTCCTCATTCGCCATAATGTTAGCCACGTACCATGACAGTTGGGTGAACTTCAACTTATACTCACTCACACTCATGTCCCTCTGTGTGAGATTCAGAAATTCTCTAGCCTTCTCTTGGATTCAGAAATTCTATGGCCTTCTCTTGGATATAGATCCTCGAGAAGTATTTCCTCTTAAAGGCTTCCAAAAAGTCCCTCCACGTCAATACTGGCGGTATGTCCTGACTGTGGGGCACTGACTCCCACCAATGGACCGCATCTCCCTGTAGTAAACTGACTGCATAGTCTAACTTCTCTTCGTTAGAGAATTTCATCTGAATCAAGACTCTCTCGATCCTCTTCAACCATGCTTTAGCCTTTTCAAGGTTGATAGTCCCATTGAAATCCACAGCTCCATACTTGCGGAGCTTATCATACTGCCCACTCCTCTCCACTGGAGCTTACACTGGCACTTGTGATCTTTGGCCCATAGCGTAAGTAAAAACCTGGGTAAAGGCTTGGAAAAATCACGAATCCATAGTAAGCATAGGAGGAGGAGACAGTGGCACTTCATCTTGCACACTAGGTGCCTCGAAGTCAGGAGCATAACGTGTCTTTGCATCTTATGGGACATAGGATTCATCCGTGCACCCTTGACCAGAGCCAAATTGAGTCAAAGTTGCTCGAGTTCTTTTTCAAGGTGACATAATCACTCCTTCAATTTAAAACCATGGAACATATTTACTTCATGCAAAATAGTTTGAAATCATGTAAAACAATTCAAAATAATGGAAGTTGTTCATTACAAAAAAAAGCATGTTCATTTCTTAATTAAAAACTACCCGCCTCAAAGCCTAGGATACTCCTAAACCTAGTGGCTCTGATACCACAACTGTTCAGCACCATTTTTGAAACCTAACTCTTGCTCTGGTACCATAGCTATTGGACCCCATTTTTGGAGCCCAACTATCCGGAAGTCATAAGCCGTGAGCATATTACCCTGTAGGGTTATTTTAATGAACCTTCATTAGCCATCATCCCTCACGTGTGGTGTACCCACACCAGTCAAACACCAAAATCACAATTCAACTTCTTCAAAACAATAGTAACTCTAAGCCTCTAGTTTAACTTGAAGTAAAAACCATCTCAATTGGAGCTCTATAGATGAAGATATGCTTAACAAGCCAAAGTATTTTCATACCCCAGTCATGCTCTCTCAACCGACCCCTCATTATCTTTCCATAAATCTTTGTTAGATCAAAACTAAAAGTTACCAATTTTTATGCGCTTTAATAATCACTTCATTTGGGGGTTGGATGATGAAGTTATGGCCAAAATAATCAAACATGTTTATATCCTCAATCATATTGTACCTATCTTGGGAAAATTAGCATAAATTTCTCTAGAAACCTCTTATTGAGGTCATATTTAGATGGTTAGAAAGAAGACTTCTAGATATAAAACTTTTATGAAGACCACAAAGTGAGATTTTTCCATTTAGAGAGAAGATTTTTGTGAGTGTGCAGTGTACATGTTCGCCTAACAGACACACATGGGGTTGGGGGCCATTTTTAGACCCGAAAAGTTCGTTAGACAAATATAGACGATGTTGGGGGTCCTCACAGACCCAAGAACGTTTGTTTACCAGACCTAAAGTCCATCTAATGGACATAGGGGATACCTAAGCCCCTCCAAAGCCTCCCTAATGCTTCCTACATCTATTCTAACATTACTTTCACCCATAATCTTCCCAAATTCACTTCTTCTAATGCAAAAACACTCCTTAAACATTCAATTACCAAAATGATTTCATAAATCTCCCAAATCTCAACTAAAATGATGCATTAAATACAAAAGATTCTCATCTTTCACCATAGCTGTTATGATATACACCTTATGCAGCATTACTAACTTATAATGATCATATCTCTCAACTCTGATATCCAAAAATTTCATACTTTATAGTGTTGGAAAGCTAAGAGGATAAGCTACAACTTTATACTAGACAACTTTGTTTAGTTATACCTAGATTAATGTAGTCCCCCCCCCCCATCCATGAATTTAGAACACAATTCCTATCCCTATGAAAAGCTTGGAAATGCAATATAAAGACTTGGGGAAATCATGAGCAAAACATAATGTATATATATTTCATTAACATCAAAAGATAAGAGTTTTACAATGCTTTGGTGGGAATTTCGAGCTACCTTACATCGTAAACCAAAAATACAAAGTTTACATAAACTAGAATCGCTCAATGCGACTAAAGCCTTGTCTTACAAAATCTAGCTTCAAAAACAAAATATGCAAACTAGAGTGATGCCTTGACCCTCGATTCGATCACTTGATATCTTACTCACCACTTGTAGAGGGAAAGGAATGGGGGTTAAGCTCAAAAGCTCATAGGTAATAGTTTATAATGGACAAATAAGCAAAACCTTTGAAATATTCATTTGACAATTCAAGTTTTAGTGAAATTCATAAAAGTATCATTCTCAAATTCATAAACGAAATTCACAAACTACAAATCATGAATGAACCAAACTTGTTAACATCTCATAAGCACATCAAAATGGTTTGGGTAGATCCATAAACATGATGAACTACACATTTCCACATAATGGTCCTATATAGTCGTAAACTTGACATTCTATCACATTACCACATGGTGGTTTTGCGTAGATGTAAACTTGAGGGAGTCCATGAAGGAGCTTCGTGCCACTAGCGTGTAGACAGGACAAGCATTTAACTTAGTCAACATGCACTTGACATTCTTAAATGGATTACACCAAACCCATATAACATGTAATTCATGAATTGAAAACTATTTGCCCAAATGGCACATTCTTGGAAACTTGTTTTTCATGAACATGATATATTTCGAAAACCATTTCTGAAAACATGATTTCATAAACATGTATCTTTTTCACAAAAATTCATTTTAAAAGTCTTTTCACCAATCATCAACACATTTCATATAGCAAAAAAATAGCAAATTCTCAATTCATCTAAGAAGCAATAAATGCAACATTTATGATGCAATTGAAATCATTAAACTTCCTTGATTCAAATAAAACATTAGTGGCTTATTTACTCTACCATAAACATATACCCACCTTGAATTCCTTGCTTAAGAATTTGGCTTAAGGATGTCTTTCCTCTTGTCTCACTTGATCCCCTCCTTGATTTCCTTCATAAATGACAAAATTTCCATTCAATAGGAATTCCAATTTGGAAAAATCAAAGATAACTATGCCTGAAATTGATCCTAGAATATTTAAACCTATGCATTTCCTAAGCTCTTTAAACCAAAACCCCTCCAAAAATCCAAAAGACTAAACACAAACTTACCTTGAATCTTCACCAAAGAATGAGTTTCTTGGCTCTAATGGAAGCTCTAATCTTCCTCTTCCTTTTTCCCTTCTTGATCACTCTCAAAATGCCTCTTGAAGGCTAAGAAAACATGAAACCTAGCTTAACTCTCTCTTTTTTCTCTCAACCCACGACACTCTCTCTCCCTTCTTTCTTATTTTTGTGTTTTCTCTCTTCTTTCATTATTCACTAACATTTTTCTCTTTTAAAGCACAAGCCCATAATTCCTTCTTTCCATTTTGCCCCTCCTTTAATGCCTTAAGACTTTCCCACTTAAATGGTCTTCCAAAAATGCCCCTCATGCAAACTTACCACCTTAAGCTTTAATTCAATTTACCCATGTCATAAAACCCTACTCACATTAGTATGCTAATTAATTCCAACATAAATTAATCTAGCAAGACCTCAAAATTAATCTAACTATGCTTATCCATCAAGAAAAAAATTTCAGGGGCCAACAACTTGAATAATAAATCAAGAGAATGAGTCGAAAGTAATCCAATTAGGTTGGGTTACGAGATTTAGTGACTTAATAAGTCTCATAAATAACAAATTGGTAATTATACGAAGAGAGATATCGTGGAAGGACCCTATTATTCGATAGATCGCTTAAGAACTAGTTGAAAACATTAGGTAGACTTTATGAATTGAGTTGCTGCAAAATATGAAATTTCGTAATCAATTAAGGTTAATTGATTAGGTCTTCAGAAAAAGTAGTGGATCCCTTAGAAGAACTAGAATCAACACATAATTGAATCAATAGCAATTAGGAAGGAAAATAACGATAAAATGAATCCTAAGCTTCATCCTTGATTCTCCTCACATATTTATGGTAGCTCATTTGTTATTTGATTATTTTCTTGATTTAATGTTTTAATTTTCTTTTATTATTTTATTTTAATAATCTTTTATCTCCTTAGAAAAAGTTAGGTTTATTTTGTTTTAACTATTTCCTCGTGGGATCGACACCTTTAATACTACAAGTTTACGATTCGTATACTTAAGGATATTGGGGGTTTTATTAGAAGTAAAACTTTCTCAGCACTGGCATTGTTGGAAGATAGAGAATTGGAAGCTTGAAGAGGAGTATCAGATGTAGTAGTAGTAGTTGGTGTAAAGCCAAGAGGTAGGAAATTGTTTAAAGGGTCTATTAACCAATAGGTAAAGACTAAAGTTAAGCATAGGGAGAAGCCAATTCACCTTTGAAAAATCAATGCAAGCTGAAGAATTTAAGAGAGATGTGAAAGTTGAAGCCTAGAGAAATGGAAATTTTAGAAACAAAAAACAGTCGGGATGAGTTATTACTATTAGACAAACCAGTAACCAAAGTGAGATCCTAAACAATGAAATAAGTAACGGGAAGCAGGAAAAAGATATGGTGCAATAATACAAAAGGAAAAAAAATCAATTCAGAGGTAAGTAGCTAAACAGGAAAAAGGAGGAAGCTAGAAGGAGAAAGCTTCCATGGTCCTTAAGTTTTGAAAGATGCGGGAAATTATACATATAACTTACTTAACATCATATCATTAGTTTGGATGATGCTCAAGATGAGCACAAATTAGATATTATAAAGTATATTTTTGTTGATAAAGCATAACAAAAAATAATAAAAGTATGTGAATTAAATTTATAAGTTATTTTCTCTTTTAAATTACGTTATTTATTTTTATAATGGAAGTTGTATCATATTTTTCTATTTATTTTAAGATATAATGAAATTGAATTGAAATTGACACATTGAAACATTATTCTTCTCTCTGTAATTATTTAGTTTTGTATTATTTATTTAAATTTTTATCTTTAATGAAAATGAATTAATTTGAAATTAGAAAAATTAGAAAAGCATCATTTAAACACCACAAAATTTATTAGACAAAGATCGGTGAATCAAGAAATAACTTAAAGCGGCTATCAGACTTCAAGCCTGAGGTGTTAGCTTTTTTACCTTTCATGATGTGATTTATTATATGCATGTAAATTGTATATTTTATTTTATTTTGATTCTAATTTAATTCGGATTAAAATTTTAAAATTAGTTAAAATCTCATTTGAACCCTTTAATGCAAATATGACTAGCTAACCTTTAAAGAATCTATTGATTATGCCTGGTGGACTAATTATAAGAGAGAGAAGTAAGAGGGTTAAAAAAGCTTTACATAAGTTGATTTAAGGCTTACATGTTAGTGAAGCTTTAACAGCACTTTGAGAGCTAATTTGGGAGGTCTACTGAACCTTTAAAAAGAATGGTCACTAGTTAATATGATTCAAACTGAGGTTTGAGAAAACGTAGATGTTAATTAGGCTACGCATTAGCTAGTGTAACTATCTAAAAATTTAAGTTTTAAGTCAAGATATTTAACTTAGGCATGTTAGATCCCATGCCCATCTTCACAAAATCACAAGACAATCTATAGTTTCCAACAAGAGTATGTCACAAACTATGTCTAACTTTACAAAGTTATAGAAGGATTTGCGGTCTCATCTATGGGTATGTCTTATACTATGTCCACTAGCATCAGATTTCCATAAATAATATAGTCTGACTCAAGGTCGTGTCTTAGGCTATTTTTATTTGAAGCCTTGATTTCAAAACTATTATTAAAAGGATTTTTCTTTTCAGTTTGACTGTTTTTAACATCTTTTTTTGTGTTAAAAACCATGTATTCTTTTATTTATTTTAGCTACATCCTTTTGAACCCCTAATTTTTAAACTATCATTTAAAGGATGTTTCTTTTTAGTTTTAAGGGCCTTTTGGCATCTTTTTTATTAAAAAAAAATGAATGCGTCTGTTATTTTTTTCTTTATTGAAATTTGAACTTTCAAATAATTCTTTTTTTAGAGTTTAATTACTTAATGAATTCTTTTTGAAAATTAAAGAAATAAATTAAATCTTCACAACTAGGAACATAAGTCTAATATAGATACAATAAGATATTAAGTAAGTAGAAAGTGCTATAAAGTTACTAAATCTAAGGAAGATAACAAGCAAAACATCAAGCTAAAGGAAAATATTATAGAGGAGAAACATTGACGATTTTCTAACTTAGAGGAGTTTCTAAGGCTTTAATTAAGCCATATGAACCAATATTGAAGAGTTATTAAAATCCTTATCCGCGAGAGGCCAAGGAAACTCAACCTAAATTTGATATGATCACTTGTATGGATTCATAAGCTACAAGCCAGATAATGTAAACTTAAGAAGGGCATCTTAGGAGGGTTTCAATATAAGAAGTTTCTAGTTTTTAAATTGAACCTTAGAAAGTAGTTTAGAAGATTTGTAAATGCCTTATCCAAGAAAGTCTAAAGGTAAATTCCAACTAAACTTGAACTACTCACCATATTCTAAATTCAATTTTTTAGCAATTATAGTCTCCCTATTCCTGTTAAGGATGGATTTAAGCTATAATTAAATATCTTTTTTTTAACTTGTTGAAAAGTTATAATGTTTCTTTCTCTCTATATGCCTTAAATATAGCAACCTAATCAAAACTTGAAGATGGTTTAGTCATGTTCTTTTGGAATTTAACCCTAGGTCGTGACAAGTACTTAAGAGGGATATTATGTAAATAAACCTATATAAGTATATGGTTGAAACTATATTATGTCTCATTTAAGGAGGAATAGAGGATTTTCATTTTAATACTAACAACCCTAGTTTAATACATTCAACATTCCTAGGACATCACTGAAATTTAAAAGGAAAACTTCTTCTCAATAATAAGATTTTATTCTAAACTTCACTTTCCTAATTTAGCCTTAACCTATATATTGATCTGAGGAAAGGAAAGTCTCTTATCTAAGAAATAATCAACTATAGACTTTTTCCTTTTATCAACACCTATTTTAAGAACTTCTAAAGGTAAAGAGACAATAAAGGATACTGAATCCCTTACATGAGGGATAAACCTAAGTTTATCTATAGGTTTTTGGTCACTAATGGAGGAGAAGGAGCTAAAGAGGAACATTATATAGTCTTTGCTACTTGCACAAATAGTGGAGAAGCTTTAAAATGAATCTCTTTATCACATCCTAATGCATTATAGGTGAGGAAAGGAAATGAGCTAACCATATTACTAGAGGTAAGTTGAAGGGAAGTTAGAGTAAGAGAGACAACATTAGTGATTATATGTATAAGGGAAATGGAAGGATTAGAATAAAACTTTAAGGTGGTAGGTCTAGATGGGGAAGTGAAGAGGCTAGGCAAGATGCCTGAGGAAGAAGGAACATGAGTTCCCTTACGAAAGCAAGAAAGAGATATGGTCAAAGGTGGCAAATTAATGGTTGTGCCATTTGTAACCTGAGTTATCTCCATTCTCAAAATGGAATGAAAATAACTTTATAATTAGGTAGGGAAGATGAAAGAAATGATCATTAACTTAAAAGGGAAAGTAATTGACTTTGACCCTATCAAAACCATGGAAGAAGTAAGTTATAATCAATACGTCAATTCCTTTTATATATTTAATTTAGTTTTCCTAGGATTTGGATTAAACTTGTTTGTAGATTCTAGCCCTAGTTAGCTTCACATTAGTTGGTATTAAAGTTTGGATCTAAGCCTAGAGTGATTATTCTTTCTATCATTTTATGTATTGATCAAATTCCAATCTATATCTTTTTCAAAAAAGAGAAACATATTCCTTATGATTCCTTTTTTTATTACATATTATTCTTAATTTAAAAGATCTAATAAAAATCAAATTATTTCGTCATCTTGTCTTTAAGATTCATATATGTCTTTTGTTATGTTTGTTGGAGTTATGTAAATATAGTGCCCTGAAAAGCAAGTGTATTTACATGTAACTTTATCTTCTTCAGTTACAGT
>JANSVA010000003.1:25263453-25280451 GCA_025504915.1 Erythroxylum reticulatum | reverse complement strand
TCATCTTTACAATTCAACTATCTCCAAATCTTCTTTTGATTTCTTTTTCCTATTTTTCATAATTTTCCAAAAATTCTAAAATTATTCCTAAATTTACCAAAATTCCAAATAATACAATTCTATTAACCCATAAAATTGTCCAATGTAAAAGCATTCATCGTTGTCTAATAAAAATCACAAATCAATCTCATTATACCAGGAATATTAATGAATCCATGTACAAACATATTCAGGTGCAAAATATCGCTATTCACTTGTACGAGCCTGTCATATTATGCATGAACATGAACATGCATTTCTTTTCTCTCATTGAAGACTCATACTTACTATTCTAACCTTTCCACAGGTAATGGGATGTTACATGTAATAAAAATTCCTTTGGTAGGTTATGGTGTGGGCACCTCCTTTTCAAATCCTTATACTATTCTTAAGCTTCATAAAGTGAATCCCCATCAATTTGTTGAAAATTTATGATATCCTTTATTAGCTTCGTAGTCTTCATAGGAGGGAAGTACTTATCCAAGAATGCATGCATCAACTGCTCCCAAGTTGTGACATTTGCAGAACTTAGGAAGTGATACCATACCTTGGCTCTTTCCTTTAATGTGAAAGAAAAAAGCCTCATCCTAACAGCATCTTCTAACACCCCATAATATCAAAAAGTATGACATATTTCCAAAAAGCTAACTATATGAGCGTTAGGATCCTTATTAGTCAATTAGTAGAATTGCACATTTGATTCCAGTATGTTTAGTAAGGTTGGTTGAATCTCAAATGAGGGTGCGTGTAACGATGGTCGAGTTATGCCTTAATTCGTAGCATTAAACCCTAGTCTCATGAAATTCATAAGAGTTCGTGGCTGGTTTCCTTAATTTCCTCCTTGATTGAATTCGTCTGCCATTGGTTCTTCTATTTCTTCTGCGCGTCTTGTTCTTCAAATTGCTCGCTCTAAACGGATGATGTTAAGTTCTAATGTTTTGGTGATCCTACTTCAACTTCAAGTACTCTTGTGTTCATGCAACTGCATGGGCACAAGAGAGGTGAAAATTCCTTAAACGAAAAGAATTAAACTAATCCTAACTAATTCCCCAACAATGGTGTCAAAAACTTGTTGAGCAAGTTTTAGTCTTATAAAACCCTCAATAATCGACAAGCACACAGATCGTAAGTGTAGTATATAAGTGTCAATCCCACGAGGAATTAGTGAACTATTCGAATCCTAATTTGTCTAAAGACTAAAAGTGTAATTAAAATGAAAATAAAATGAGAAAAAAATTAAGCAATTGAATATAGATTGATTGAAAGTGAAATTGTAAAATTAACTCAAAGAAATTAGAATTGAACACAACCAATTAACAATTGAAAATTCACACAAGGAAGTTTATCCAATTACGAGGGAAGGGGATTTATCTTATTATCTAATGCTAACTTAATCACTTTTGAGTTAATTCAATATCAATCCTAGACTTTCGATTGGTAGATTACTCTCTCTCGAGTTATAATCATTAAACCCTAAATCATAAACCCTAATTGAATTGAATTAAGGAATTTGCAAATTAGATCTTAAGCACTCTAATAGACAATTGGGTCCTCACACGAGATCCCTCTTCGTATAAATTACTAATTTGATTGTTTGTGTTGTCTATTAGATTGATTAACTTTCATCACCCATTTTAATCATTTTGTTATCAGGTCACTCTCTCAATTTATTACCGAAGTATGCAAATACAACAAACAATCAGAATACCCTGCTTATTAACATCAAAAGCAATCAAATTAACATTGATTCAAGAACAATCCCTAAAAGAGCTTAGAACATCCTTAAATAGAAATTCTTCATCATCATATCCATCTTATACATCAAATGAAAGAAATAATAAGATGGAATGAGAAAGATAACTTAGAGTGGACTAGGAATGACAGCAGCTCCTTCTCCTCTCTCCTTTTCTCCCTTCTTCTCTCCTCTTCCTTAGCTTATTTCCAAATTTAGCAAATGGAGGCTCTATTAGATTAGGTCATTCTTTTGTCTTTTATAGTCCTAGGGCTTTTTAGGGTAAAGACTAGGTTTTTTCGGGCCCAAATGTCTAAAATAATCCTCGAAAAGTTAAGTTCAAAAGCAATCTCCACATCTGCCATCGCACCTGTCACGATCGTGGCCAATGAGTTATAATCATGGTCAATGAGTAATGATCGTGACCTGCGCTGGGTTGTTTCTGTAGCGGCCATGACTAGTGTGTCACGATTATGGCCTTGACTCCTCCTCCAAGCTTTCTCCAAATCTTCTCTAATCTTCTTTATCTGATCTCAAACAATAACAAACTCATCAAAACACCTCAAACACACAAAATTAAAGCCCAACATCAGGTTCTAAACCACATAATACTTAAAAACAGAAACACATAATCACACAACACAATTCTAAACATAAACATACATAAATCATTAATTGACATCTAAAAAATATACTAAACTACCCACTAAAACATAATGCAACCTATAACTATCATCAATCTTTTTTCTTATTCAGTGCTTTTGCTTAGTATAAATTTGAAAATTGTATTATAAAAAAACCCAATTAAATTAGCTTATCGCACTTGAAATTGGATTAGAGAAATCATCATAGCAAGAAATGCACAAAGCAAGCTCACATCAGTCATGAAGCTTAGATGGAATCTTTAAAAACTTAAACTTTATTCTCAGGAATAATGTATTAAACAATAGATAATTTGTAACATGTCTTTCATTGTAATGTTGTGATAGCTTTGCTAGTGTTAATAAAATCTTTCATCCATCTTTCAAAAAAAAACTTTCTTCTATTTCGAGTTCCAATTTATAATTAAAACAATATTTTTAAGTCTAACCTAACCGAAACGACTTTTAGGTTTACTAAACTCAATTGGACTTAGACAACAAGCTCTAAGTCTAATCAGGCCACTAGTACAACTCAAACCCGTACTTAAAATTATAGGATAATCTAAACTCAGCTTAGCCTGATACCATTCCTAATTACTATAATTTCACACTCTCCTCTCAATTGCATAACCTTTTATTCTTTCTAATGTTTGTTGGAAATCTTAATCTCAAGAATTGGAGTTAGACAATCGAAAGCTTTTTGAGCGTATGAATTTTATTCAAACAAATTTTGAAAGTTAAAATTATTACTTATTACGTACTGTCCAATTTAAAAGGTTTACATTGATAAAATTACTGTAGAATAAACTAATGACCCTTTTGCTTATGTGGGTTGCATAATGGGACATAGCAAAATACTATTCTAGAGATGTCCACCGAATATTTTGTAATGTCTCATGATGTTATATCTATTTGAATATTAGTACTGCATCCAATAATAAATTAAGACTAGTGATAGAAAGGCATAATTTTTTTAAGAAAGGGAACGGTGGCAAATTTTCTTCTTATTAGGGAAAGATGATATTCTCAACAATATAAGTACTTTTTAATGTGAAAATAAATAGTATATATCTTTCTAAAATCAAGATTACAAATACATTTAACTAACATGGCACCATTTTAAGCTTGATTTTAAAATTTTCCTTTCAACACTTGTAATTAAAATATTTTTAATATAAAAATATTTTTCATTTAAGATGGTTTTTCTTTATCATTCTAGTACACAAAATTGATCCAATTTATTAAAAGAAGTACAATTAGGCTGATTCTTTTTTATCATGCATCTAATAGCAGTAATGTTTTAAAAATCGGACCGAAAATTAAACTAATAAGATAACAAGTTTAAGGTTTAAAAGTTTTAACCGATATTAAACTGTCATAAAATTGGTTAAACATGGAATAAAATTGAAGAATTCGAAATATGATTAAAGGAGACTATCTTTAATTTAAAGTTTAATTGAAATGAGAGATTGTTAAATAAAAATCTAATTGCTTTATTTTGATCGGTCAATTTTTTATAATAAGGATTATTAAAGCAAATCGAACCAGAAAGTTAAAAATTAAATCAAAAAATTAGTTGATTCAAAATTCTTATGATTAAACCGGTCTAATCGATTTGATTTTTTAACCATAGCTAATAAGTAAAGGTGATCCAATTTACAGACACTAAAATATACAAATCTACGGGATTTATCCAAAACCACAAAAAAAAAAAAACTTTCATGTATTATACTATTAAGCTGTAGTTTGGATTATTATTGGGTGGTTGCTATCATCTACATTTAATACAAGAACCTAGTGTTAGTAAATTTTATAATCTAAATTCCCCATGTCACTCTTATATTAAAATTACTAATGATAAGTGTCCACGTAATGCATTTCCGGCACTGCCAATTTGCATGGTAGTAACTCTTTGACCTTTGCCCTTTTATCAGCGACGGAAGACAATATTTAATAGATTCGTAACTTACCAATGTGCACTAGCGCTATAAGAACTAACGTCCTACGCGTGTTCATCGTTAATGAAAAACTGATGAATGGGGGATATAGTTTCATAACCTGTTAGCACAAATTTAAATAATAAAGACTTCTTCTGCAAATTTGTCATACTTCCACTCAATGTAGTACGTAAATCGAAAGCTTCCTTGGAATACTTCTCAAGGCACTTGTTCTTTCTTATAGGCACACAATTTGACTCCAAACAATTCACTCTTAAGTTTTCCCTGATGGAGACTTGGTCATTGAAAACCAAGCTGACAGAGTCCACTAAATTTATTTGTTGTTCTGACGAGTTATAGGTAGCTAGGATGTAGAACATGGAGGCATATAAGATGGAGGTGGGCGCATGCTTGTTTCATTGGTGCCTCCATCCTTCACTATCACCACAGAGCTCATGCCCCAAGTTGTATGCCTTTCCAAATGACAGTGCATGAACCAGACTCCTGCAATTTTATATATTTTGGTGATTTGGAATAAGCAGAATTAATATACAAAATACCATTCTGATGATATAGAAGTGCAAATACTTCACCTGGATTATCTGCTGTAAATCTGACAGCAGCCCATCCATTCATGGGAAGACCTATAGTGTTTACTTCTGGTGGATCAATGAGGTTATACCTCAAGGGGTCGGTTGTTACATTGAAATTCCCCTTGTTCATGCCGACCAAATAGAAACTGAAACCATGAAGATGCATTGGATGATTTTCTGCTGCCACTAGATTTGTTCCTTGGTAAACCATTTCAACAGCTTCCCCATAATCCAATAGTATCACCCTTGTCCCTTCCTTTGTGAACCACGTAACATTGTCAACATTTCCCGTGAAATTAAAGTACATTGGTGGCTGGTCGGGGAAATCCGTAGTGAAAATATCACTAATGTTGCTGCGCAGGACAGATTAATTTCATCATCATTTTTAGTCAACTTCTTAAAATATTTAATCCTAGATTCTGAATAGGTGATATATGATAACAATTGTAACGTGTAATTTTTTACACTCTCGGTAGAGAGGATTTGAATATGATACCTGTAGTATGCTTGTAGTATATCCACTGAAGGAGTAGTAAAACTTATATTATTGAGGCTTGCAGCTTGAATATTTCCATTTGCCCCAGTACAAGTCCGATTAGAAGGACAAGGCAATGAATTTATGGAAGCTGTCATATAGATTCTTCGAGTTATGTTCTTGGGAACATTAACGGGATGCTCTTTGCTGGCCAAGGCTTTGACACTAGCAAAGAACCTCGCGGCAGCGTCAGTATCGTTGTAAGCAGGAAGGTTTGGAAATGGAATAGAGGATGTTGTCTGGTTTCCTTCATATTGCAGAATTGCAGTGGTAGTGGTGTTATCGAATGGAACACCGGACTCGGCGAAAGCAGAAGCAGCAATGTAGTAGTTGCCGGCAGATTGATTTGCCGTGACCAACACGTCCATGGTTTGCCCTGGGGTTATAGTAATGTATTCTACAGTATTTGGCTTCAGGTATGCGCCGTCTTGGCCAACAACTGTGAGGTTGTGTTTTGCGATACCAAAGAACATTTCTTCGTTCAGAACTGCATTGACGATGCGTAGGAGATACGTCTTGCCCTGTTGGACTAGAATCCTATGTGTTGTTTCTGCGATGCCAAAATAGCATATAAATTAATATTATTTATTGCGTAACCAAATATTTGCTTTCAATCATATCAAAAGTTAGATTTAATTGTTGGAAAGACACAATTCAGCACATACTCATGAGGAGAATTCAATCTTCTCGGACAACAAACATTTACACTGTTGTACTTTTATTTAACGTCACCTTCTTCTTCACCCGTTGATCCACATGACTAGATGTATATATTATAGGATCAAAAGTTATGTTGTTTCATCCGATTGGTTTGACAGTTGTAGCAAATAGAGGAATTCAAACTTTGCAGATGATCATTTGTTACATAATTAGAAGTTAAAAGACTAAATCAAACAAGAGAAGAGTTTGACATAATTAAATAATTTGCGCGACTTTGATAAGATGTCCTTTTCTTAATAATAATTCAATTCCATTTCACCAGATCCTCACATCCAGCTTTTCACCGCCCACAAAAATTTTATTATAATAGCCATCACTGTTTTTGCAGCTGTATTAGTTGAAAAGTTGCGGTATATCTTATACACATCCTGAAATTAGGATTATTGCCTACTACACGTCATTTCTCATAATAGATTGAAAATGGAAGCAATTCGTCAATATCAGAGGTATTGTTCGATTTACCGTTTGAGCAAGCATATAAATCTCCAGGTTGGCCGTTGATAGTAAAGGCATCCGACGAGTTAGGTTCCCCACCTGTGGCAAGCGCTGTGTTTATTACCTCCATCACATCACTCTTGTACCATGATGCTGCATACAAAGTATACGAGTAAATTAATCACAAAAAAAGTTAACGCGGAGATTCTTAATTTCCAAGTATATATATATACCAAGCACAATTGTCTTCTCTGCAAAAGGTTGGGGATATGGATATTCTGTTCCATTAGCAGGGTGAATGATAATGGCTCCATGAACAGTAGCCCGGGTCCAGTCGCTATGAGCATGCCACCAGAGAGTGCCTTCTTCTGTGCTCAAAGCTATCTCTTGAGTGAAATTTGTTCCTGCTGGAATAGGGCACTGGGTTATGTTTTCAGGTCCGTCTGACCACGGATTTCTTGGTTGCTTCACTCCATGCCTGCACGTATCGTATGATGTTAATGTTGTTCATTGTAAGCCGGATTTCAACCCTGGTAGATTTTGAGCCAACGATCTCTAAATGAATGCCAATATCTCATTTACAGTAAGGTCTGGTGATATTTATAAATAGTACCAGTGGATGGTGACACCATATGTTCCTTGATTGTGGACATTAACGAACACCGTGTCCCCCTTTCGAACACGAATTTCCGGGCCTGGAAAGCTGTCGTTTACCGTTAGGATGCTCTTGCTGCTACACAACTTTGTAAAATTAGTTTCTTTCAGCTGCAACATACATGCAGTTCAGATGAAACAACAAACCGATTAGCTTCGTAGATACAATTTCCTTAAACCGCACTTAAATTATTTGGACTAGGAAGTGACAGCATCCACGCATTAGCATGACCAGTAAGTGAATTTAATCAACAATAACCAGGCTTATTATGATCAGCAGACAGAGCAGAAGTACGTACCACGAAATCATAGCGGTGGACGGCACCCATAGCTGTGCCAAATATCAGACTACTAAGAAAAATATATACCATAAACAATGAGATCAACCCCATCTTTCCCTTAATCTCTTAGAGCTTCTCGCTTTACTTTGTGGTTCTATCAGCTGTCTATATATCCTTGCATTTATAGTGGAAGGTTGGTTCTGTCATCCTTAACACGGTTTGTGTTGAATTTTAGTTACGCACATGAAAATTTTATTAAAAAATGTACCTTTGTCCACCTATTCCCTTGGTGAAATAGCTTTTGATGTTAACTATGATATAGGCTGCATGGGCCTACAATGCAAACGTGCATAAGAAACAAAAAAGCTACAGCAACTTGACATTTCTATTGTACCACTTTACCCAGGGGCAACAAACTTACCTTTCTTTTATTTAATTTTGGGATAACGATTTTTCAGTACTAAACTCTCATCACAATCTACAATTAGCTTCTAAAGTAAGTTCGATGAAATGGTTCTTGAGCTTGCACTTCCCTGAGTACAATTGTCGAAATATTGTGTGGAGCTTACCTGATTCTAAAGTGACGTGATAATCCAATTTAAGTCATCACGATCATTAATCATTATCAATCAATAAAACAGTGAACCCTTCAATTATCGAAGGGAAAAATAAATCCCTAGTTTTTTTTTCCCATGTACCAACAAAACTCATTCTTTACCTAATGATGACAAAGGCATTTTTGGTCAAGTTCCATATATGCTGAACGACGATGACTGTCTGTCTCTAAATATCATAAGGTGAGCCTAACACCTTAATTTATGAATCTAATTAATTCTTTCCTTGGGAATTAAAAAAAAAAGAGAGATTTGAAACAACTCAACAAGATGCTTTGTTTAGGAGAATCAATGTCGAGTTCCAAAAGTTAACGAAGGAAAAAAGAAAAAGAAAAAAAGGTTCTAAAGTTAGTGATCAAATAAAAGAGACTGAAAACATGAAATAAGCTAATACTAAAGTGTCAACCTTAAAGGGAAAATTTACTGAAATTTAAGTTGGAAAATAGCAAATTCTGTCACGAACAATGTTTCAATGGATAAATAAGAAGGAGAGTGACCTAGAAAAGATATTCTTTTTCAATCTCATTCCTTAGAATTGGTTTGTAGTTTCCATAGTTGATTGTATATTTGTTATACTACTTATTGTTTAGGATAAGTATCATTTGTAACTACAATTTTAAAAAGACCATAATTATTAGATCTATGTTAAATTAGCATATTATTTTTATTATTTTTCTAGTCATTTACTATTAAGACTAGACATTGATAAGAAAATTAGTACTAGCACATATTATATTTATTTCTAATAAAATATTTGTAATTGTTTAAATCCAAAATGAGCCAATATCAACTCTACTTCAAGCTTAAGAAAATCAAATAAAAATAACTAGATAAAAGCTTATTAATAATTTTTTATAAGCTTATAAAGTTTTTCACTTGTTTTCTCTTTTCTAAATCTAACATTGAGATATTTAGAGTTACCCAGAGACAGTTATAATGAAATAAAAAATATTGGTTAGTTTTTTCTATTATGTAAATTTTATTGGGTTATTGAAAGTATTTTTATTCTTTATATTCTAGCATTAAGTGGACTTAAATTGGTAAGTCTAGATTTCTCTATTGGCTCTATAAAAAATGTATAATATTTTAGTTTATGCAAGAGACGTAGGAACATAATTTCAATTGCAATAGTAATCTTCATCATTTTTCGAACAAAGTAGTATTAGGGCCAATTATGACATCAAAAGGGAATCCTTAACTCATCAAACTCAATTATGAGCATTATGAACTTAAGATGAAACCCATTCTCAGTTTGAAAGAAGTATGAAATGTAGTCAACAAAGGGTTCTCAAAGCCTTAAAATGAGACAAGTTTAACTCAATTTGAAAAGGAAGCCTTAAAGAAGGAAAGGAAGAATGATGTAAATGCAATTACTATCATCCATCAAGGTTTGATGAAGGAATATTTGAGAAAATAGCTAATAAAATCACATCAAAGAAGGCATGGAAAAGTTTTTAAAATTTAGTGTTGGGAGTTAACAAATTGAAAAGGATGTGACTTCAAACAATAAGGGATGAGTTCTAGGAGTGGTTAATTAACTTGAATTTTAATTATGTTGTGCTAGGTACTAATGAATCTAAAGTTAAGAGTAATGTGATCGTTACTAAGCTAAGTAAATCCTTACTAGCTTATGAAGAAAGGTTGAATTAAGATAAGAAGGATGTAATATAACAAACCTTTGTAGAAAATTTTTCCTTAGTCATTAAAGTAAAAGAAGACAATTTGTACGCAAAAGTGGATGTCGTAGAAATGAGGTCATAAATCTGTATGGAGCTAAGGGAGGGGAAGAGGTGATTAAAACTCTTCTAGTGAAAATCCATCTCAAAATTCTCAACATGGTCAAGAAAGAGGAAGAGATAATTGAAGTGAATTTTAGGCTGAAAATCATCTAAAACCTTAACCAAGCCCACTAACTAAAACTAAAGTTATAAAAATTTTGATCGCCTTAAGTTTCCTTGACAAGGTCAGATTAAGTTCTTATAAAAAAACTAAGGGGAAATTCTCAAAAAAAGAGAAGAAAACTCGCAATTTGATTTTTATGTTAAAGATCCACGATTACATCACTAAGACAACCTTTTATAATCATAAAATCCCTAATAACTAGAACCCTAAAAAAGAATATAAAACTAGTGTTAAAGTAAAATTCCTTATAAGTGTAATAAGGATTCAAGCACTAACTACCAATACTACTTTAAGTAGGACTCTAGGAATACTATTTCAATTCATATCCTTATTGTTATAAGGAATCCTAATCATATTAGAATAAGTAATCCTAATTAGATTAGAAATTAACCCTAAAACAAGTCCTAACCAAAACAGGAAACTATAAAATAACTATAGAATAATACTAACACTATTTGGGCTTTACAATTAAGTTATAGCCAAATTAAAAAATGTTGACCAATAACAAAAAATGAACTAAAGTCCTTAAATAATCTTAGTTATGTGAATTAGGTTCTATTTAACCTAAAGCAAGTAGATCAAGTTGCTAGAAATATTTTTAGCCTTATTCTTTATGTATTAAGCATATTTCATCTTTAACAACATGTAAAAAAGTGACTAATATTAGCAATGCATTTGATTTATATTGAAGAACCTCTTTTTATTACATATCTATGATTAATCCTTGCAAAACTATCTTCATTTGTTTAATCATTGGATATCAAATTCCTTAGAAAAGATTATAAAAATGGTTAGAAATATATGCTAGTGTAGACTGATCTCCATCACTCACTCCCTCCTGAAAAGGATTCATCCTCAAATCACGACTTAAAGAGGTAAACCATATGGTATTTCCTTATATAGCCTTCATAAACAACTTAAGATCGAGTTGTCCATTATCTCCACCACCACTCATCATTAAGTCTACAAAGAAAACATTAGTAACAAAGATTGACATATGTTGCACTAAAAGATTGTTTTCTTATTTGCTCATGTTTTACTCAATTTTGGCTTTTCACAATGATGTACTCATTACTCTTGTCTTTTACCACTCAATTTCCCTTTACAAGCCCTTTAAAAAGAACCAAATATCTATGGTCCTACCAAAATAGCAACCAACAATAGGGATTATAACTTTGGTTGACAAAAATTAGGTGTAATAAGAAAGAAAAAAGGAAATGAAACCAACAAGAAGGTAATAAGGATTAATTGCCACTAAAAATAGCTTAAAAAATCAACAAGAAGGTAACAAGGTTGAAAAAAAAAACTAAGAATATTTTTCTAAACTAGATAAGGGATTATAATTTTGTATTTAATGTGCATTTTTTAATTTGATTTTTCGTTCTTTCTTTTTCATTTCTTTCTTTTATTTTATTTTCTTTTTATTTTTTTATTTTCTCCTTTTATTCTCTTTTTTTGATTTTATGTATATATAATGTGAACCATCTCAACACAATAGAAAATGGAATAACTTTGATTGAAGAAGAATACACCAAGTGAATGCTGAATTGAAAATAAGTTGAGGATAGAAAGAATTGCATAGATAGATGATGAACGACAAAATCAAAAATAATAAGAAAGTAAATAAACACTAAAAGGATAAGTAGCACTTTATTTTAAGAGCCAAAGCTTTGCCTAAATAATGTGAACCTTAGGTTGAAAATCACTTAAAACTCGAATCATAAGAAATTAAAAAGCCTTAAGTTCGTCTTCAAATCTAGTAAGCAAATTTGAGTTTAACCATACCTACTGACTAGAACCAAAGATAAAAGAATTTTAATCGCAACAAGTTACCCTGATAAGATCATATCAAGTTCTTGTCAAAGAACCAAGAGGGAATTTTCACAGTGAAGAAAACTCTCAATTTAGTTGCTATATTGATGACATCAATAAGATAACCTTTTATAAGCATTAAATCCTTAATGACTATAATCTTAAAAATAATAGAAAACTAGAATCTAAAGGAACATACCTTATCAATTGTAACAAGGATTCAAAATATTAACTATTAACTACTTTAACTAGGACTCTAAGAATCCTATTTTAGTTTATATCCTTAATGTCATAGGGAATCCTAATCAATTAAGAAATTTAAGTAATCCTAATTAGGTTATAGTTAACCCCGACAATAAGTCCTTACCAAAATAGGAAACTAGAAAACAAATATAAAGCAATACTAAAACGGTTTGGGGTTATGCCTAATTATAATAATGCACGTTGATCAATAATTAAAAAAAAAAGAACTAAAGCCCTTAAATACATCTTAATTATGTAAATTGGGCTCGATTGAACTCAAAACAAGTAGAATGGTTGCTTAAACATTCTCTAACCCTTGTTCTTCTTATATTAAGCCCATTTCATTTTCAATAACATGTAAAGAAGTGATTAATCTTGGCAATGCATCTAATTCATCCTGGACAACATCATTTTATGCATATTTATGATTAATCATTATCGAAATATTTTTCCATTTAGTGTTTTCCCTAATCATTAGACATCCAATTATTTACAAAGGATTATAAGAATGGTTGAAAATAAGTACCAGTGCAGAATGATATCCATTAATGATTTTGGTAAAAATAACATAAGGAGGAATGAGAAATCACAAATTGAATATTTTTCATATGGAAAGCTTAGTTATTATTCTTAGGAATTTTTTTAGTGATGATAATAAAAAATTAGAAGAACTTGATGAAGATTAATTGGGTGAAACATTAGTACTTATAGTAAAGGATGAGCTAAAAGAATAAAAGAGCATAAGGTACCTTGATAATACAACTAGTAATCACATGATAAGTTGTAAAGTAAAATTTATAGAGTTAGATATTAAAGTGATAAGGATCATACTCTTTAGTGATAATACAATGATGAAGATTAAAGTCAAATGTGTGATTTTACTTAAGAGAAAGAATTTGTTCATAATATAAGCTTCTTTCTAATATTTACATTTTTTCACTACTAAAATATAACATTTTAAGCATTGGTCAAATTTTGGAGAAAGTTTTTCAAATTTCTATGATGGATCATACTCTTTTATGATGCCAATCTTATTTATAATGACTATGCCTAGCAATATGATTTTTTGTTGAACTTGAACACTACGAATGCCATATATTTGATTATTGTTGTCAATGATCCTTTAACGATATAACATATGAAGTATAAACATTTGATTATTAATGCACTCAAGGTTTTAGGAGGGACTAAAATAGTTATAGGTATTTCAAATATAGATCATTCTGAATAATTATATTAGGCATAGTTGCTTGGCAAGCATTCAAAGAAAAGCTTTTAAAAAATAATCATTTTCAAAACCCACCAAACCATGCCAACTTATTCATATAGATGTTTGTGGTTCCATCAATCCTCTATTTTTTTGGGTTAAAGCTAGTACTTTATTCTCTTCATTAATGATTATAATAAAATATGAGTAAAATTATGAAGTAAAAGTTTAAAGCTTTTTATGCATTTAACAATTTTAAATCTCTAATTAAAAAAAAGTAACTTCGAAAATAATCTTTGAGAATTGATAAAAATGGAGAATCTATTTCTAAATTTAAGATCTTTTATAAGTTCCATAGGATTCATCATTCTTCTATAATTTGTAGATCTCTATAAAAAATAAAGTAGTAGAGAAAAAAAACTAAATAATCACGTTGTTTGGGGCTTATCTTTCAAATTATAATTCAACAAGGAACTTGAAAAATGTCACTCTATAAGAAGCCTAAAGTGGAGTGTAGCTAATTTCATCACATTTGAGAGTATTGGTTTTATCGCATATGCATGTTCTACAATAACAAGGTTGCAAACTTGATGATCAAAGTAAGAAGACTGTTTCTTTAGACATGATGAAAACTCAAAAGGTTATAAGATATTCAATTTAAGCAAACGAAAGAATGTTAACAATAGAGATGTGGAATTTGATAAAGAAGCATCATATGTTTGAAGCTCTTAAATAGAGGGATCCTACGATTTCCTTCCATATTTTGAATACAAAGAATAAAAGGGGTTCATTTAAGAATTCAAAAATTATTATTCTCCGCAAACTTCACCACTTCATCATCTCAAGCTTCACCACCCATGTCTTTGCCAACAAGTGTGAGAACTTAAGGATATCAAAACTTGACAAGTCTATATAAGAAACCAATGAGATATGTGGTTGAAATGCAAGAAGCTAAACTATTAAATTTAAAGACGGCATTATATCAACTAAAACAAGTGCCAAGAGTTTGAAATAATTGAATCAATAATTATTTCTAAGATAATGGTTTTACTAAATGCTTACACAAATATGCTCTTTCTATTAAAAAATAATAGACTCCAAACATCTCAATTGTACTTTAACATCTCTTAAAATATACAAGTAAGCATATTTCTTTATTTATAGTATCACTTTGTACCTTAATGTTTTCAAAAAAGTACTAGTAGTACTCTAAACTCTAATAGAATTAAGTTTATGTCAATTCCTAGTAATTGGCATCAATTTAGCCATATGGTGTCACAGTTGGGTCACCTTAATCCACCAACATACTAATGTAGGTTTTTAAAAAATTTCTTTAAATATTAATCTAATATTCAATTTTCATCTTAATGTTTCCAAAAGGGTCTAAGTAAACCTATACTATTATTTCTGGTATCACTTTTACACATTATTGAGAGTGAAATAAGTACCATTATATTAACAATAGGAAGAAGAGTTAAACTAAAGATGATAGTGGACATTTTATTAAATATTAAAATGAAAATCACATCTTTAGTCTTATTAATGATGATCTATTTTTGTTTCTATATATATAATATTATCTTAACAAGAAACAATTCAAAGATGTTGAAAGGTACAAAAATTTCATGTAAAATTCAAGATGAGTGACATATATTAACTTTTTACTATTTAAGAATAGAAGTAAAGTAAAAAGAGGAAGAAATTTTTATCATTCAAGAAGGTTTTGTAAAGTAGGTGCTTAAGAAATTTATTTTGTTAGATAGTGTGTTAGTTAAAACTACTCAATAGTGTGGAATAAAGCTATCACAGTTTTAAGAGGAAGACAATGTAAATTTAACTTTAGTCAAAAGAATTGTAGAAAGTTTGAGGTATTTGACTTGCACAAGGCTAAATATCTTATTTACTATTGGACTTGTTAGTTTATTTATAGAGACGCCTTCTAAGTGTTACTTGAAAACAACCAAAGAATTTATTAGTATCTTAAAGGTGTTATTGACTATGATATATTTTGCTCATCTTCTGAAGACTTTAATTTAATGACTTTTTGTGATGATAATTTAGTAGAGATTTTAAAGGTAGAAAAAATACTATTGTATTTGTTTTAGAAATAATGCAGTATCATAGTGTTCAAAGAAATAACCTATGTTCAAACTCTCCACATGTGAATTGGAGTATGTTGTAGCTACTTAATATACTTGTCGTGTTATTTGGTTGAGAATGATATTGAAAGAGTTATAATTAAAGTAAATTGAAATAGCAAAGATCATAATTGACAATAAGTTTGCTTAAGATTTACTAAAGAATCCAATGTTTCATGATAGGAAATATTGACACACGATTTTATTTTATTCAAAAAATGTATTGCTAAGAAGAAAATTAACTTACAGTTTTTTAAGAATCTTGATCAAGTTACATATATTTTTATTAAGCTCCTTATATTTGTTGTCCTTCAAAAATTATGTATAATACTTGGAGTTATACAAAAAGAAAGTTAGGTCAAATAATGGAAATAAAATTAACTTTTAGAATTCTACAGTAATTTTGAAGGAGTAGGTGAATGGCTAAATCTTAATTATTTCTAGTGATTTAAGAGAAGTTTTAAAGTTATATATGTATAGGTTTAAAGGAATTTAACTTTGAATCACTGAACTTACTCAAAAAGTATTTCTTTTTAGAAAATAAAGAAATTTTAGTTCTAAATAAGGTAGAAGCTACCTTGCAATTTTTCTACTTTATAAATTTTATTGTGTTATTAACAATATTTTCTTCATTTATTATAATATTAATTGATTTATGTTAGTGAATCTAAAATTCTCCATTTGCTATATAAACAAATAGATAAATTTTCATTTTATAAAAAAGGTAAAAGAATAAAAATTATATAATAATAATAATAATCTTCTTTTATTATTTATACGAGTATAAAATTATTAGTGAGCCTATCGTTTTTCCATCAAGAACATATTCTTTTTCTCTAAAAAACTAATAAGTAGGAACTTTTTATTTTAATAATATTCTAAACTAAAATAAAAGTTAATAATAAGCTGTAAAATCACTTAACATAGGACTAAAAGGAAAGTAAAATTATTCCTTTTAACTCTTTAATTAATAACACCTCCACGATAGGCTAAAAATGCATTATGAACTTTATCATTTTTACCATAATACAACTTCAACCATAATATTTAGAACATTCAATTTCAATCTTCACATTTTTAAAATGTTTAAAATAGACCATAAGTGAATAAAAAATTAAATGGGCTAAACTTCTACCCTTTAAGTAAAATGTCACCGCTCTAAGTGGATGAAAAAGTAAATGAGGTTAAACTTCCATCTTTTATTTTTTATCATTTTTAAAATTTTAATAATGGATCCCATTACCATATATATCTCACGTGACTTAGTGGGGCTAGATGACTTATTTTTTAATTTTTAAAATTTTTAATTTATTTTAATTAATATGTATCTTAATAATATTAATTAAGTTTTTAATTAGAGGACCTAATTTAACTAAAGATGTTAGAGCTTCTTCTCAAGTCTCAACTCATGAGGCTGAAAGAAAGATCTTTATATTTAGTTCAGCTATACATGAGTGGTCACCTTGTGATGATTGGAGGATTTTGAAGATGGCCAGGAGTGACAATGTATATGTC
>JANSVA010000003.1:25225000-25263353 GCA_025504915.1 Erythroxylum reticulatum | reverse complement strand
TTTATTATTATTTTAAAAACTTTGAAAAAAAGGGGGGGAAGGGAAGGTAGGAGGGAGGGAGGAAAATTTTGAAAATTTTGCAAAAAAGTTCCTAAATTTTTTAAAATTTCCGATACCGACTGGTATTTGACCGGTATTTTGAATACCGACCGGTACCGACGAAATTGGCCGGTACTGACCAGTATTTTATACCGGTACCATATATACACGTACCGGTACCGGTTTCCTGCCGGAACGGTACGTACCGGCCGGTATGGTACGAAATACAAAACAATGATCCCATTCCTTAATATTTATATATGGTTTCCATTCAATTAGTTGTATATTTGTTACCAAGATTTTGAAAAGATCATAATTATTAATAATGTTAAATTAGTATATTATTTTAATTATTTTTCTAGCCATTTAATATTAAGACCAGACATTGATAAGAAAATTAGACTAGAACATATTATATTTATTTCTTATAAAATAGTTTTAATTGTTTAAATCCATAATGAGCCAATATCAACTCTACTTCAAGCTTAAGAAAATCACATAAAAAATAACTAGGTAAAAGCTTATTAGTAAATTTTTATGAGCTTATAAAGTTTTTCACTTGTTTTCTCTTTTTTAAATCTAAAATTAAGATATTTGGAGTCACTAAGAGAGAGTTATGAAGAAATAAAAATATATTGGTCAGTTTTTTCTATAATGTAAATTTTATTAGGTTATTGAAAGTATTTTTCTTCTTTATATTCTAGCATTAAGTGGACTTAAATTGGTAAGTCTAGATTTCTGTATTAGCTCTATAAATAATTGTGTAATATTTTAGTTTATGCAAGAGATATAAGAACATAATTTCTATTGCAATAATAATCTTCCTTCATTATTTATGTGAGCATGTAACCATTTATGAACCTATCATTTTTTCCAAAAAAAAAAAGTAGTATTAAGGCCAATTATGACATCAAAATGGACTTCCTTAACTCATCAATCTTAATTATGAGCATTATGAACTTAAGATGAAACCTATTCTCAGTTTAAAAGGAGTATGAAATCTAGTCAACAAAGGCTACACAGAGCTTTAAAATAAGATAAGTTTGACTTAATTCGAAAATGAAGCCTTAAAGAAGGAAATAAAGAATGATTTAAGTGCACTTACTACCATCCATCAAGGTTTGGATAAAGGAATATTTGAGAAAATAGCTAACAAAACTACATCAAAGTAGGCATTGAAAACTTTTTAAATTTAGTGAGGGGAGTTAACAAAGTGAGAAAGATGTAACTTCAAACACTAAGGGATGAGTTTCAAAAACTCTTAATAAAAGATGATGAGTCCATAATTTCATAGTATTTCACAAAAGCAAGGATGACAATGAGTGGCTCATGGGTCTAGATTTAAGGACTTTCAATTAGCCGACGACCCATAGGCCAGGCCTAAGCCCAAGCCGACTTAAGACCCAACTATTCTAAGTAAAAAGACATCGTTTTGCTTAGAAGAGTTAGGTCTCAGGTAAGCATGGGTTTAGGTAACCTAAGCCCGAACCTAATTAAAAAAGTGTTATTTTAACCTTTTAATTTTTTAAAATTATTTAAAAAATTTGACAGGGCTGGCCTATGGGCCGATCCATTTCCATCCCTACACAAAATTCCTAAGAGTAGTTAATCAGCTTCAAATTTAATTATGTTGTACTACATACTAAAGAATCTAAAGTTTTAAGTAGAGTGACCGTTACTAAGCTAAGTAAATCATTACTGGCTTATAAAGAAAGGTTGAATCATGATAGGAAGGATGTATGCATAAGTGGATACTAAACAGATGAAGTCATAATCTTGTATGGAGCTAAGGGAGAGGCAGAGGAGATTAAAACTCTTTTAGTGAAAATCCATCTCAAAATCCTCAACATGGTCGAGAAATAGGAAGAGATAATTAATTTGAATTTTAGGTCGAAAACCACCTAAAACCCTAAACAAGCCCACTGATTAAAACCAAAGTTATAAGAATTTTGATCACCTTAAGTCTTCCTGAAAAGATCAAATTAAGTCCTTATCAAAGAATTAAGAGGAAATTCTCACAAAAAGATAAGAAACTCCCAATTTTATTTTTATGTTAATGATTTGCGAACTACATCCCTAAGATAGTCTTAAGAATAAAATCCCTAAAAAATATAAAACCAGAGTCTTAAAGGACCATCCTTATAATTGTAATCAGGATTCAAGCACTAACTACTAATACTACTTTAAATAGGACTCTAGGAAAACTATTTCAATTCATATCCTTAATGCCATAAGGAATCCTAGTTATATTAGAATAATTAATCCTAATTAGATTAGAAATTAACCCTACAACAAGTCCTAACCTAAACAGGAAACTAGAAAACAACTATAGAATAATACTAATATCATTTGGCTTTATAATTAAGTAAGTTATATCCTAATTACAATAAAAAAATGTTGACCAATAACACAAAATCAACAAAGTCCTTAAATAATCTCAATTATGTTAATTGGGTTCTATTTAATTAAAAGCAAGTGGACCAGGTTGTTACAAATTTTCTAGCCTTATTCTTTATGTATTAAGCATATTTCATCTTTAACAACATGTAAAAAAAGTCACTAATTGTAGCAATGTATTTGATTCATCTTAAACAACCTCCTTTTATTACATATCTATAATTAGTCCTTGCAAAACTATCTTCATTTGTTTGGTCTTTGCTCTAATCATTAGACATCAAATTCCTTAAAAAAGATAATAAGAATGGTTAGAAATAAGTGCTAATGCAAGCTAATCTCCATCACTCCCTCCCTCCTTAAGAGGATTTGTCCTCTAATCACCACTTAAGGAAATAAACCATGTGGCATTTACTTGGGAAATGGATATGTAAATTCCTTGAATTGATCTTATATAGCATTCATAAACAACTTGAGATCAAGTTGTGCATTATCTCCACCACCACTCATATTTAAATTTGCAAAGAAAACATTAGTAACAAAGATTTGTTTTCCTTATATTTCCCTTATATGTCTGTACTTGAGATTAGGTTACTTATTTGCTGATGTTTCACTCAGTTTTGGCTTTTCACGATGATGTTCTCATTACTCTTTCCTTTTACCACTCAATTTCCCCTTGCAAGCCCTTCTATGGTCCTACCAAAATAGCAAGCAACAATAGGGTTTATAACTTTAATTGACAAAATTTTGATTAACAAGAAAGAACAAAGGAAACAAAACAAACAAGAAGGTAATAAGGATGATCTGACACTAAGAATAGGTTAAAAAATCAACAAGAAGGTAACAAGGATGAAAAAAACTAAGAATACTTTTTTTAAACTAGAAAACGGATTAGGATTTAGGATTTAATGCCCATTTTTTAATTTGATTTTTCTTTCTTTTTTTCCTTTCCTTTCCTTTTCTTTTCTTTTCCTTTCTTTTCTATTATTTTCTTCTTTTTCCTTTCCTTTTCTTATTTTTCTTTTCTTTTTTCTTATATGTATATATGATGTGAACTAACTCAAAAACACAATAGAAAAGATAATGGAATAACTTTGATTGAAGAAGAACGCACAAAGTGAATGCTGAATTGAAAATAAGTTGAGGATAGAAAGAATTGGATGGATAGATGATGAATAAAAAAACCACAAATGATAAGAAAATAAATAAACAATAAAAGGAAAAGTAGCATTTGATTTCAAAAGCCAAAGCTCTGACCAAATAATGTGAACTTTAGTCTGAAAATCACCTAAAACTTGGATCATAAGATATTAAAAAACCATAAGTTTGTCTTCAAATATAGTATGGAAACTGGATTTTAACCAAACCTACTGATTAGAACCAAAGATAAAAAGAATTTTATTCACAAAAGGTTACTTTGATAAGATCATATTAACTTCTTGTTAAAGAACTAAGAGGGAATTCTCACAAAAAGTGAAGAAAACTCTTAATTTAATTTTTATATTGATGATTTAGGAATTACTTCAATAAGACAACCTTTTATAAGCATTTAATATTTAATGACTAGAATCTTAAAAATAATAGAAAAATAGTCCTGAAGGAACATTCCTTACTAAGTGTGACAAGGATTCAAAACATTAACTACTAATACTACTTTAAATAGGACTCTAAGAATCCCATTTTAGTCCATATCCTTAATGTCATAAGGAATCCTAATCAAATTAGAAATTTAAGTAATCATAATTAGATTAGAGTTAACCCCAAAACAAGTCCTGACCCAAATAGGAACTAGAAAACAAACATAAAAACAATATTAACATGGTTTAGGCTTACACCTAATAATAATAAAACATGCTGACCAATAACACAAAATGAACTTAAGCCCTTAAATACATTTTCATTATGTGAATTGGGCTCTATTTAACTCAAAACAAGTAAAACAATTTCTTAGGCATTCTCTAAGCCTTGCTCATCTTATATTAAGCCCATACCATTTTCAATAACATGTAGAAAAGTGATTAATCTTGGCAATGCATCTAATTCATCCTGAATAACATCAATTTTATGAATATCCATAATTAATCCTTGTAGAAATATTTTCTTGCATTTAGTATTTTCCCTAATCATTAGACATCCAATTCTTTGTAAGGGATCATAAGAAAGGTTAAAAATAAGTACCAATGCAAGCTAATATCCATCAATGATTTTGGCAAAATAACAAAAGGAGGAAGGGGAAATCACAAATTGAATAGTATTCATATGGAAAGCATAGTTATTATTCTTAGGCATGTTTTTTTTTATGAAGAAAATACAAAATTGGAAGCTAATGGAGATTACATGGTCGAATACAAAATTGGAAGCTAATGGAGATTACATGGTTGAAAATTTAGTACTTATAGTAAAGGATTAGCTAAAAGATAAAAAGAGCATAAGGTACCTTGAAAATACAACTAGTAATCACATGACAAGTTATAAAGAAAATTTTATAGAATTAAATATCAAAGTGATGAATACCATACTCTTTAATGATAATACAATGATGAAGATTAAAGTCAAATGTGTGATTTTACTAAAAAGAAAGCACATGTTCATAATATAAGCTTCTCTCTACTATTTACATGTTTTCACTACTAAAATATAACATTTTAAGCATTGGTCAAAATTTGGAGAATGGTCTTCAAATTTCTATGAAGGATCATACTCTTTTATGATGCTAATCTTATTTATAATGACTATAACTAGCAATGTGATATTTTTGTTAAACTTGAGAGCTAAGAATGCTATATGTTTGAGTATTAATGTCAATGATCTTTAAACGATATAGCATATGAACAATAAGCATTTGATTATTAATGCACTGTAGGTTTTAGGACAGAAGAAGATAGTTAGAGTCATTTCAAGTATAGATCATTTTGAATAATTATATTAGGCATAGTTGCTTGGAAAGCATTCAAAGAAAAGTTTTAAAAAATAATCATTTTCAAAATCCACCAAACCATACCAACTTATTCATATAGATGTTTGTGGTTCCATTAACCCTTTATTTTTTTACGGTTAAAGCTATTACTTTATTCTCTTCATTGATGATTATAATAAAAATATGGTAAAATTGTTAAGTATAAGTTTAAAGCTTTTAATGCATTTAACAATTTTAAATATCTAATTAAAAAAAGTAGTTTTGAAAATAAATATTTAAGAACTAACAAAAATGGAGAATTTATTTCTAGATTTAAGATTTTTTATGAGTTCCATAGGATTCATCATTCTTCTATAGTTTGTAGATCTCTATAAAAAGTAGAGTAGCAGAGAAAAACTAAATAATTATGTTGTATGCAACTTATCTTTCAGATTATAATTCAATAAGGAACTTGGAAATGTCACTTTATAAGAAACTTAGAGTGGAGTGTAGCCAATTTCATCACACTTGAGAGTATTGGTTTTATTACACATGCATGTTCTATGATAAGAAAGTTGCAAACTTGATTATCAAAGTAAGAAGTTTGTTTTCTTTGGATATGATGAAAACTCAAAAGGCTATTGAATTATAGTAGAGCTGTTAAGCAAAGGAAATAATGTTAATAGTAGAGATGCTAAATTTGATGAAGAAGCATCATATGTTTGGAGCTCTTAAATGGATGGATCTTATGATTTCCTTCCATATTTTGAATATAAAGAATAAGAAGGGGTCATTTAAGAATTCAAACATGATTATTCTCTACAAATTTCATCACTTCATCATCTCTAGCTTCATTATCCACAGCTTAACCAATAAGTGAGAGACCTTAAGGATATCAAAAAATTGATAAGTCTACATTGAGAAACCAATGAGATATGTGGTTAAAATGCAAGAAGATAAACTATTAAATTTAAAGGTGTTATCTTGACCTAAACAAGTGCGAAGAGTTTGAAATAATTGAATCGATAATTATTTCTAAGATAAAGGTTTTACTAAATGCTTACACAAATATGCCCTTTATTGTTAAAAGGATAGACTCCAAACATCTCCATTGTACCTAAACCCACTAGACACTAATGTAATTTTTAAAATAATTTATTTAAATATTAATCAAATATTCAATTTGCATCTCAATGTTTCCAAAAAGGTCTAAGTAAATCTATACTATTATTTTTGGTATCAATTTTACATGTTATTTAGAGTGCAATAAGTACTTTTATATTAACAATAAGAAGAAGAGTTATACCATGGATGACAATAGACATTTTATTAAATATTAAAATGAAATTGCATCTTTGGTCATATTAAAATATGATCGCCAAAGATAGCTTAGAACCAATAGTTTATTATCTAATGCATTTTTCCATTTTAATATTCTATCTGAGAGTTATCAGTATTTATCAAATCTATTTCTATCTAACGGAATGCTATTGAATCAAATGACAAAGGAATTTATTGTTTGTTTGTTTCTATATAGATGATATTATCTTAATAAGAAATAATTAAAATATGTTTAAAGGTACAAAAATGTCAAGTGCATATAAAATTCTCTATTAGCTATATAAACAAACACACAACATTTCATTTTATATAAAAGGTATAAGAATAAAACTTATATTATAATAATACTTTTATTTTTTTATTTATGTATTGTATAATTATTAATGAGCCTATTGTTTTTCCATAAAGAAGATGGTCTTCTTCTCTAGCAAACTAATAAGTATAACATTAGGAATTTTTTTATTTTAATAATATTCTACACTAAAATAAAAGTTAATAATAAATTGTAAAATTACTTAATATATAGGATTAAAAAGAAAGTAAAATTATTCCTTTTTAACCTTTTAATTAATAACACCTCCAAGATAGGCTAAAAATTCGTTCTAAACCTTATCATTTTTACCATAATACAACTTAAATCATAATATTTAGAGCATTCAATTTCAATCTTAACATTTTCAAAATGTTTAAAATAGACAATAAGTGAATAAAAAGTGAATGGGTTAAACTTTTGTCCTTTAAGTGAAATATCATCACTCTAAGTGGATGAAAAAGTAAACGAGGTTAAACTTCCATCTTTTAAATTTTTATTATTTTTGAAAATTTAATAATGGATCCTACTACCATATACATGCCATGTGACTTAGTGGGCTAGATGACTTATTTTAAAATTTTAATTAATTTAACTATTCTGTACCTTAATTATAATTTTATTAAAAGACCTAATTTAACTAAAAATATTGGAGCTTCTTCTTAAGTCTCAACTCTTGAGACTAAAAGAAAGATTATTAAATTTAGTTCAGCTATGCACGAATGGTCGCCTTGTTATGATAAGAGGATTTTGAAGATGGCCAGAAGTGATCATGTATCTATCCCTAATATAATGTCATTGCACCAAACAACTCTTTTCTTGATATTTGATGTCATGGTCTTTGTTAATACTCACCAATGAGAGCATATTCTTAGTTTTTCTTCACCCAAAGTAGAAGCTACTCCTTTTCTTAGTATAAGTGGTGGGTTGATGAAGAGAAACACTCAAAATAAACCTTAACTTTCTTTATTATTAACTAGCACCCTTTGCATATAGTAAAAGTTTAGGTATTATTGTATAATGATTTTATGCTTGTGCCTTGGTCGTTTGTGTTTTAGTAAAAGTTGATTTATAGGATTTCTTTAGTAGTTGATTTTGTCAAGTTTTGGAGATGGATTAGATGTTCAATTGTTTTTCTTATTTCCATCTTCTAGGTAGGATGTTATCTAAAAACTAAACAAAATTAGAGTCTTGTCTAAAAAATGTGATTTGTCACTCTTTCTACTATTGATTTGTTAAAATCTTAATTAATCAACTATATTTGAAATGAAAACAGGCAATTAAGTTAAAAGAAGTTAGTAGGACTAATGGTAAATCTTAGTTGTTTTTCTTATTTGTCCTACTAAAGTTGAAATAAAGTTATGTTTCATTTGGCTACCATAAATTTTCTAAACAAGAAAAAATTTTGCAATTTTTGATCTTGGAAGTTTGAGTGGGAGTTTGCATAGTCCTTTTTTGGGTATAAGAGTTCCTTTCACTCCATCTAAGTGGATGGAGTTAGAACACTAGGCCTTGATCTACAAATATATCTTTGTAAAAATGCATGTACTCTCCAATTTACTCATCATACTCAATAAGTCATTGTGTTTGTACAATTTGTTTGGAGCTTTTGCTGGTTCATTTCCTCCAAGTTGATGTAAGCTTCTTTGTAAGAGCATTGTATTCCATGCAATACTTGGATAGTTAATCATAGTTCTAAATCAATCTTCATGTGTTTCTTTTTTCTTTCCTTTTCCAATATACTACCACTGACCACTACTCCATACTGAACAACACCCATTTCATACATTATGAAAGCACCATAAATTTTAGGACAATATACTCTATCTCTCATGTAACCTAGTTCTCGATTTCTTCTCTTAATAATAGTAACATACTCTAACACTAACCTGAATGTGACTGCTATTGATTGCACAACACTGCAACTTTCTCTCAAAAGATATAGTACAAGATGGTTTGTGTGCTTTTTCTTTCGTGATATTGAGATTTACCCTAATAGGTCTTGTCTTGATTCCAAAATCCTAAATGATGATGAAGAAAATGAAGAAATAGATAGGGCTAATTATGGAGATGAAGAAGATGAAGAGGACCTAATCACGATAGATGTTTGTTAAGGTCTTACAATTGTAGTTATAAACAAGTTGGTGACGTTGTTATAGATTAATAGCCCTCTTTGAATTAAAAGCTTTGATGGAATAAACGAAAAATAGTGCTTCTAAGTTATATTAGAGAATTTAGTTAAAACTTAACTAATAGAATTAAAATCAAGAAAAACTAAAGTAATTAAAATTATTAGCAACCCTATTTAAATTAAAAGGTTTGATGGAATAGAAGAAAAATAGGGTTTGTAGTGAGATTAGAGAATTTAGTTAAAACTTAACTAATATAACTAAGATCAAGAAAAACTAAATTAATTAAAATTATTAATAATTGTAAATGTTTAAAACAAGTCATATGGGCTCCACTATTACGTAACATATATTATTAATAGGTAGTGAACCTTATTAATAAAATTTTAAAAATTATTATTATATTATTATTAACGTGATATTTAATGAACAAAGTCTAATTTTATTTAATTTTTTTGTCTATTTAAAATATAGGGTTAATTAGCAAAAAGTCTAAAATTTTGTCAAAATTTAAATTATAACCCAAACTTTAAAATGTGACAATAAAATGCTCAAATTTTTAATTTTTTTAATTATAACTCGAACTTCAAAAATAACAATAAAATACTTAAGCATTCAATTTGTTTCAATTCTAACCTGACGTTAGTGTTTCCGTTAAGTTTCCTAATGTAGCTTGTCATATGTTTCAGAAGCCTTAATTATTAATACACGTCAACCAAATTAACACAAGAAATCAAAATTAATAAAACAATGTTATTTAATCGCATAATTAAAACGACGTCGTTGTTTAAAAATGACCTAAATCATATTACACAGCATCGACGACCTTACACTTTTATTTTAATTTTTCCCTTTGTTTTTAGTTTGTAGTTTTAATTTTTCACTTCGTTTTAACTTTGTTCTCTCAATACTCTCACTCTTCAATTTTTAGATTATGTAACCTTGACGCCCTCACACTAAAGGTACCAGGAGAATGAACTAAAATAAAGAGCTTATTAATACAGTATGTTGTAATACGATAGTAGTTGGGATGTCAAAAAAACCAAATAAAAAATAAAAAGCTGAGAGTATTAGGAGAACAAAAGATAACATTGGACTAGAATTGAAGAAAATTGAAAGTTTGAATATTTTATTGCCACTTTTTAAAGTTTAGGTTATAATTTAAAAAAATTAAAAATTTGGATATTTTAAAACTACTTTTTAAAATTTAGGTTATAATTAAAAAATTGACAAAAGTTTGAATTTTTTTAATAATTAACCCTAAAATATATTTTGAAAATTAAAGTTAAATTAAATGTTTGAAATATTAAAATATAAATTATATTTTTATGAAAATTCAAAATGCAATTCATGATGATTTTGGAAAATAGAGAACCAAACTCAGTATTCTTCTTCGGGCTCCGTTAGCTTGTGTTCATCATGCACCCGAAACATGTGTTGCAACGTGTCTTAAATTTTATAGAATGTGTCATTGATAGGCCTATGATCGTTACTTTTCAACGTTTACGATGGAGGGTTAATACTTTTTATCCATCGATGGGATGGGGTGGCATTTGTTGCTTTATTAATAATTAACAACTTCTAAAAAAAATAGTGATTAACAACTTCTACTAGTTAGCTACCCCTTGGATATCCAATCATTCCTCCTCCTTTTTACATCATCGAGGTAGCTGGAACTTTCATTATGAATTCTAAGTTTCGAATTGTAAGATCTGACAATATCTTTTTTTTAATTGGAAGTAGGACATAATTGAAATTGTGATTAATAAACATATGGGGTTATTTGTGGGTGAGAACAATTTAAGGCAGAAATAATTGAACTTGTAATCATTTATGCAAACACGTTGAGTAGTGTAGGAGTTACGTGTCAGCCTCCAATGTCATAGAATGTTGAGCTCGAATGATCCTTGCTCGACGTGATGCAAAGATTAGCAAGGGACTGTGGTCGTAGCATTGGACTTGTGCTGTCGAACACAATTGTGGATCCCATACCAATTTAACAAAGGGAAAGTTAAAGCTACCTTAGCAATGTAGCTACGCGGCATTATTCTCTTTCTAACTAATCCCCCTCAGCTCCAAAATTCAACACGCAGACACCGACAATTTCTTTGTACCAGAAGCCATTCATCTCACGTTTTCCCTGTCAGCATGATCAATCAGCTAGGACCACCATGCGCGGAGCAATACCAATCTTTCTTACGACGTACAAAGCTGTGCAGCTTAGCTGCAATCAATCAGTCATTTCATTTTGAAAACTTGCCCATTCACAGAACAAAGTGGCAAAGTTAAAATGTACGTTGAATAAAAATAGTTTGCAGCTGGCATAAATTTATAATATTTTGACAAAAGTTTGAAAAGGAGTGTTGCGAGATCCTATGTTTTATCCCCCTATTCCTGTTCTTGCGTGTCTTCCCGTAATTTGTGGCTGAGAGGAGATAGCTGGAAATATTAAATTGACCTTACGTAGTAATTTAAGTTATTATAATAAAACGATTATTTAACATAGTATTAGAATTTTTACGATTAAGTAGATGTGAGTTTAAATTCTACACCCACTTATTATTGAGCATAAAGTAGAATAAGCATATGTAAGTTTAAAGTTAAAAAAACTTTCACTTAAAGAAGTCTGTTAGTGAATATATAAAATTAATTAAATTGACTCACACAACTTAAAGTTATTGTGATGAAATGATTACTTAATAATTATTGTGTTAAAGAATTTGATTATAAAATTGAGGAATCGGATAAATTTTCAATCTTTTATTAAAGTAGGAAAACTTAAATAAAAATTGATTGCATGTATAATATGTTTTTCATTGCAAACATTTAACACGCTGATGAATAATTTAAAAGCAAATTTGAGTACTAACCATTTCATGTCATAAAACTGCCAACATTCCATGACCAATGAATCAATCCCCAAGTCGCAGTCCCTCTCGTGTCATCTCATCGTGCGTGGCATGGAGATGATTAGAAGGAAATTAACATGTAGAAAGAAGGAGGAAGATATCTGGTGAGAGGTTGAAATATGTCTGCGTTTTTATATCAGAACACCGAGTTCATGCAGTACAAATATTAAGTACAGGCGTTGTACTGCACTGCATACTATTTGGACACAAATGTCTGGAATAGATATTCTGATCTCGTAAATCAATTTATACTTTATTCTATTAAATCTTATCAATACATTTACTTAAGAAGATTAACGTAAATGTGTCGGTAAAATGATACAGCTTAAAAATATTACAAACATAACCGGCATGCGTCAGATGTGGGCAAAGCAACTTCACCAATATAAGTTGGCAATGATTGAAATATGAGCTTTCAAAGAAAGTAAAATATGGTAAAACTTCAAATATAAATGAGCTGACTCAGAAAGAAAAGACAAGTTTTATGGGGACGGGAGGAAAGTCTTGATGAACTGTTTTCAGAATTATAGTACCGTCGTGATTTGGGCCAGAGAATAAGCCCATTCTCTGGGAAAGCCTGATGTGGATTTGGGACTTCAAAATAAATAATATGACAATAGTCAACGTTTTTACATTTTCAAGTCCATTAAGCTTGGCGATTCAATAATTGCACAAGCAAAAGCAATGCCGAAATTTTGTGGTTAAATTTTAAGTTAAACTACTTAATATGAAATAATAATAATAATAATAATAATAATAATAATAATAATAATAATAATATGATTAAAATATATACAAAAGTAGAATCGACTTAATTGTTAATGTTATGAATATCATACCGATTTTGATGTTGGATTAATTTCTGATATGATATTGCATCAGTATTAGTTAATACTGGGTACTATTTCGAGCAATTTTTTAAAATTATAAAATAATGCATGAATTTTTTTAAAAATTATAAAATAGTCCATTAATATACTGTACTATATGCTTTATAATTTTACTTAAATATTGTCTAAAAATTATAATAATAAAATTTTAAAATAATAGCAATTTATTTATTTTTATTAACAATAATTTTTAAAGATTTCACGTATAAATAATAACCACAATTAATATAGAAAAGACAATCATCATATAACCATAAAATTAAGAACATTACAAAGCATTTAATAATTTAAAATAATTATAATAAATTATTAGCTTGAACCCGATTTAATTTTCTCAATTCAAATTTAAGAAATAAATTAAATCATGTAATAAGTAGCATTTTATTAGTTGATGTGTTGTATTCATCTCATATTTATTTAATTGTTAATTTAAACCGAATTAGTGATTTTAAAAAATTAAAAACTTTTAAAGTAAAAATATTATAATATTAATTTCTTTTAAACTTAATTCAACTATAAATTTTTTAGCCCTGAAATCATTAATACTTAGCTCCCAACCTATGACTAGATTAGGTTGTACATACACTTCAATAATTGTTAAATCCTTAGCTCCGAACCTATGACTAGATCAGGCTGTACATACACTTCAATAATTGTTTAGTCACTCTCATTAGTATCTTCTTTTCCCTTCTTCTCTTCATCATTTATCACCGTTGAAACGTACTAGACAACCTCTTTATGATCCCCAACAACCATAAATATACAATCACCTTTTCTGTTTACTTTTTTTCTGTGTATAAGCACCATATGTGATTAGCATTCTCACTTGCAGTGTAACATGGCAAGCTCTCAAGCTCTTAAAGTTGGTTTCCATGGTGGTGGAGAGTGTGTGTGAGAGAGACGCGAAAAATGAAAGAGAGAGGAAGCAGATGAAATGCTTGCTCTTTGGTGTTAAACGCTTGCTCATCTTCTTTGAAAACAGCTTCGCTTTCTTTTATTTTTCTTTTGGCTTCTCAATTTAGTCTCATCTGTTAGTGTCTGTTTTGGTTCAATTTTTGAAGAGTATTTTTTTTTACTGTAAAAGTTTTTTTAAGAAAAATAATTGTTTGACTGTAAAATAGTAAAATATTTTTTTAGTAGATATAATTTTTTTGGCAGCCAAAATACAACTTTTTAACAAACTCAAATTTGAAGCTTAAAAAAAACACTTTTCTAAGTAGATTTTTCAAATCAATTAATGAGCTTATTTTTTAGTCCCTTTTGTCTTTATATTTTACACATAATTTTCACAGTACCCACAAATTTATCTTTACGTTTATTTTGAGATTTATATACTATTATTTAGCTTTTTAAATATGTTTTAATATTTATTTTTATATTAGTTTTACTTATGTTATAATTCATATAAAAGATTTGATTAGATATATTTTCATTTATATTTCATATCGTTTAAAATTATATAATAATTAATATATTGTGCTTTGCATATTGTTTAATATACTTTAAATAATATTTATATGCATAAATAATTTTTATTACAAAATAAAATATAGTTAAAATTAATAAAAGTATTTTTTATTTTTATGTTGTCAACCAGTCTACTAGATGAAGCTCTTTTTAAAAAGTTATTTTTTAATTGGCAACTAAACAGTCAACTGGCTTCTTAGAAAAATTCTTCTAACAAAAGCTGTACTGACAAAACTTTACTAACAAAAGCTTTACTGATACATCCCTATCTAAACAAGCACTTATTCTTCTTTGATTTTCACCCCCTGGGTTAGGGGAAGGGAGATTTTGAAAAATGTTATAAAATTTTCATTTTCTAAAATTTCTTTGGAGTTTTTAAAAATTATGACACCGGTCGATATACGGCCAATATTTTGAATACCGACCAGTACTGATTGATATCACCAAAAAATTCTAATATCGACAGCCAATACTATCAACCTTGATACTGTTCCATTTTCGGTTGGTATGGTACCGTCTGACCACTATGGAACGGTATTCACATCCCTGATAATTACTCTTTAAGATATATTTTTAAATAAGCAAATTAAATTTAAAAATAAAATTACAGAATAATACTAATAACAAGGTTACAAGTTATAATCACCAAGGAACTTAACCTTAGATGACAGGCCCCTATTCTGAAACTAGGCAGTATGACCGGCATCTCACGGTAACCCTTCAGTCAATACCTGGTCTAACTGGAAACTTCTCTTAAAGCTAAGCTTATTTTTCTCTTTGTCGAAAAACTTTAACTCAACATTCATAAATATAAAAAGTGGAGTTTTTTAAAAAATGATTTTTATTAAAAATTTCAACAACACAACAATTATATTTTGACATTTCCAAAATTTTCAAAATCTCTGTAAAAGTTCAAAATATTTCTATAATTACACCAATTTCTCAAGTATAAATTTTGGACTTCAAGTCCATTCACAAGCAACCTCAAACAATTACATCAATAAACTTTAAAAAGTTAAAACATATTTATGCATTTCATTTAAGAACCTTTTATATACATGCATTCTTTACACAAATGTACATTCCAAAACATATTCAAAGATATTTAGTAGTTCTAAAAATATTTACAAAGCAAAAATTCCTACACAACAACGCGTGAGAAAGCTGACTAGTGAGGTAGAGTCCTTGTTGCTGAAACCCCTGAAAGTGTACCTAGGAAGTTTTATTTTGGAAACAGAAAGTAGAGTGTGAACTAGATGAGCTCATCGAGTGTTAACTTTTCTATACAAATCATACTTAACCATTTAGACCTCTCTAAAACAAATTCATTTCATATCTTATGATATAATACCAATATAAAACATACATGCTTTATGAAATCAAATTTCTCAAGTTACTTTTAAAATAAATAGTGACGATGTTATTATTGTCATTAACTTTCTTACATGACCTAGCTCCCCACTAACTTCTTTACCATACGGTACCCGAGGCAGAAGGTCGTGGAACTGTTTTTGCATCAATTACCCGTGACTAGTTAACCACGAGTTACGGAGCTAGTTCTATATCGCTTACCCTCACTAAGTTAACCACTATAAATTAGTAGTTACAAAGCTAGTTCTGTATCGTTTACCCGTAACTAGTTAACCACTAGTTATAGAGCTAGTTTTGTATCGCTTACTAGCACTAGGTTAACCACTATACACCGGTATAATATCATGTATAAAACTTGACAATGTACCGTAGACTAAAAAATCATCTTTCCTCTTTATCAACGAATAACATAATTTCAATGTAACTTCAAATCATATGAAATTCAACTTTCATACTTCAATTCATATAGTACTAAAACATAAGCTTATATTAGCAATATTCACTCCTAATGTATCATTCACTTAAAACTCATAATCATACAATTTAAAATCACATGTCATCAATTCTTTTGCAAAGAATTTATTCATATAAAGTAATTAAAATACACTTACTGTTTTGCAACTTATTGCCAAGAACATTCACGCGTTCTGTGCCTCTCCTTTACCTACATAAACCACATTTTGCTTAGGTATTTATTTCCAAATTCAGAAATAAGGCATTAAAACTTTATATTCTATTTGACCGAATTTAAGATTAATATTTAATCGTGTAACATGTACACTAATCGTATTTCTGCTTACTTTAGTATACTAACCTATTGTTTGCCGTTTCAAAGTCTAACTTCAAAAATTACTTAAGTACCACCTTTTACCCATTCTAGCTTATCAATTTCTTCAAAAGACTATCTCACCCAATTAATTCACCTAACCATAATCAAACTTCAACAATTCACACCAATAATTACATTTCCTTTTAAGACCAAATTGTACTCACCACATATACTTATATTGTCATTTCATTTTCTTTCCAATTTTTCAACACTATTCACCTAAGATCCATATCAAGCATCATCCAAACACATCACAAACCATTTCAACTTCATTGCTTTCCACATGCACCGATATACTAAGTTTTTTCAAATAATAACATAACACTTCATTTAACAATTCCAAAGCCACAAATACACCTAAAGACCATCCTTAATCACATTGACATGGTTGTTACATTATAACCCTACTTTAATACTACAAATGCCCTTAAGGCTTAACTTAACATACGTCACATTAAACTTTTCCAATTTAATTTCATTTGATTTCTAACACTTAAAACTGATCCAAATTCACTTCCATAACATTCTAATACATACATTTAAGCCATAAAATTTCATTAACGAATTTTTACATAATCATACACCTTTGGTCGAATTTCAACCAAAGCCAATTCCAAATCAATTCTTTTTTCATTTCTTTACTTTATTGGCACCAAAACCATGCTATGAGCATCATAAAACATCAAAAATAAAATTTTGGATCAAATCACACTAAAAAGACCTAGCTATGGCCGATTCTTCCAATCTTGATTTTCTGGGGTTCCTTTCTTATTTTCAACTCTTAAATACTTCTAAGCTTATTATCTATTCAATGGCAAGTCAAAAATCACCATTGATCTTAAACATATCCATCCCACTTAAAAACCCATAAAAATTAAAAATTTAAGCTAGGAAAACTTATGACTTTATCTTCCAATCTTTTTGGGTAATTGGTAAGCACTTAGTCTTGATCAAGATCTCTCAAAATCATGCTCCAAATCAATTAAAAATGACATCTTCCTTCTTTCTCTTTCTTTATGGCCGAAAGTCACTTTGCTTCTCTCTTCTTTTCTTTTTATTTTTGGTCTCTAATGTTTATGTTAAAGAAAGTAGCAACCTTGTCTTTTTTTTTCTTTTTATACTCCCCATTAATGATACACATGTCACTCTCTAAATTTTCCACTTTATTGACACATTAATCCACTAACTTTTACACACAAAAAATTAAATTACCCTTTAATGAATTTATCTCACCAACTAACCAAATTACATTCTGAAAATATTCTATAACCATCTTATTATCAAATTGACCATGAAATATTCTAATTGGGGTTAATACTTATTGATTGGATGTTTTTTTAAATCAAATGGGTTTTAAATCACCAATACTCATTATTTTCTAAAAAGGGCATTTTAGTCCTAAATTTTTGAAACTCCCAAAATCCATCCAATTGAACTTGTTTTTGATCCGTTTCAGTATCATTAGACTCTAATAATTACTCTGGATATTTTGAATTCTTTTTGGAGTTGAGTCCGCCAAATCACTATTCAACCAAGTTTACTATTCATCTGAAAATCCTATTCACCGAAAATAAAAATTATATTCAATGAAAGGAAAGGTTCAGGGGCTTTACATCACACCTTGAAAATGTGTTGATTTATAAAGGGAGACTATCTAATAGACTAAGAATGCTAGAGAATATGGAAGGAAAGTGATTTAATATCTTTACTGGTGGGTTCTTTTATACCTTAGTTGATAATATGTGAATTTAATTACATCTTACTACTACAAAAGCTGTATGGATAAAGGTCTAAGATAAATAATAGCAATAAGGATTTCACAAGATACAGTACCAATGTAGTCGTGATTGATCTTAAATATTGTGGCAATTACTATATCTAAAACAACAAGCAATATGAAAGTTAGTTTCTAAAAAAATGACATGTGCCTTTTTAACTCTCCTTGAATGATAAGTTATCCCCACAACTTGCTTTCTTCAACAATCGTCTTTGTTCTAATCACACATCCATATAAGTGTACCTGAATGAGAAAATAGTGATAAGGAATGTTACCTTTAAGTTCATCACCTATCTTTTAGAGGTTCCATACTTTAGGGACAACATAACAAGAGGTTAGAACATATAAGTGCAAGGTTATAAAGGGTAGGAATTTGCATAAAAGATAAAAGTTGTCAAAAGTAAGTTAATTTAACTAAAAAAAGGAGCTAAACCACAAAAAATGGACATGCAAGTAAGTCTAACTTCTCTCAACCTACTCTAAGACCATTTGAGAGTTAGTCCAATAGATTAAGCTATTAAACTTCTTGAACAAACATATTTAGACATATATATTGAAACTCTAGAGCTGCATTACTCTTTGATAAAATAGAAGTCAAGAATCAATTAGCTAAAGGATAGAGAAATGAACATAAAATACTTTTTTAATGTTATTCTTGCCAGGGGAAATGTCAATACAATTGTTTCCTTATAAACATTAGAGAGCATTACTATCAAGGATCGATAACAATTGAAAGATCTAGTTTTTAATTACATCAAGAGGATGTTAGGACTGTCAATAAAGCTAGCCTATTTAGTTAAGACACAAGATGCTTTATTACAGAATCTATCTCAAGGAATCAAGTTTCTATTTTGATATGGAGTTCTCTAACACTGAGACAAAGCAAACCCTCTTCATCTTGGGACAAGACAAGGCCCCTGAACCTGATGGTTTCAATTCCAGATTCTTTAAAAAGAACTTGGGACATATAAGGTGATATACTTATTAGCACTATCCAAGAATTTTTCATAAGTGGAAAATTACTAAAAGAGCTTAATAAGACTTATATTTACTTGATTCCTATATCTCAGATCCTATTAGCTTATTTGATTATGAGCCTATTTGATGTTATAATGTGATCTACAAAGTCATTTTTAAGGTATTGGCTTCTAGGTCAATGAAGATTCCCAAGTGTATCATTAGCCCTTATTGCGGTGCTTCATTTATAAAAGCAACGTTAATGAAAACATATTAATTGACTAAGAATTATTCAAAAGCTATAATAAGATGAAGGAGATTATAAGTTTATTTTAAGATTGATTTCAAGAAACTTTTGATTCCCTAAATGAATTTCTTGATTGGCACTATGGAAGTTTGTTGATTCTTTACTAAATTCACTAATTAGGTGAGAAAATGTATTGCTTCCATTTCATACCCAATCCTAGTCAATAGAGAACCAACCTCACAATTCAAAGTTACAAAGGGACTTAGGAAATGAGATCCATTATCTCTATATATGTTTTCCTTAAGCATGGAGCCACTCACAAGACTAATTGAATTAAATATTGTCGTCGAATTTAGGTATAAGTATCATTATAAATGTAATAAGATTGGTAAATTTGATCTTTCCTTTGCACATATGACTAATTTATAGTTCTGTAAAGGAATTTGTGGAAGTTTTCACTAAATCATTAAATTAGTTTAAGGACATATTGGGGTTGAGCTATAATCCTTCAAAAAGTAGTTTTTTTTAATTGTACCAATGGCTTTAAACATAAACAACTCCTTTTAAGTATTTAAAGATCCCAATTACTATAAAGAGATTATCTGTCTAAGATTGTAAGCCACTTATTGACTCTATTCATAAGAGGTTTAATAGTTGGTGAATTAGATTCCTTTTTTATAGGGCAAGCTATAATTGACCAATTTTATTTTTAATCTCCATATTTACTAAAGTACTCACATAACAATTCTAAAGTAGAGAATGAAATCGATTGAAAGGTTACTAAGGAAGTTCTTATGGTCAAGGATGGTAGAGAAAACAATGATGGAAAGGATCAAATGGACAAATTTGTGTCAAGTGGATAGATCTATATCTACCTAAGGAGAATGGGGATCTAGGATAAATTTTATTTGAATTATGATAAAATGCTACTTATAAAGAGGATATAGAAGCTATGCATAAATAAAGAGTCACTTTGTGTAAAATGACTACATACTGACTTCTTTAAAGGGTGATAACATATGGAACGCTAAACCTAAAGCTAACACCTTATAGAATCTTAGACATATCATATAGATGAAGGACTTGGCAAACCATATTTTTAATACAACATTAGTAAGGCCAGGGTACCTCTTTTTAATTAGACAATTAACAAAATTTACAAGCCTTATACAAGCTTTAAAAGTTTTATTCTTTTAAAGATAATATCTTTTTGAACTCAAAGGTATAAGTCTACCTAATTGAAGATAGATGAAGCTAGTTAATTTATTCATTAAGGTGTTTGCCTTAGATAAGGATAAGCTCCCAAAGTCCCAAGGTCTCATAGATTAAGTTAGCTTAGAATCATAATATGATCCTTTATACTTCATTCATCTTATGGCTAGCTATTAAATTCAGACTATATATAAAGGATGATCTAAAATCTTCTCAAGTTGACTATATATATATGCTTTAAAAGGATTAAATCAAGTCTGTAGGTCATTTATTTTTCAATTTTTGATTCTCTTTTAAATTATGGAACCAGATAAAGCCCTCATGTAATATGCATTATGATAGCACTCAGTGCACAATATACTTGATTAGGCTATAAATATAAAAAGTTCTAGAAAGAGGAGCTTAACTTATTTAGGATGGCATTTAGAGTTCTAGTCTGTATTATATGGATGGTTAAGAGGATATTCATGAATTCTCAAGTGAGCCAAGAATTCATTATCCAAAGATTAATCAGGGGGATAAGGGAAGCTTAACGATTTAAGGAATGGTAGTAAGATTGAGTCCTAGCTTAATGCACAAATAGAATTTGTGAAAAAGAATATGGGTCTCCTAATAAGGATTTAGTAACCAAACGTTGCTGCTATAACACTTTTCTATTATTTTTAGTCATAAGGCTTCTTCATTGTATCAGTCTTTTGATTTTCCATAGGATAGAGTACTGCTTTCTATTATTTTTAGATATAAGGCTTTTCATTGTATCAATCTTTTGGTTTTCTATAGGATAGAGTACTGCTTACAATATAAGTGATTATTGCTTCTAACTAATATGTGTTTGTTATTTTGGTTACTGTTAAGACATTATTTAGGTTTAGAAAAAGGATGATAGTTTCTATGTACTAGTAATGGACATGTATCTGTTATTCTAATTGTCATTTGTCTTCTAAATCATCTCTAGTAAGGATAAACAATCAACATAGGTTGGTTTTTCATGATAAAGGAAGTCATCTTGACCTGTGGAAATTAAGTAATGGTAAAAGGTCAATCTTTCTTAACTTTTACAACTAATCTTCAATAAGTGGTTCATAATCATTTATCACATAAGCGGAATGTTTCATAAAAATTAAAAAAATAAAAATTTCAATTACATTGATACAATCAAGCAATTATATTGTTATTATTGACATTGATATGAGTACAACATTACTTCATAAATAAGATGCTTTAATTAAAATTTATAGAATATGAATGTTCATATTTAAAAATAGGGTTAATTACAAAAGTAATTATAAACTTTACTCAATTTTGCAGTTATAGCCATAAATTTAAAAAGTGACAATTAAATATCTAAATTTTCAATTTTTACAATAAAGTTGCTGTGGCAAGTTAAGTCAATATAATTTTAGACACGTCATATTTTATTTAATTAATTCATTAATATTAATAAAAATTAAAAAATATTTTTTGTCGTTACCTAAATATAATACATAAATTCGTAAATAAATATAATAGATTTTTTCAAAATCTCCTTTTCTCCTTATCCTTCTCTCGATCCATCCTCATCACCCCACCATCGCCCTAGGAAGAACATTATGATCATCCAAACCTCCATTTCATATACATAACTTTTCTCTTTCTTCTTTTTTTAAAGGATAAATTGTATGTATAGATATCTGTGTCCTATTATTCGTTGTTTATGTATATGCATGTATGGCTATGAGTTGGAAGAGATCACATGAAGAGATTTCAGGGATTCCCTCTATTACTCTCGCCAACTAATTATGTTCTAATTATGTATACAATCATGGCTAGATATGTAGAATTAATTCTTTCCATAGATAGATGTATGTAAAGTGTATATATCCCTTCGAATGTATTAAGAACAAATGAATGAAAAAGGAACCAGTTTAACATGGCATCAGAGCCAGGAACCTAAGGCCTGTGCAAAACTTGTCATAGAATTAAAAAATAGGAGAGAAACACAAGAGGTTGTGAGCTATGGAAGACACTCCATCTATAGGCAGCTCTCGCATAGAGAGTAAAATTGTTTCATACTTGACATCAAAACTATCACAGATCTTGAACCAAATGCCAACTACAACAAACCATGAATCGACTACGACAGTGATTGGCATCAAGTTAGGCTATAATAACTATGAATTTTGGTCTTAGGTTATGGAAATGTATCTTGCAGAAAAAGATAAGTTGGTATACATAATTGGAGAACTTGAACAACCTACTGAGGCAGATCCGACATACAGGAAATGGAGAGCAGAAAATGTAGTGGTGAAGGTTTGGTTGATCAATTCTACGGATCCAAAACTGATCAACAATTGCATTAGATTCCCAACAGTGAAAGCCATTTGGGATGCAATGGCCACAATGTGCTTTGATGGTAATGATACCTTACAAGTCTATGATCTGGGATGCAGTGGCCACAACGTACTTTAATGGTAATGATACCTTACAAGTCTATGATCTCAAAAGAAAGGTGATGAAACTCAAACAAGTCGGAGGATCAATTGAGACATATTACAAAAGTCTTAAAGGCCTTTGGAGGGAAATTGATTTTCATCGGCCAAATCCAATGAAATGTAGCAGTGATATATAGAAGTATAACTCTATTTTGTAGGAGGATAGAGTCTATACTTTCCTTGATAGGCTAGATGATTGACTTGATAAGATCAGAGCAAACGTCCAACAAATGCAACCATTGCCATTTATGGAGCAGGCTTATACTCATGTTCGTCGGGAGGATCTAAGACAAACAGTGATACTAACAAAAGGGGATAATATACAAATTGTTGCTATGATCTCTAAGGGAGAACGAAGGACACAACAATAGCCTTCTCTCTGTCTAAATAACACTAGAAATAGTACTATCTTGACTAAACCAAAGGTACAAGGAGAGGAAGGAGCTACACACACTGTGGGGGTACAAGGCATACAAAAGACAAATGCTTTAAATTGTATGGGCATCCAGATTGGTGGCATGAACTTAAGGAAAAAAAGAAACGTGAAGCTGGTCGGGTAGCATTTGTAAGCGCTAGAGATTCTCCATCTAGTGTGATGAATGCTAACCCTCAATTTTCTTTGATATTACAATTGAACACTTCACTAGCCGAGGCAAACAATTCATGGCTCCTAATGATCCAGGTAACAATAATTGGATTGTTAATTTAGGAGCAACCGATCACATGACATTTGACCCTAAGGGCTTTGTTGAAACCACTTAACCGAAACTGATATGTATTACCAATGCAAATGGAGTTGTGTCCCCGATTACTAGGGCTAGAATAGTGGCACTTTCACCCTCTCTCTCACTATCAAACACCTTACTAGTTCCATCTCTCTCAAATAAATTGTTGTCTATAGGCCAAGTTACTGAAGAATTGAAGTGTTGTGCTCTACTTATCCTTTTTTTTGTTTATTTCAGGATATTCTCACCAAGGAGATTATTGGTTTTGGAACTAAAAGAGAGGGGTTATACTATATGGATGATTTTGTCGTTAGCCTAGCAAACACTACATGCCAAATGGGAGAGAAAGAACTGCATATTTGGCTATGGCATCGTCGATTGAGGCATCCATCTTTTCCTTATCTCCGATATTTATTTCCAAGTTTGTTTTCCAACATACATGAATCTGTTTTCAGATGTGAAGCGTGTATTAAGGCTAAGAGTCATCGAGTCTCTTACCTTATTAGTTTGAAAAATTGTGAAACACCACTTATGCTAGTTCACTCAGATGTATGGGGACTAACCCCTATCCCAGTTGTCTCCGGTTTTAGATGGTTTGTGATTTTTGTGGATGATTGTTCTTGTATGACTTGGTCTACTTAATGAAAAATAAGAATAAGGTGTTTGGCATTTTTTGTTCTTTCTATACCATGATCAAGATTTAGTTCTCTGCTAAACTTCAGGTTCTTTGGTTTGACAATGGTAGGGAATATAACAATACTGAGTTTAGATAATATTTTCAAGAACATGGTCTTGTGCATGAAACTAGCTGCTCTCAAACACCACAAAAAATGGTGTTGTAGAAAGGAAGAATAGAAACATTATTGAAACGAATCGAGCTCTCTTAATGGAGGCATGTGCATCTCAACGCTATTGGACAGACACAATTATGGCAGCTGTTTACCTATTGAATCAAATGCCATCTCGAGTATTGAACTTTCCAACTCCATTGTAGGTTTTAGCTCACCATGTGACACTACCTTCCGTCTCAATGCTTCCTTCAAGAGTGTTTAGATGTGTGGCCTATGTTCATATAAAAAAAATCAGAGAAGTAAGATTGATCCTTGTGCCACTCGTTGTATTTTTCTAGGGTATGTAGCTCGTAAAAAAGGCTATCAATGTTATGATCCTACTACTCTACGGCTATACATCACGATAGATGTAACTTTTCTTGAAGCAGACATTTTTTTCACAGCTCTATGTTCTACTCTTCAGGGGGACCAATATAGTGAAGAGCATAATATGAATCTCTGGGGAAATTGGCCAGCATTACAAGATACAAATTTGGGTGTGCAAGCTGATCAACAACCAAAAATCATAACGAATGATTAGGCTATAGAGCCAATGGTAGAAAAGGAGAATGTAGATGAAAGGAAAACTGGACAGGAGGAAGAGCAACAACAATCCACCCCTCATAATTTAGTACTAAACAACCATTCTCCTGAAAATACTCCCAAGGTACAATCTCTAAACCCTTCTCTCGGTAATACTATAAATGATTCTGGTGTTTATAGATTACCACTTAGACATAATCATGGTAAACGACCAAATAAATATTCGCTAGACCATGAAGAGGAGAGAGGAAGAAATCCAATTGCCCATCATGTCTGCACTCAAAGGCTATCACTACCACTCAAAGCTTTTATGCATAAAATGTCTTCTGAGTATGTTCTAAGTACAATACAAGAGGCCTTGGATAATTTGAAGTGGACTCAAGTAATAACCAAGTAAACGACAACTTTACAGAAGAATGATACTTGGAAACTCATGTTGCTACCAATCGGAAAAAAGGCAGTAGGGTGTAAATGGGTGTTCTTTATCAAACACAAGGCGGGTGGGTCAGTGGATCATTACAAAGCAAGACTTGAAGCAAAGCGATACACTCAAACCTATAGCTTAGACTATCAAGAAACTTTCTCACCAGTAGCAAAGTTGAACACTGTAACACCCCAACCCCACCCGACGCATGCACATGCGTCATACGATCACACATGTACATGCCCGATAAAATTGGCATGTTACCTATATCACCTTCACTTTATAACATGCCATCATAAACTAAATCATAAATCACACATTTGCTAAAATCCAAAATTTTCTCATTTTATATCATAAATCATAATGTACATTGTAGCTTTAAGTTCAACATCCAAGTTTATATAACACCATTCTATGAGCATAATAGCTCAGTCTACACAGTATGCTACAAACATGAGGAATAAATAAAAGATATTAGTAGACTATGTCTTCAACCCCAACTGACCGACCTTTGAGTCATGTTTGATTTTCAAAGTTGCATAAAATTGCTTCAAGTAGTCTTAGAAGCTAGGTTGTCTTAGTCTACCGAACCTGAAATTATCAACATTGCCATTTTGATGAGTTTTGCGAACTCAGTAGAGTAACCATCATTAGTGGTTCACTCATGTAATAAAACACAATCAATCATAAACATATTGTCATATAATTTATATTAACCTGATTAGCATCAAGTTCTATCACAAACAAATTGTATTTCAATCAAACAATTCAATCAATCTATCACTTCATTACACTTGAATAAAACATAATCATTGGTTTAATACCATATATTCAAGCATGTAACCTTCTTATAGCTTTGCAAATCATTCAATGAATTCAAATCATATGTGAATGCTATATGTATGAGACTTAATTTCGTTTTTACATTGTTGTAACTGTGTGCTTTTTTTTTCAGTATCCTGTATCACTGGGCTCTTTCATACTGTACCTTATCCATTGTGGATATAGGGCTCATTGATTATAGTGAGCTTAGGCTCTAACCCATATATTTGAGCTTTAAGTTTTTTTTTTCAGTAGCAGTCTCAGTCAGTAGCAACACCAGTCACAACTGCCTTTATATTACATGTATTGAAATGAAATGCATGCCACAATTCGTTCAATACAGTCAATCACTTTCATTTACGTAATCTCAGTCAATACAGTCAGTCATAACATTCAGTCACTTTTATTTGAGAATCATTTAGGCATTCTCATTCATATACAAGTAGCACTTCCAATGATATTCATATGCATCAAATGCCTCAGACAAGTTTTGTCCAAAATTCAGTACACAATTAGTACATATTCATCATATATCAAATTCAATTCAGTAATATGAGATCAAATTAAAGTGAGACCATCTTAGGTTGCTCACTATTACTCCCTTAAGCCTATTGCCTTGATGTTTCGGCAATATCAAGATGTGGTCATGCTACTCGCTCTCCTATATACATTAAAACAATTTCACATTACTATACTGCTTATGTAATTAAGTAAACACATATATAATTGTATCATGTATCATGCATGTGCAATGAAAAAATCTTGGATATATTTCTGTAACAAATTGACGTACTCCTATAGTGCCAAAATTCACACACTCATTCACTATCCACAAACTCATTCACCAGTTTTTGCTGAAAGCACCCATTTGGGTCAAATTTTCATAATCAATAAGATCAAGAAAATGATATATTTTTGTAACACTTCCTTCTAGAAAATTGTTCTTCTGAGTCTTAAGTTTCTAATGACATGAAAATCATTCAATTTGGTTCATTATTGTATAAGTTATGCTCAAAATACCACAGATTGAGTACCTTTGAAATTTTAGCTAGAGGATGATCATGCATTCAAGTTGTACAACCCATATATCTCAATTACAATATCCAAAAATTACAAAATTTATACCAATCGAAAACTAAGGGAATAAGCTATAACTTTTATGAAGACACCTTTGTCTGATTCTGAAATACAATTTATTCAATAACTACAGGACATGATTTCTTTCACTGGTAGTACTAAAGCTTAAGCCAAGACTCATTTTCAAGCTGAATCACAATAAGACATAATTAAAATTCAATTTCTTTTTAACATTTGTAGCCAAATGTTTCTAATTTATTTTGAATTAAAAATCATCTCATTTGGAGCTCTAAGGATCAAGTTACAATCAACATACCAAATCATCTTCAATATAATATCTCCAGTATATAATATTCCAGTAAACTTCCTCACTTTCATCCAATCAATCTTTTTTAAATCAAGTTATATGGCTTTAAATTTTTATGGAGAGGAAAACCAATGTCTTAGGAGTGTATTGGTTTAATTTTCAAGTCATTTAGAGGTCGGGAGACAAAGTTATAGCAAATAGAGTCAGAACTGTTTAGTATTAGAAAGCTTGATTATGCACTCCCACCTTCTACAGTAGAGTCACGATTTTACACTTTAATTCTCTAGATTTTTTTTGGTAGAACTCTTCTCCTTCTTCTTCCTCTTTACCACTTACTTTATCATTTCTAAATCATATATTCTGCATTTCTATATCTAGTACAATCTCGAATTAAGTCAGAATCAAATGTACACTTCAAACATAAAAAATCTGAATCTACACATACACTCTCTTTCTCTCTACTGTGCTTTGTTTATAACTTCTGTGCTTCCATATTTTTTTGCACTATATAGATTTACATTCTCTTTGATTTCACCTTACACTTTCCATTTTAATGCTTTTCCCACATCATGGTATCACCATAAACTTTTCCCTTAGCTCTAAACTCATTTAACATCATTTTTAAACATTCATGTAAGTACACGACAAACAACAGAGCACCATGAATAGTCAATATTTTCTGCAATTATAACTACATCAATAAGCTCTATTCAACTTAAAATATCACAAGCTATTAATACACTTTCTGTTATTTTCCCACATTCACAAATTCAATTCCTCATCTAAGTCATTTAGCGCATGCATTCACCGAAACTCTATTACTTAACCTTCTCATGCATGTATTCATCTCTAACACTAGCCGTCATCAAAATCATTTACACATCATCCAGAAAACTTTAACATAACTTACTTGATGTTTCAGCAAAATTTTCAGTAGTGATATTGAAGAACAAGTTTCGGCGGTGGATGTTCAAAGAAGAGAAAGAACACCAAAAGAGCTAGCTTCTTCTTCCTTTTTTTTTTTAATTTACACGTGGCACCCATGCATGTAACCCATTTGTCATACATGTAAAGCAGCCATGTGTTACAGTCCCATTTGTCCTCTTTTTTTTTCTAATTCAAAGATATCCTAATTTTTCAAAAATTTCCTAAAATTTACCAAAAAAATTTGAAATAATACTAATAGTCTTCAAATCAATTTTTAATGTAGATAAGTGACAATTCACATTTTAATCAATCAATGATACCCGAAAATGTTAATGAATGCATGTACAATTATTTTAATGTATGAAAAATAAATATCCATATGTTTGTGAATATACAATGATGCATGAGCATGCAATGTACTTCTAATTTCTCACAGTACACTCAATTCACTATTTTGGAGTCTAACCCTAAACATAGGATGTTACAATTCTCCCCTAAAAAAAATTTCATTCTTGAAATTCTTACCTGATTGAGGAAAACAGGTAGGGATATGCCTTTTTCATATGTTCCTCAGTTTCCCATGTTGCTTCTTTACTCGAATGATTGTGCCACAAGACTTTTACCATTGGAATTTTTCGATTTCTCAATCGTTTTATCTGATACCCAACTATCTAAACTGGCTTCTCAACAGAGCTTAGGTTACTAGTAATTTCAATATCTTGAGCCGGTAACACATGTGTTGGATCAGACCTATATTTCCAGCATACCCACGTGGAATACGTCATGTATATGAGATAACTCAATAGGTAAGGCTAATTAATATGCCAAAGGTCTAATTCTCTCAAGAATTTCATAAGGATTAATATATCTTGGGCTCAATTGCCTTTTTTTTCCAAACCTCAATATGCCTCACCAAAGTGACACTCTCAGAAATACTTTTTCCTCAACACTATACTCTATATCCTGACGATGCTGATCCACATAACTTTTCTGTCTATCTTGAGTCGCTTTTATTTAATTCCGGATCAGTTTCACCTTATCTATAATATCTTGGATCAATTCAGAGCCTTCTATCATTCTCAAACTTTCTCCATCCCAGTATAGAGGCGATCGACATTTTCTGCCATACAATGTCTCATATGGTGCCATTTCGACACTGCTATAATAATGGTTATTATATACAAATTCAGTCAATGTTATTTATTGATCCCAAGCTCCCTGAAACTCCAATACATATGCTCTAAGCATATCCTCAACAACCTTGATAGTTCTCCCACTTTGTCCATCTGTCTGAGGATGGAATGCAGTACTGAAATTCAGCTTTGTGCTTATAGCTGACTGCAAACTCTTCCAAAATGTCGAAGTGAATTTGGGATCCCTGTGTGATACAATAGACATAGGAACCCCATACAGTCTCAAAATCTCAGTCACATACCTCCGGGCCAACTGGTCTAGTGTATTGTTCTCCTATATTGGTATGAAATGGGCCGACTTAGTTAATCGGTCCCCTACAACCCATATCGTATCATTTTGCCTTGGAGTCTTAGGCAATCCCATAATAAAATCCATAGTGATTTGTTCCCATTTTCACTTTGAAATAGGCAACGAATGAAGTTTTCCAACTGGAACCTGATGCTTAGCCTTAATCTACTGGCAAATTAAACATTTAGCAATATAATCAGCTACTTGCTTCTTCATCCCTAGCCACCAATATTGCTACTTTAGTGTGTTATACATCTTGGTCATGCTAGGATGCATAACATAAGCGGCCTTATGAACTTCCTCAAGTATTTCCTTCTTCAGATCATCGACATTAGGCACACACAGTCTCTACTTTAGCCACAATGTTTCATCTCTCAATTCAAAGTTAGAATCTGAATTCATCTTAACTTTCTCAATCAGTTTCATCATCTCAAGATCATCACTCTGAACTCTTCTAATTATGTCACGCAACATTGGTCTCAATTTTAATGTGGCTATCAATGCTTCATTATGCCTAAGATTCAACTCCACATTCAAAGCTCTTAACTGAATCAAGCTTAGTAAGCTCGATATCTGAATCTGAGTTATACTACAATGTGCCTTTCTACTCAGTGCATCAACCACAATATTTGCTTTCTATGGATGATACTCAATCATCCAGTCATAATCTTTTAATAACTCAATCCACCTCCTCTATCTCATGTTTAGCTCTTTTTGACTCAGCAGATATCTCAAACTTTTGTGATCAGTGTCTATTTGAAATGTCTCACTATATAAATAATGTCTTCAAATCTTTAGAGCAAAGACTACTGTTGCAAACTCTAAATTATGCACTGGATAATTCATCTCATGATACCTTAATTATCTCGATGCATAGGCTATCACCTTGCCATGCTATATCAATACACACCCCAGCCTTTGATGTGACGTATCACAGTATACTACATATCCACCAGATCTCGATGGAATAGTTAACACTAACGCTGTAGTCAACCGATGTTTCAACTCCTTAAAGTTTCTTTGACACTTGTCATTCCATCTGAATGCCACATTTTTCCTTAGAAGTTTAGTCAGAGGGGTCGAGATCAAAGAAAACCCCTCGATAAACTTCTGGTAATATCTAGCCAATCTGAGGAAACTTCAGATCTCTGATACATTCTTCGGAGTTTCCTATCTCATCACTGCCTCTATCTTCATTGCATCTACCTGAATACCATGCTCAGTTACTATGTGACCCAAAAATACCACTTGATTAAGCCAAAATTCACATTTACTAAATTTGGCATACAATTGTTTCTCTCATAATTTGCAAAATCATTCTCAAAAGTTTAGCATGTTCCTCGCTACTTTTCGAATATACCAAAATATCATCAATGAATACAATTAGAAACCGATCCAGGTAAGGCTGAAACACCTTATTCATCAATGCCATAAATGTAGCTGGGGCATTAGTCAACCCAAAAGGCATTACTAAGAACTCGAAATGCCCATACCTGCTCCTGAAAGCACTTTTTCATACATCAGTCTCTGCTATCTTTAGCTGATAATTCCCAGACCTTAAATCAAGCTTAATGAACACTTGAGCTCCCTGTAATTGATCAAATAAGTCATCAATTCTAGGAAACGGGTACTTATTCTTCATTGTAACCTGACTGAGTTGCCTATAATCAATGCGCAACCTTAAAGTGTCATCTTTCTTCTTTACAAATAACACAGGAGCTCCCTAGGGTGAAACACTGGGTCTAATAAATCCCTTCTCAAGTAGTTCCTACAGCTAAATCTTCAACTCCTTTAGTTCCACAGGTTCCATCCTATATGGAGGAATGGATATAGGAGCAACACCAAGAACTAAATCAATCATGAACTCCGCTTCCCGATCTGGAGGCAAACCAGGTAATTCAGCAGGAAACACGTCCAAAAATTCGTTAACTATAGGAATATCTTGTACACTTTGCTCAACTCAAGTATCAATCACGTGGGCCAAATAAGCCTCACATCTACCATATATTAACTTCAAAGCACTCATAAATAAGATCATTCTGACTGGCACCGCTTGGCTAATACCTCTGAACACTACTCTCGGCCAATTAGGAAACTCTAAAATTACTTCCTTCATATAGCAGTTCATGATGGCCCTATAAGTAGTGAGTCAATCCATGCCTAGAATAACATCTATCTCCTTTAATTGTAATATAATCAAGTCCGCTTCTAACCTTACTTGGTCAATTAAAATCAAACACTTCTTGCAGACCTCCCCAATCACGGTGGTATTACATATTAGTGTACTCATCTCTAATCTACATCTCAATAACTCTCTATCACAATGCAATCTAGGTGCCATATGTGGTGTGATAAATGAATATGTAGATCCAGGATCTAAAAATGCATAAACCTTAAAAGTAAATAATGACAACACACTTGTAACGACATCTGGAGACTCTTGAGCCTCTTGCCTTGTCATGGCATATACTATAGCCTAAGACTGCAGTTGATTGCTCCGCACCTCAGTCCTTCCAGTAATATTCCCAGAACTCATCCTGCTTTTGCCATGGCCTCTCTGTCCAGTCCCATTGGCTCAGCTATACTAAATAGTGGATTCTGTTGCCATACTTCCCCTCCCATCATACTGTGCTCCAGACATCACAGATCAATCCCTAATCCGATGATCAAGTGAGCCGCATCGAAGGTAGGATCCTATCAACCTCCAGCATTCACCACTGTGCTTCTTCCCACAATGTTCACAAGCTAGCAACTAACCCGATACTGTACCTCTATTATTCCCAGATTGTAAAAAAGTACCTCTTTGTCTGAATCTCAACTGTCTAGATCCAATCGGTGGCTTGAAAGCTCGATTCTGACGCCTACTGAATCTTCTACCAGAATCTCCCTGAGAATCACTAGGCCTTTTTTATCTCGACTCTAATCTGTGGTCAGTCTTACTATCTTTCAACAACCGTTAAATATAAATCGAGGCAGCTTGTAATTTCGTAAAATTACCCAGATTAGAAATAGCTAACCTCATCTGGATGTCCATATTCAAGCCATCTTCAAACCTCCTGAACTTGTCTTCTTTAGTAGGAACCAAGATAGTGGCATAACCCATCAGTTCATTAAATTTCGCTTCATACTCTACTACAGTCATATTGCCCTGCTTCAAATCCATAAATTCTTTCTTCTTTCCATCCATTTAGATCTTGGGCATATAGTTTTCTTTGAAGAATCTCAGGAAGTCTTCCCATCTCAAACTACAAGGCCTGATGGTACTACCTGGAACAATTTTCCACCACTAGTAAGCTGGGCCTTGAAGTAGAGATATAGCATAGTCGAACCTCTCGTCCTACTCACAGTCCATCTAATTAAGGACCCTTTCAGTTCCTTCTAATCATCCCTCGACCTCTGTAGGATCTGTACTTCCATAGAAGTCCACATCCCTCTACTTTCGCAATTTATTGTACCTCCTTTCCCTTCGCTCAGAAATCCTTGGAGGCATTCCCTCAAGTCGAGACGCAAACAACTCTCTACTAGCTCTTTCTAATCCTAGGTCAACTGAGTGTTCCATTTGATTTCCTACGTCGGATAAACTATAACACAATAACTTTAATTACCATATGAAATTTTCATATTATTTCATACCTAACATTCCTACATATCCCTATGGATGCCAACCATGCTTTGATACCACCAACTGTAACACCCCAATCTCGCCCAAAGCATGCACATGTGCCATATGGTCACACGTGCGCATGCCCGACAGAATTGGCATGTTACCTATATCACCTTCACTTTATAATATGGAATCATGAACTAAATCGTAAATCACACATTTGCTAAAATCCAAAATTTCCTCATTTTATATCATAAATCATAATGTACATTGTAGCTTTAAGTTCATCATCCAAGTTTATATAACACCATCTTATGAGCATAATAGTTTAGTCTACACAATACACTGCAAACATGAGGAATAAACAAAAGATATTAACAGACTATGTCTTCAACCCCAGCTAACCGACCTTTGAGCCATGTCTGATCTTCAAAGTTACACAAAATTGCTTCAAGTAGTCATAGAAGCTAGGTCGTCTTAGTTTACCGAACCTGAAATTATCAACGTTGCAATTTTGATGAGTTTTGTGAACTCAGTAGAGTAACCATCCTCGGTGTTTTACTCATGTAATAAAACACAAGCAATCATAAACCTATTGTCACATAGTTCATATCAACTTGATTAGCATTAAGTTCTATCACAAACAAATTTTATTTTAGACAAACAATTCAATCAATCTATCACTTCATTACACTTGAATAAAACACAATCATTGGTTTAATACCATGTATTCAAACATGTAAAATTCTTAAAGCTTTGCAAATCATTCAATGAATTCAAATCATATATGAATGTTATATGTATGAGACTATATTTTGTTTTTACATTGTTGTGACTGTGTGCTTTTTTTTTCAGTATCCCGTATCACTGGGCTCTTTCATACTATCCCTTAACTATTGTAGATACAGGGCTCATTGATCACAGCAAGCTTGGGTTCTAACCACATATGTTTGAGCTTTGAGCTTTAAGCTCTTTTCAGTAGCAATCTCAGTCAGTAGCAACACCAGTCACAACTGCCTTTATATTACATGTATTGAAATGAGATGCATGCCACAATTCATTCAATACAGTCAATCACTTTCATTCACATAATCTCAGTAAATACAGTCAGTCATAACATTTAGTCACTTTTATTTGAGAATCATTTAGGCAGTTTCATTCATATACAAGTAGCACTTCCAATGATATTCACATGCATCAAATGCCTCGGACAAGTTTTGTCTAGAATTCAGTACACAATCAGTATATATTCATCATATATCAAATTCAATTCAGTAATATCATATCAAATTAAAGTGAGACCATATTAGGTTGCTCACTATTGCTTCCTTAAGCCTATTGCTTTAATGTTTCGGCAATATCAGGATGTGATCGTGCTACTTGCTCTCCTATATACATTAAAACAATTTCACATTACTATACTGCTTATGTAATTAAGTAAACACATGTATAATTATATCATGTATCATGCATGTGCAATGACACATTCTCAGGTATATTTCTGTAACAAATTGATGTACTCCTATAGTTCCAAAATTCACACACTCATTCACTATTCACACACTCATTCACTATTCTAGCTTTTGCTGAAAGCATCCCATTCAGGTCAACTTTTTATAATCAATAAGATCAAGAAAATGATGTATTTCTATAACACTTTCTTCTAGAAAATTGTTCCTCTATGTCTTAAGTTTCTAATGACATGAAAATCATTCAATTTGGTTAATTATTCCATAAGTTAAGCTCAAAATACCACAGATTGAGTACCTTTGAAATTTTGGCTAGAGCATAATCATGCATTCAAGTTGTACAACCCTTATCTCTAGATTACAATATCCAAAAATTACAAACTTTAATCAATTGAAAGATAAGAGAATACGCTATAACTTTTATGAATACACCTTTGTTTGATTCGGCCTACATCAATAAAGTTTATTCAATAACTACAAGATATGATTTCTTTTATTGGTAGTACTAAAGCTTAAGCCAAGACTCACTTTCAAGCTAAATTACAAGACCTTAAGGATAGAATTCAAATTCAATTTCTTCTTAACATTTGTACTCAAATGTTTGTAGTTTATTTTAAATCAAAAATCATCTCATTTGAAGCTCTACGGATGAATTTATAATCAAAATACCGAAGCATGTTCAATATAATATCTCCAGTTTATAATATTCCAATAAACTTCCTCACTTTCATCCAATCAATCTTTTCAAAATCAATTCAGATGGCTCTAAATTTTTATGGAGAGGAAAAAAAATTTCTTAGGAGTGTATTTGATCAATTTTCAAGTCATTTGAAGGTCGGGAGACAAAGTTATAGGAAAAAAAGTCAGAACTGTTTAGTATCAGAAAGCTTGATTATGCACTCCCATTTTCTACTATAGAGTCATAGTTTTACACTTTAATTCTCCTTTTTTTTTTTGTAGAACGCTTCTCCTTCTTCCTCTCTTCCACTTACTTTATCATTTCTAAATCATATATTCTACATTTCTATATCCAGTACAATCTTTAAACAAGTCAGAATCAGATTTACACTTCAAACATAAAAAATCTGAAACTACACATACACACTCTCTCTCTATTGTGTTTTTTTTCTAACTTCTGCACCTCCATACTTTTCTGCAATATACAGATTTACATTCCCTCTCATTTAACCTTACACTTTCCATTTTAATGCTTTTCCCACATCATGGTATCACCATAAACTTTTCCCTTGGCTCTAAACTCATTTAACATTGTTTCTAAACATTCATGTAAATACACGACAAAACAATAGAGCATCATGGATAATCAATATTTTTTGGAATTATAGCTACATCAATAAGCTCTGTTCAACTTAAAATATCACAAGCTATTAATACACTTTTTGCTATTTTCCCACATTCACAAATTGAATTCCTTATCTAAGTCAGTTAGCACATGCATTCACCGAAACTCTATTGCTTAACCTTCTTATGCATGTATTCATCTCTAAAACTAGCCATCATCAAAATCATTTACACAACATCTAGAAAACTTTAACACAACTTACTTGATGTTTCAGCAAAATTTCCAGTAGTGATATTGAAGAACAAGTTTCAGTGGTGGACGTTCAAAGAAGAGAAAGAACACCGAAAGAGCTAGCTTCTTCTCCTTTTTTTAACTTCCATGTGGCACCTATACATGTAATCCATTTGTCATACATATGAGGCTACCACGTGTCACACTCCCATTTTTCCTCTTTTTTTTTCTTTTTTTCTAATTCAAAAATATTCCAAATTTTCAGAAATTTTCGTCCTAAAATTCACCAAAAATTTTGAAATAATACTAACAGTCTTCAAATCAAATTTTAACGTAGATAAGTCACAATTCACATTTTTATCAATCAATGATACCCGAAAATGTCAATGAATTCATGTACAATTATTTTGATATATCAAAAATAAATATTCACATGTGTGTGAATATACAATGATGCATGAGCATGTAATGTACTTCTAATTTCTCACAGTACACTTAATTCACTATTCTAGGGTCTAGCCCCGAATATGGGATGTTAAAAACACTGTCAAAGTATTGTTATCTCTTGTTGCAAATTTGGATTGGCCTTTACACCAATTTGATTTGAAAAATGCATTCCATCATGGAGACCTTGCAGAAGTATTATATATGGAAATTCCACCAAGCTTTACTTCTTCTCAACCTAAAGTAGTATGTGAGCTATAGAAAGCACTGTATAGTTTAAAACAGTCACCGAGAGCATGGTTTGGGAGGTTTAGCTTGGTTGTGACAAAGTATGGGTTCGAGCAAAGCAACTCTGATCACACTTTATTCTTAAAGTATCGACAAGGGAAGGTAACGACTCTATTAGTATATGTTGATGACATGATAATTACAGGGGATGATGGTGAGGAAATCTCCAACTTATAAAAGTACTTGGCTACTGAATTTGAAATGAAGAACCTTGGAGGTTTAAAGTATTTTCTAGGGATCGAAGTGGCTCTATCAAATTAAGGCATTTTTCTTTCACAAAGAAAGTATGTACTTGATTTACATGCTGAAATAGGAATGCTAGATTGTAAGCCTGCAAACACGTTAATTGTTCAAAACCATGGATTAGGAAAACAGCCAGACCAAATGCCTATAGATAGAGAAAGATATCAATGGTTGGTTGGCAAGCTGATTTACTTGTCTCATACTAGGCTAGATATAGCTTATGTTGTGAATGTGGTGAGTCAATTCATGCAAGATCCCAATGAAGAACATACGGATGCGATTCTCTGAATCCTATGAATGTTGGACCCCGAACCTTTAGTGAAAGTTAAAAAAATACTCGAAAGTGAATGAGTTGATTGAAATAAAATTGAAATGCAAGAAATAAAGAGAAAAAA
>JANSVA010000003.1:25205100-25224900 GCA_025504915.1 Erythroxylum reticulatum | reverse complement strand
CCCTAATACAATGTCATTCCACCAAATAACTCTTTTCTTGAGATCTAATGTCATGGACTTTGTTAATACTCACTAGTGAGTGCATATGTTCAACTTTTCTTTACCCAAAACAAAAGCTACTCTGTTTCTTAGTATAAGTGGTGGGTTGATGGAGAAAAGTGCTCAAAATATCTAACTTTCCTTATTATCAACTAACACCCTCTGCATATAGTAGAAGTTTAGGTATTATTATATAATGCTCTTATGCTTTTTCCTTGGTAGTTTTTGTTTTAGTCAAATTTAATTTATAAGGTTTCATTGATATTTGATTTTGTGAAGGGGGTTTTGGAGATAGATAAGATGGATTAGATGTTCATTTTGTCTTATTGCCATCTTTTAAGAAGTGTTTTATCTGGAAGCCAAAAAATGGAGTCTTGTCTAAAAGAAAGAGTGATTTTTCACTCTTTCTACTTTTGACTTGTTAAAATCTTAAACAATCAACTATACCTGAAATGAAAACGGGTAATTAAGTTAAAAGAAATTGGTAGGACTAATAGGTAGAGCTTAGTTGTCTTTCTTATTTGTCGTACTAAAGTTGAAATAACTCTATGTTTTGTTTGGGTACTATAAATTTTCTAAAAAAGAAAAAATTTGTATTCAAATTTGCAAGTTTTATTGAAAGTTTGAGTAGGAGTTTGCATGTTCCTTTTTTAGGTATAATTAGGTATAAGAGTTCCTTTTACTCCATCTCAGTGGATGGAGCTACATCAGGCCTTGATCTACAAATATATTTGTGTAAAAATGCATGTACCCTCTAATTTACTCATCATACTCCAGAAGTTATTATGTCTATACAATTTGTTCAGAGCTTTTGCTGGTTCATCTCCTCGCAATTAATATAAACTTCTTTGTATTCCTTGAAAGTAGATAACAACTAAGGCCAACATTGTATTCCTTGCAATACTTGGATAGCTGATTATAATTTTGAATTAATCTCTATGCATTTCTTTTTATTTCTTTTCTTTTCCAATCTACTACCATTGACCACTACTTCACATTGCACCACACCCATTTAATACTACTGTGAAAGCACCATAAATTTTAGGACAGTATACTCTAATTTCATTTGACTTAGTTCTTGATTTCTTCTCCTAATAGTAATAACGTACTCTAACACTCACTTGACCACTTACTATTATTGATAGTATAACACTATAACTTGCTCTCAAATGGTAAAGTATAAGCCTATTTGCTTTTTCTCTCATGATATTGAGATTTACCCTAGCAGGTCTCGTCTTGATTCTAAAATCCTAAATGATGTTGAAGAAAGTGAAGAAATGGATGGGGCTGATTATGGAGATGAAAAAGATGAAGAGGGCATAATCACGATCGATCTTTGTTAAGTTCTTACAATTTTAGTTACAGACGAGCTGGTGAAGTTGTTATAGATTGATAACCCTTTTTAAATTAAAAGCTTGGATGAAATGGAAGAAAAATAGGGTTTTCAATTAGATTAGAGAATATAATTAAAACTTAACTAATATAATTAAGATCAAGAAAAACTAAATTAATTAAAAAGAATAATAATTTTAAAATTTTAAAATAAGTCATATGACCTTCACTAAATTACATGACATATACATGGTAACGAAGCCTATTAATAAATTTAAAAAATTAATTATTATTGACGTGATATTTAATGAACGAATGTCTAATTCTATTTAATTTTTTTTATTTAAAATATATTTTGAAGATTAAAGTTAAAGTTAAATGTTTTAAAATATTAAAATATAAATTATATCTTAATGAAAATAATAAAATTCAAAATGCAATTCATGATGCCAAACTCATGTTTATCTTTGGGTTAGAGCACGATGTTTCAGCTCTGTATTACTTAATATATTTATATAGACTTTATATAAAAATGTTGATAAAATTTAGTAAATTAAAGGAGGAACTTTTGTTAATATACTCCATTCTTCGGGTTCGATTCATGCGCCTGAAACATGTGCGGCAACTTTTCTTAAATTTTACAGGGCGGGTATTGATTGGTTTCTGTCTTTTCAACGTTTGCGATGGAAATTGTTTGCTGTATTGTATTGATTGGTTTTTGTCTTCTAACGTTTGCGATGGAATTTGTTGCTTTATTCATAAATAATTAACACAGCTGCTCCTCGCCAGACGTTGTATTTTTGAAACTTTGGATAGTTTCACGAGTTTAGCATGTCCAGTCATTCCTTATCGCAATTTGTTGCTTTATTAATAAATAATTAACACAGCTGCTCCTCGTTAGACGTTGTATTTTTAAAACTTTGGATAGCTTCACGAGTTTAACATGTCCAATCATTCCTTCTTTTTACTGGGAATAAAATAAACGAGGTAACTTGGTCTCGAAAATAACTGTTTGCTATTAATTTGAGTAATTTAATAATTTTTCTTTTAAAACAGTGAGATCATTCGTACCGAACCTATGTTCACTTACTACATGAAGTACTTTGCCAACTTTTCATTCTCAATACATTCTTTTGGGTGGAAAGTGACATTGCATTGCGTCTAATAAGATTTAACTAGAATTTTTGAGAAAAAAGAATAGCAAGTGATAAGAAAAGCCAAATCTTGCAATATCTTTTTTTATTATTATTATTATTATTGTAAGTAGGAGCATAATTTAAAATGTGATTCATAGCTTAAAGCAACCAATATTTTTTTAATAAAATAGAACAATTTAAGACAGAAATAATTGAACTTGTAATGATTGATGCAAACATGTCATGTTGAGCAGTCTACTAGCCAGCTAGGTCCGTAATCATAATAGAATGGTGCTCGCCGGAAGTTTGTGAATAAAAAAATAATGGAATTTTAAATTTTAGATAAAAGCATACATAGATGTGTAATTTGAATTAGATGATCTTAAGTGTCGTGGTTGTTCATTTTTTATCAATATTTTTTTTTATTTTTGCAAATGATGACAATATATAGCTAGCTCAATGGTTCATTTCAACCAATTGCCAAAGCCTTGAGAACGAACTCTTTTGAGTAAACTTTCCCTTTAAGATTAATATATAACCATTTTTCAGAATATCCTACATCCATTATGTTTCTGATAACTTAATTTTACTAATGCAACACTGGCAATCAAGTTTTGATGGTGATGAAAATTATTGTAATAGATTTGAGTATTAAACTTTTAATTTTACAACAATTAAAAAATTTTCGGTATCAGTTCATAATTATCATATAAATTCATGTCATAAGATGTTTTAAAAAGCAACAATGTCACAAATATTTCTTAACGGTAGAGTTCGTACCCCATAACTCTTTCACCGACAATCTAATATTGAAGTAAATTATTTGAATTACTAAAAAATTAATGAGGCAAAGATTAGCAGGCAAGAGTGGCTGTAGTCCGTAGAATTGGAATGGTTGAAACTTGCGGTGTCATAGTCATACATAATTATGGATCCCATGCCACTCTCCAAAGTTGTGCTGTGGGCGACAATTGTGGATCCCATGCCAAGTCTAACAGAGGGAAAGTTAAAGGTACCTTCGGCATGTAGCGACTTGGCATTATTCTCTTCTTTAACTAATCCTCCTAAGCTCCAAAATTCAACAAAGAGATACCGACGATTTCTTTGTACCAGGATCCATTCATCTCACGTTTTCCTTGACAATGAACAGCGGTCCAACATGCAGTGAATTACAATAAAATGATCGATCAGCTTGCACCACCATACACGGAGTAAATTGGCATGTGCATACGTAATGATTTAAGTATTAACTAATTTGTTATATTATAAAAGATGAGCGCGCCTTTGCGGTATCTTGTCCATCTTTAACACGAGTGAGCAAGAAAATAATACCAAACTTTCTTAGCACGCACAGCTTAGCTGTCAATCAATCAGTCATTTCCATTTGAAAACTTCCCCTCTCACATCTAAATATACGTTGAGTTTCAAAAGGAGTGTTACTTAAGCATTCGATTCTAGAAATTAGGGATTGGGTAAGGATCCAGACCTATCAAATCCCTTGTTTTGACGGGTAGAAGTTATTGCTCCATTTTCAATTTGATGTATTTAGCTCCTGTTATACGGAAAAAAGAAGTATAATAAAATAATGTTGGAACATGTGTAACTTTACTTTGTAGTGAAGAACACTAAAACAAGCGTTTTCAAAAGTCTTGCAATTTCTTTTCAGCTTATACATTGGCATAAATTTCTAACCCGTATATGCTGTCCAACTGGAATACGAAACCTTAATTACCAATGACTTTTCGAGTTGGCTAAGATTTAGGCGGTGATTTAGTAGAAGTATCACTTAATTAATAGACTTTGAAATGCAATTGGTGCACGAAATATCTTCTCACACAATATGCCTTTCGCATTCCTCTTCTGCAAGGAGATATTGCTGGATGGACAATACAATAGCAACTCTCTTTTTTAAACACGCCATGAGTGAAATTTTGTTGTTCGTACGCCGATTCATTTCAAAGCCCAACTGTAGAATATCGTGTCGGCCGACTCGATTACGGTCTTCACTGCACCCCTATATCATAGTGCTATAACCTTTCGTAAGTAAATTTTATACGCAAAGAAGTCTGAAGCTGTAGTCTAATCGTTAAGTTAATAAAAAAGATTATAAATAATAAATGATTTTTTAATAATAAAAATTGATGACATTGAACACGCCAATGAATAATTTAAAAGAAGGTTAGTTAAAATTTTGAGTACTAACCATTTCATCTCACCGGAAGAACTATTACATCACCAATTAATCACTCCAACCCCCTCATCGTGCGTGGCATGGACATAATTTGAAGGAAACCAACATGTAGAAAGAAGGAGGTGGATATGGTTGAAACATGTCTGCGTTTTTATAACCGAGTTTATGCAGTACAGATGTTAAGTACAGGCGTTGTACTGCACTGCATAGTTCATTATTCATATGATGCGCCTGGACAGTAAGATAAGAAGGCCTCAGTTGTGGGCAAAACAACTTCAATAATTAATTAGTCAGTTATAATCAATAAATATCAGCTTTCAAAGAAAATAAAAAAGAACAGACAAGTTTTATTATCAATTATTATCAAAATTATGCACATTTATTATTAATTGGTATATGTACTACAGAGTTATTGAAGTGGACATGATTGGGCCCGAGAATAAGCCCATTCTCTGGGAAAGCCTGATGTGGATTTGGGACGTCAAAAATAATATGATAATACTAAGTTTTTACATTGTCAAGTCAATTGAGCATATTAAGACATGGCGATTAAACCCCAGTTCAAGTAAAAGCAATCCGGAAATTTTGTGGGTGAAGCTAAAATTGAAGTTGAACTACTCAAGATGAAATAAAATATATACAAAATTAAAATTGTCATAATTACTCTTTAATACATATTTTTAAATAAGTAAATTAGATTTAAAATACAATTACAAAAGAATACTAACAACAAAGGTTACAAGTTACAATCACCTTGGAATCTAACCCACACCTTCACAATGTTTTGGTTTACAAAGGATCCGGAGACTATCTAATATACTGAGGATGCTAAGACCAATAAAGTGTTAATCCAACAAAATTAAACTCTTGAACTTCTTGAACAAACATATTTAAACATATATTTTGAAACTCTAGAGCTGCGTTGCTTTTTGATAAAATAGAAGTCAAGAATCAATTAGCTAAAGGATGGAGAAAGGAACAAAAAAATACTTTCTTAATGTCATTCTTGCTAGGAGAAATGTCAATACAATTGTTTCCTTACAAAAATTAGAGAGCACTACTATCAAGGACTGATAACAATTAAAAGATCTAGTTTTTTATTATGTCAAGAGGATGTTGGCACTGATAATAAAGCTAGCCTATTTAGTGAAGACACATGATGCTTTATTACACAATCTATTTCAAGGAATCAATTTTCTCTCTTTGACATGGAGTTCTCTAACATTGAGATAAAGCAAACACTCTTCATCTTAAGACAAGACAAGTCCTGTGAACCAAATGGTTTCAATAATTGATTCTTCAAAAAAAAAAAAACTTGGGACATATAAGGTGATATAGTTACTAACATTATCTAGGAATTTTTCATAAGTGAAAAATTACTAAAGAAGCTTAATAAGACTTATATTTGTTTGATTCCTACGATATCAAATCCTTCTAGCATATTTGATTATGAGCCTATTTGATGTTGTAATGTGATCTACAAAGTCTTTTCTAAGCTATTAACTTTTAGATCAATGATGATTCTCAAGTGTATCGATATCCCTTATTAGGATGCTTCATCTATAAAAGAAGCGTTAATAACATACAAATTGCCTAAGAATTATTCAAAAGCTATAATAAGAGGAAGGAGATACTAAACTTTACTTTGAGATTGATTTCAACAAAACTTTTGATGCCCTAAATTGAAATTTCTTGTTTAGCATTGTGAAAGCTTGGTGATTTTTTACTAAATTCACTAACTAGGTGAGAAAATGTATTACTTCCATTTCATAGCCAATCCTTATCAATAGAGAACCAACCTCACTATTTGAAGTTGCAAAGGGACTTAGGAAATGAAATTCATTATCTCCATTTATGTTTGCCCTAAGTATGGAAGAGCACACAAGATTAATTAAATTAAATATTGCCAATGAATTTGGTTATAAATATCATTATAAATTTAATAAGATTGATATATTTGATCTTTCCTTTGTAAACGACACACTACTACTTTATAGTTCTATAAAGGAATTTGTAGAGGTTTTCACTAAATCATTGAATTAATTTAAGGACTTATTGGGGTTGAGTGATAATCCTTCAAAAAGTAGCCTTTTTGATTTTACCAATGGCTTTAAAAATGGACAACTCCTCTTAGGTATTTAGAGATCCCAATTACTATAAAGAGATTATCTATCTCAAATTGTAAGCCACTCATTGCTTTATTCATAAGAGGCTTAATAGTTAGTGTCTATTGACTAATTTTATTTTAGAAAATATCCATATTTACTATAGTACTTATATAACAACTCTAAAGGAGATAATGAAATCAACTGAAAGGTTTTTAAAGAAGTTCTTATGGTCGAGGTTGGCAGAGAAAGCAATGGTGTCAAGGATCAAATGGACAAATTTATGTCAACTCTACCTACGGAGAATGGGGATCTTGGGATAAGTTTCATTAAAATTATGATAAAATGCTCTTTATAAAGTGGATTTAGAAGCTATGCATAAATAAAGAGCCACTTTGGGTAAAATGACTACATACTCACTTCTTTAAAGGGTGATAGCCTATGGAAAGCTAAACCTAAAGCTAACAACTTATGGAATCTTAGACATATCCTATAAATGAAGGACTTAGCAATCCATATTTTTAAATACAACATTTTAATTAGAAAATTAACTCAATTTACAGGCTTTAAACATTTTATTCTCTTAAAGCTAATATCCTTGTGAACTCAAAGGTATAAGTCAACATAGTTGAAGATAGATGAAGCTAGTCAATGTATGTATTAAGGGCCTTAAATAAGGAAAATCTCCCAAAGTCCCAAGGCTTCATGGAATAAGTTAGCTTGGAATCACAATATGATCCCTTATACTTCATTAATCTTATGGCTAGCTATTAAATGCAAAATAGATACAAAAGATAATCTAAAATCTTTTCAAGTTGAACCTATATATGTCTTTTGAAAAGATTAAATCAAGTATATAGGTCATTTATTTTTCAATTGTTGATTCTCTTTTAAATTATGGCACCAGATAAAGTCCTTATGTAATCTGCATTATGACAGCACTCAGTGGCATAATATAATGATTACGTTATAAATATCAAAAGTTTTAGAAAAGAGGAACTTAACTTATCTAGGATGGCATTCAGAGTTCTAGTCTATATTATATAGATGACGAGGAATCGAAGGATATTTATGAATTCTCAAGTGATCCAAGAATTCATTAGCCAAAGATTAATCAGAAGGATAAGGGAAGCTACAATGATTTAAGGAATGGTAGCAAGATTGAGTCCCAAGTTAATGCATAAATGGAATTTGTGAAAAAGAATATCCTATAAAGTTTTAATAACTAAACCCTGCTACTATAACACTTTTCTATTATTTTTAGTCATAAGGCTTCTTCATTGTATCAATTTTTTGGTTTTCAGGATAGAGTATTGCTTAAAGTATAAGTGATTGTTGGTTCCATCCAATATGTGTTCGTCTTTTAGTTTGTGTTGAGCATTAATTACCTTTAAAAAAAGAGATACTAGTTTCTATGTACTATTAAAGGAGAAGTATCTATTATTCTAATTGTCATTTTTCCTCTTAATCATCTCCAATAAGGATAAACAATCAACATAGGTTGGTCTTTCATGATACTTAAATAGAGGAAGTCATCTTGCTAGTGGAAATTAAGTAATGGTAAAAGGTATAACTTTCTTAACTTTACAATTAATCTAAACTCAAGTACGTGGCTTATAATCATTTCTCACATAAGTGGAATGTTAAATATAAAGGTTTCAAAAAATTTTAAAAAAATCCATATTCCAATTACATTGATATAATCAAGAAATTATATTGTTATTATTCATATTTTTATGATTACAAAGTTACTTAACAAATAAGATGTTGTAATTAAAATTTATAGAATATGAATGTTTGTATTTAAAAATAGGGATTACTACATTTTAAATATGGTTAATTACAAAAAAATCATAAACATTTCTCAAATTTGCAATTATAACCCTAACTTTAAAAAGTGGTAATTAAATACCGAAACTTTCAATTTTTTACAAAGTTAACTTAATGTTAATATCTCCATTAATGGAGCTGATGTCGCATGCCACGTCAAACATAATTTTAGATACATCATATTTTATTTAAATAATTAATTATATCAATAAAAATTTAAATTTTAAAAATATTATTGTGTCATTATCTAAATATAACATATAAATTAGTAAATAAATAATTAGTTTTTTTTCAAAATCTCCTTTTCTCTTTATCCTTCTTCTCGTCGATCCTCATCAACCCCACCACCACCCTGGGAAGAACATTTTCATTGTCTACACGTCCATTTCATATACACAATTTTCTCTTTTTTCTTTAAAGAATAAATTGCGTGTATAGATATCTGTGACCTATTATGCAAAGTTCATGTATATGTTTGATCTAAGCCATCATTAATTATTTTTCTTTTTAATTTTTGGACTGATTTTATCTTATTAATTCACTCTCTACCATCCAATTTTTCATTTTCTTCCTTTATTTTTCTTACCATTTGGGGGTAGGGTGGTTAGGGTTTGGTTTAATGTTAGGATTCCTATTTTGTTTCAATCTCTAATTTCATCTTTATCTACTTTCGAAAGTTCTTTTCCTATTCAATTGTCATCTCTATTTGTGTGTGTGTGTGTGTGTGTGTGTGTGTGTGTGTGTGTGTGTATTTATATGTGAATTTTACAAGTGCAGTGGTCATGACGATGGTGGTGGCGAAAGTGGATATTTAGCCCAGAGTCATCAAAACTTTTAGATACCTTTTTGGGCGTTGCAATAACAATCATTTTTCTACTCTCATCCTCTAAATTGCAACAACAAATAGTCCACATCCTTTAGGATCAAATAAGATTGTCTGAATACTATTGTCTGACTTCTTAGGATGTAATTCCATTCTTCCATCTTTTACAAGCACTATATATAAAGATAACTTTGCAATTAAATTAGGAGCTAGTTTAATACCAAGCTATCTTGAACATGTTGCCTTTGTGCATTAGTAATAATGCCAACATTATCTACTACCAACAGCGCTGGTTTCTCTTTCCACAATAATTTAAGCCAATGTAATGAATATCGTTCCTTATAGGCTTGTACTGGTCGAAAAACAAAATGATACAAGCAGTTATGGTATCGATTGTGGGTACCGGCCGATACCAAGTGTTTTTGTGCTAGTTGATATTTAAAATACCAGTCGTATATCGGCCAATATCGTAAGTTTCATAGATTTGAGGGATTGATTAGCAAAAATGGAAAATTTATCCCTAAACCCCTAACACACCCGACACCCATCTGCTTCATTTCATCTCTCATTTTTTATTTTGGTTTCTCTCTCACACTTTCCTCCTCCATTCTCTCTCACATCACATGACACACTCTCCATTCTCTCTCTTTCGTTCTCCTCTTCGGTGAGTACTTTTTCTTCTCCTTTGACAATAAAACTATTGTACGATGCATGACTTCCTCCATGCCACCACCGCACGAACAACCCTCCTCTATAAAAACCACATCACCACTAAATAGCTTCAGCCCTCCTCCATGCCATTTCACTCTCCTCCTGCCACCACCAACCAACGCTACTGCCACCACCACATCTAGAATTGCTAGATCTATAAAATTTCTAGATCCGACCCAAAAACCCGAAGCAATACGTTGTGAATTTTTTGGGTGTATTTTTAATCAATTTTTTCATACTTAATTGCGGGAATTAAATTGTGAATTAGATTTGTGATTTGTGTTGGGTTGGATACTGGATTGGGGTTGAATGAAATGATGAACGCTTTTGTTTGGTTTATATCTGGTTTGGTTCATTGGTTGTGGTTTGGTTAATCTAGGATTTATCTTAAGATTTTAGATGATTGAAATGCATAACATACATGAATTTAAAGTTTGAACTTAAATTAAAGCCGAGAATATAAAGAAGTTCAAGTACTCCTGATCAAATTGCTTTGGGAAGATACAATGATCCAACTTTGGCTCACGCTACATTGGTTCTGAGTATGAAGAACCATATAATCTAATTCTTTTGTAACAAGCATTTGAAAGGTAGAGGAATAACCTAATTAAAGAAGCATTTAGCTAGGGTTAAAAAGATCTAGAACCCTATAAAAAGTAAGTTATGATGTGAAATAGCAAATGAAAACTTTGCTTGAAGAATACTAACATGAGAAAGAAAGAAGGGAGAGATTGAATTATCAAATTGGTAGTGAAAATTCACTTGCTAGTTTTCGTGCTAATTATAGAAATGTTGAAGGTGGTAGTGGTAGTGTTCCATCCAAGGCCCAAGAAGAAGTGAATGTTACACCTAGACCTAATGTGAGGAAAAGAAGAAGGAAGGTGACTAGTTTTTTTTGTACTATGAACAACTCTTAAAGCCCAACCTTCAATTCGTAGTGCCATGTAATCAAGAAATGCAGCTCAAAATGTAAATATGGCAGTAGATAGATGGTGCTATGATACAGTTACATCATTCAATGCTTCCCATTGGTAGATGTTCTAACTTCTTTCGATCTGGGATACAAAGCTCCTTCAATTGATGACTTAAAAGATAAAATTTTGAGTTGCTTAATTTTTGAAATTAAAACTTATTTGACAGAAAGAAGAGTGAATTGGGCTACTTTTGATGTTCAATCATGTGTTCTGGTTGGACAAATAGAAGACAAAAGCCTATTACTAATTTTTTTTAGTTTATTCTGCAAATGACTCAATGTTTTTGAATTCTATTGATGCATTTGGCCTTATTAGAAATCCTAATACTTTATTTAAGATATTTGATGAAGTTATGAATGAAGTAAGATAAAAAAAAATGTTTAGTTCATTACTGACAATGATTCCGCTTATAAAGCGATAAGAAGAAGGTTACAGAATAATTATAATCCTTTTTTTTTGAACTCCTTATGCTACACATTGCATTGCCCTAATGCTGGAGAATATAGGAGATCTTAGGTATTTTCCTATTATTGATGAGACTATGCAGAAAGTTAAAAACCTGACCAAGTTCATCTATAATCGTGCATTTAATGAGAAAGGAATTTACTAATGGTAAGAATTTCTGTCATCCTGCTGTGACAAGCTTTGTAACAAATTTCTTATCAATTCAGTCCTTTGTTATCATGAAGAAAGAGTTAAGACAAATGTTTATAAGAGATAAGTGGGATGTATCTCAGTATGCTAGGTCTAATGCTAGATTGGAGGTTTCCATAATTATACTAGAAGATAGAGAATTTTAGTCTCAATTCCAATTTGTTATCAAAGTTTATGAGCCTTTGTTAAGGGTACTTAGCTTGACTGATAGTGAAAAAAAGGCAACAATGGGTTTTTAATGCCATGAAGAAGGTAAAGGAAGCAATCAAGGCCAATATGAAACATACACTTTCTTTGTACACACTGTATCTTGCAATCATCAACAAGAGATGGGAAAGATAACCTTCTTCTCCGTTGTTTACAGTTGGGGCATTTTTGAATCCTAATGTTTATTTTAGACTAGATTTTACAAAGAAAGCTGAAGTTAGTAGAGGAATGCTATTCACTATTACAACAATTGTTGTCCATGAAATAATACAAGATCTCTTGAGCTCACAAATGGAGCTTTATAAGGAGGCTTCTGGAGATTTTGGAATGTTGATTGCTATTTGACAAAGAGAAAAACTTTCTCCAGGTATTAGCTATTTCCTTTTTCTTATTTGTTGGAAATTAATTATCAATTTATTATGTTTTTAACACAACTATTTTTATCTTATGACTTATGGTTTCTTAGTGGAATCAATTTGGAACTGGAGTTCCAAAATTTTAAATGTTTACAATTAAGATTTTAAGTCAATGTGTGAGAGCAACAGGTTGTGAACAAGATTGGAGCACTTTTGAATTTATCCATTCTAAGAAAAGGAATAGATTGGAGCACAAGAGATTGAATGACTTAGTCTTCATTCGTTACAATTTAAAGCTTTGAGAAATGTATGTTATTATCATTATTAATTTCTATATAATTTCTTATAAATTTTTAATAATTAAATTTTATTCTTTACTAGGACTCTTAATAGCATAAGTAGTTCAACAAATTCAATTTTCGTTGATAATATCAATCTTTTGGCAAATTGGGGTTTTTTAGGAACCGAGTCTGGTGGATGTGGATGACTTGGAAGATAATCTTAGATGGGAAAGCATTGACATGTCATTTGATGTATTGAACTTGAATAATGATGATGATGATGCTCCTCTCAATGATGAGAATTTTGTACCATATGCTAATTGAGGTTAGTGCAATTATAACGGGTATCCTCTCGTAGATGATTAAATGAAATTACAAGTTTTTGTTTTTCCTCTTCTTTTACTTTTACTTACATTTGATGTATATGCTAAATTCTATATACGTAATGTAATTGTAAATGTAAATGTTTTAGGTATCACTTCTACTTGGTTGTTTCCTCATCACGAACTATTGTCGTAAATTGTAATAGTTTGAGAGTTAAGGATATTTATTATTCTTTTTACTGGATAATTTGATATAATTATTATTTATTATATGATGAAATTGTAATATTTTTAATACTTTGTATTGTTCTTAATTTTATATTCGCATGATGATGATTGTCTTTTTTTATAGTAATTATGGTTATTATTTATATATAAAATATTTGAAAATTATTATTATTATTTCATATTAATTGTGGATAGTATTTATTATTAGGATTTTTGGAGACAGGGTTGATGTAAACTTATAAAGTATAAAGTACAACTATATAATATGATAATGAACTATTTTGCAAATTTTAAAAAAATTCAGGAACTATTTCATAAATTTAAAAAATTACCCAAAACAGTACCCAGAATTGATTGGTATCGGTACAATATTGTACCTAAACCTAATATGATATCAGGGCCTGTATGATATTCACAACTTTGATTTAAGCATAGACAACCTAGACAATTTAGGTAAGAGAAGCATCCTAATCACAAGAATTAGAATCCCATCTACTTATTTTAAAATTTATTTTTATTAAAATTAATTAATTATTTAAAAAACTGACATGTAAATACTTATTCCATTTATTATTCTTACATGTCTAAAATTACGTCTAATGTAGCTTTTCATGTTATCTCTGTTAAGAAAAATACTAACATCGGGCTAGATTTTGTAAAAATTTAAGAGATCAGGTATTTAATTGTCACTTTTTAAACTTCAGACTATAATTAAAAAATTGAGTAAATTTTAGGATTTTTTTGTAATTATCCCTTTTAAATATGAAATTTATTAAAATTTTAATACTAGTTAGAATTATTTTTAAAAAGTAATCAAACGGATGAAGTTTTTTAATTTATTATTTCAAATATAGTATGAGTACTAACTCCATTAACCCCAACCATTAAAATTGCTTTGTAAATGATAAGATAATATATTTCTTCCCTTATGGGTGTGTGACATCTCTTTGAGGAAGGCCTAAACTAGGTATTAAATGGAATTCCTTTATAGTTCTCAAAGCAAACATCATCTTTATGTGTATTTGTCTATTGTAACCTACTCATATCACTAATGTCCATTTTTGAAACTTCATTACATAATGAATTAAGTATATGGGAATCCTCAGTATCAATCTTTTTATCTTGACCTTGACACAAGTAGAAAAAACTTAGTTGTATTAGATTCTTAATTAAATTAACAGCCACTCCTACTTGACTTTCTTATCAGCAGATCAATTTTACCCTAAAATTCAATTTATTTCTTGCTTAAACTGGAAGAAGGCTCTTTACCATATTATTTAATATATAAGACAAAATATTAATTATTAAATAAAATATTGGAGGGTAAAAAATAGAATTCGCGAGATATGAGCCCACCTGAATATAAATTCCTTAAGAATTCAAGAACATGTTTGAACCATACTAAGAAAAATAAATTAGATATATAAAGAGATTGACTTATTGATTTATAAAGAATTAAAAACCAAATTTATTAAACAGTTGAATGCTACAAAGAAGAAATTCTTTGACAAGTTTGACAAAAAATAAGGAAAAGAAGTACTTTTGACTCAAGCTTAATAAAAAATAAGGAAAAGAAACGTTCGTAACTCTTATTAAATAAAGACGTTAAAAACCAACTAAAACTAAATAAAAGCATATCGTAAATAAAAAAAACAAAATTAGGGTTTTAGAAACTATCTGGGACACAATTATCTTTACTATAAAAATTATAGTATTGACACTATTTGTCACTTGTGCTTACTACAGAAATTTTATTGTCAATTGACACGATTTATGACATAATCGTGTTGGAGGCTATTTCTTTATAACTTATTTTTCTTGAGAGTTATAAGGCTAGAGATATGTCCTTATAATTTATTTTTCTCAAGAGCTAAATAGAAGGGTATATAGTCATATACTAGGTTGTATTCTTTAATACTTGATTTCTAAAATTTATATAAATTGTAGCATAACCATGTCTAAGGTCATATTCATGTTCAAATCTTCTCTGATTTTAGTTTGAATCAATTTAACTAATGGTTGATCTTCCTATAAGTCCAATATTCCCCCCAAAATAGTTCTTAAAGGGTCCTATAAAGCTTAATCGATGAATATGTTTTGAATCAACCCATTCTAAGCCTCTTTAGCCCTCTTATTTCTAACTTTTGTACATATCCACTATAATACTTCTTTTAAGGTAAAGAATAATCTTTGTATAATCTTTTCACAACAAAGAGGAACCTTTTTACAATCTTCTTCTAAGGTGAAGAGGAATCTCTATGCTACTTAGAAAATCCTAAACTACAATAAAAAATAAACCCGAAGAGAAGCTTACAACTCAAAGTAGCTCACTTTATCACTTTGATATTATCAAAAAGTCTTACTCGCTTAGAATGAGATAATGAATGCTTAAACAATTGGAAAATACTTAAAAATGTCTATAAAAAATAATTAACTGCTTATTGATGCACGAGACAATGAGAAAATATGCATTTATAAGGTTTTAGGACCTTTGGAGAGTGATAGCAGCAAAAACAGTCTGGCATTTGCTAATCTGTCTCTTGGCATCAGTATCATCTTACTCTGCGTCTAATCTGTCCTCTCTACTGCATATTGATTATTGAGCATATTGTTGTAGCACTAAAGATCAACCAAATTGAACTAGGCACAACGATTAAGTGGTGAGCACCAGTGTCTTAGTCTTCACACAAATAGAGGAATGGTCAAGTTGGACTTGGCAGTACATATTAGGGTTTAGTCAGTTCAGGGAGTTATTGGAACAAAACACTTTTCAGTTTCTCAGTTTTTATTTAAGGATTGTTTTAAAGAATTAATTAACTACTTTTTTTATTATTATCGTCGTCGTTGTCGTCGTCGTCATCATCATCATCATTATTATTATTTTATTATTTTATTATTTTTATTTTATTTTTGATGTTGTTGTTGTTGTTCTTCTTCTTCTTCTTCCTTCTTCTTCTTACTATTATTTTTATTATTTATTTATTATTATTATTTTATTTAAATAGTATTAGCAAAGATTTAGCTATTTATTTTTACTAATTACATTTATTGAATTTTAATATTATAAGTGTTGGAGTATTTCGTGTTTGAACAACAAGAAAAAGGAGGAGCTATTGACCTTACATCTCTAAAGACGGAAGCAGCATGAGTCCCTTTTCTAGTGATAGTTCCGGCAGATAGCAATTAATACAGTAAGTAAATACAAAGTTGGTATGTGGCATCTTTGATAGATCAGAACGATTTGTTTTTTTTTTTATTTTTATTGTTATTACTTTTTAATATTATTATTTTTAACGGCTTTATCTCGTGTTCAAGCTTTTTTTTTTTTTTTACAGTAGCTAGTTGCTATTAGTGGCTTAATTTTGGATCTTTTATTTTATTTTTATTTTTATTTTTTAGTGTAGTGTAGTTAAGGTTAATTGTGATTTCTCGAACTTTTTATTGCGACACCCTTTTGGTCGCTAAATATCAATCTTGCTTCTCTTTGTTGCTTGTTGTTAGAGTCATTTAAGGGCAGGTTATGTTTGTTTTCTTTAGCTTGTTTTGCATATTAGGATACGAGTGTTGGCTGGAAGCCTTGATGTGACTACAAGGGTTAGTCCTTAAGTGAGGTTTGGGAAGAAAACATGTTGATAGATTACGAATAGGTTCTTGGAATATTGAGTCCCTTATGAGGAAGACTTTAGAATTAGTGGAGACCTTAGATAAGCATAAGATTCATACAACATGCGTGTAGGAGACAAGGTAGACGGGGGTGAAAGCAAAAGAGATTAGTGGATTTAAACATTGGTACTCAAGGGGTTTAAGATGACAAAATGGAGTAGGTATCTTGGTAGCCAATGAACTCATACAACATGATGTAGGGGTAAAGAGGACTGGCAATAGTATCATGTCCTTAAAAATTATGAGGAAGAGAGTTGTTATAAATGTGGTCTTGGCTTACACACCTCAAGTTGGGTTGGACGAACACATTAAGCGTCATTTCTAGGAAGAGCTAGTTGAGGTGATTCAACAAATACCCCCCAGCAAGGTACATATTTTAGGAAGAGATTTTAATGGTCATATAGGATCAGCCTCAGATGGTTACTCAAGAAAAGATGGAGGTTTTGGGTATGGTGAAAAGAATGATAACGAGACAACTTTGTTGGATTTCGGATAGCATTCTAGTTGGTGATAGCCAATTCTTTTTTCAAGAAAAATGAGGAGCATCTAGCGTCTTTTAGAAACAAAATCATGAGGACTCAAATTGACTACTTTATAATGCGACAGAGTGATCAATCTAGCTGCAAGAATTGTAAGATGATACCTAGTGCTTGCGTGTCAACTCAACATAGGTTGCTAGTTTTGGATCTTTTTATTAAGGATTAGAAGAGGAAGAGAAGTCATAAGAGGTGCATCAAAATTAGATAGTGGAATTTGAAAGGGGATACAATGAAACAATTTAAGGATAAGGTAATTTATGGAGAAAAATGGAGTTTGGAAGGAGAAGCTAACTAGATGTGGGAGAGAGTTGCAACTCTTTTAAGGAACAAAACTGTTGAAACCTTGGGTACTTTTAAAAGGTCGAAGGAGGGAGGCTTGGTGGTAGAATGAGGATGTTCAAGAAAAAGTTAAGTTCAAGAAGTCTGTCTACAAAGGTATATAGGATAACTCTATAAAAATAGTTCGTTATAAAGAAAGGTATAGATTGGCAAAGAAATAGGCGAAGATGATAATCTCATAAGCTAAAAGTAGAGCTTACGAGAAACTTTATCAACGATTGAATAATAAAGCTAGATAAAAGGATATTTTTAAGTTGATGAAAGCTAAGGAACGAAAAGCAAGGAATTTTAATAAAGTTCATTATGTAAAAGATGAAATAAGAAGTGTGATTATAGCTAAAAATGACATTAAGAGTAGATAACAGAGGTACTTCTATAGCCGTTTTAGTAAAGGTGTAGAGGATAACATCTGTTTAGGTGACCTTACTTGGTCTGAGAGGTTTCGTAATTTTACTTACTGCCCACATATTACGATTAATGAAATTAAGAATATGTTGAGGGAGATAAAGGGAGGTAAGACAGTAGGACCTGACGAGAACCTATAGAGGTATGGAAGAGCTCAGGTGAAGAGGGTATTACTTGACTAGCCAAACATTTTAATGTGATCCTTAAGTCTAACAAAATGTAAGACAACTAGAGATGTAGTGTAGTAATTCTTTTATACAAAAACAAAGAGGATATTCAAAGCTATAAAAACTACAGAGGCATCAAATTACTTAATCCCACTATGAAGTTATAGGAGAAAGTGATCGAGAAGAGAATAAGAAAGGATGCTCCTGTCTCGAAAAACCAATTTGGCTTCATGCCAGGAAGGCCTATGACATAGGCTTTGCACCTCCTTAGAAGGTTAATGGAATACTACAGGGAATGACAGTGTAACCTATACATGGTTTTTATTGACTTAGAGTAGGTTTATGATAAGGTTATAAGGAAAATCATGTGGAAGTGTTTAGAAATCAAGGGGGTTCTGATAACTTACATACAAATTATTAGGGATATGTATAACAGCGTAAAAACTAAAGTAAGAACAATAAGAGGAGATACATAGTATTTTTCTATAAATATTAGGCTACACCAAGATTGTGCTTTGAGTCCCTTTCTATTTGCAATAGTAACTGATCAGCTCACCAAGAACATCTAAGGGAATGTGCCTTGGTGTATGTTATTTGATGATGACATTGTTTTAGTGGATGAGACAAAAGAGGGGTTAATGCTAAGCTTGAACTTTGGAGGGATATATTAAAATCAAAGGGTTTTAGATTGATTAGGATTAAGACTGAATATGTGGAGTGTAACTTTTCGAGACATAGGGAGTTACAGATGTGGAGATTGGTTTAAAAGCTATACTGCAAAAGGAATGTTTTAAATATTTAAGATCTATCATTTAAAGCAATGGAGAAATTGATGAAGATATAGTTCATCGGATCAAATCAGGGTGGCTAAAATGGAGAGATGCTTCAGGAGTTTTGTTTGATAAGAAGATACCACTCAAGATTAAAGGCAAATTCTATCATTTAGCAATTAGGTCGGCCATGTTTTATGAGGCAGATTGTTGGCCTATCAAACAAATTCATAGTCATAAGCTAATGATAACGGAGATGAGGATGCCTCGTTGGATGTGCAACCTTACTAAAAGGGATAAGGTAAGAAATTTCATAGTAAAGGACAATTAAAAGTAGCTAATATTACAAACAAATTAAGAGAGACAAGGCTTAGCAAGTTTGGACATGATAAGAGGAGACACCCAAATGCTCTAGTGAGAAGATGCGAGAAGATCGTACTTATAGATTGTAAGAGAAAAATAGGAAAGCTTAAGAATAATTGGGCGGAGATGATAAAAAAGATATAACAATGTTGGACCTTACCGAGGACATGACCCACAATAAAAGACTTTAGTGTGCTAGGATTCAGGTAAAGGATCCCTTGGAAAGAGATCCTAGTAGTTCTCTTACATTTTTTTTCTTGCCTTTTGTAGTTAACCTCAGTGGTAAGGACCCGAATAGGAAGATCAGAAGGATGGCTAGTCTTCGCAATCTGTTGACTTAGTTGATTCTTCTACGCTCTGACTC
>JANSVA010000003.1:25171426-25205000 GCA_025504915.1 Erythroxylum reticulatum | reverse complement strand
TGCTCGATAGTCTATACACATCCTCAGTGTACCGTCTTCCTTCTTTTAAAACAATACCGGGGCATCGTATGGAGCTTTTGATGGTTGGATGAAGCCAGCCTCTAATAACTCACTAAATTGTTTTTGTAGGTCTGCCAATTCCATCAGGGACATCCTATATAGGGTACATGCAGGTGGGATCGCTCCAGGAACTAACTCGATCTTGTGATTTACCTCACGATAAGGGGGAAGAGTTTTTGGCAACTCTTTCGGCATCACCTCCCAAAACTCCCTCAACAGATTTGTAACCTCACTAGGGACTTCTACCACATGGTCTTCACTGATCTCCCATATGGCAGCGAGATAGGTCTCCATACCTTTCTTTAACCCTTTCTCGATACTCATGGTTGAAACATAACCTACCAATGTCGTAGTATTTGTCGTTCCTCCACTGAACCTACAACAATTCACATAGAAAGAATTTTGTTCATTCATCAGCATCATACCTCCCTAACTTGGGTACAGCACCACCTTTATCGCTTTAAGGAAATAGACCCCCAATATCATCTTGAAATCCTCCTATGGTATGATGATGAAATTCATCTTGGCACGTTAACTTGATATTCTAACTGGAACGTTGTAAGCAATTCTCGCAACTACTTGTGCCTTCCCCGTAGGGTTCTTATCTTCATTGGAGCCTTAGACACCCTTACGCCTAACTTCTCAACCATCTTTTCTCCTAAGAAACTGTGGGTTGCACCAGTATCCACCATCGCGATTATGTCTTTCTCCCCAACCTGTATACCCACATACATCAGTCTATCAAAGGGAACCGACTCAGTACTAACCACATTAAGCAAAGTGATCAGGTTCAGCGCCGCATCTTCTGAAAATTCACCGTCTTCTTCAGCAATCAGGTCATTCAGCTTCTCTTTCCTCGGGCAATCCTTGGCAAAGTGTAGACCCCCACACAAGTAACAAGCAATTTTGCCCTTCTTCGAGGATGTCTCCCTATTCTTCAAGCCCCCATTTTGCTTGCCCTTACCTTTGAAGTCTCCCTTCTTAAAATCCTTCTTCTTCCCCCCGGTCCTCTCCTGTTGGGTGTGGCCTTTGCGTTCAGAAGAATTTGAGGAGCTCGCCTTAGAGTCTTTTGCCAATCGAAAATCCACCAAGGCATCGACAACCACGATTGTACCAACCACGTCCTTCACATTCTGCCTCCGTAACTCCATTTGAGCCCAAGGTTATAACCCGAATAGGAAATTGAAGACTTTGTCCTCATCTGACATGTTTTCAATATCCAACATTAGAGAACTAAAAGACTTAACATGATCTATTACCGATCCATCTTGCTTGAGCCGCTTTAAGGCATCTCTTGCGAGCTAAAAAGTATTTATGGGAAGGAACTGATCCTTTAGCTCCTTCTTCATTTGCACTCACGTTTCCACGGGAGTTCTACCTACGCTGATCTCCGCAGAGGTCCTAGTCCTCCATTAGAGCTTGGCATTTCCATCCAAATACATAGCCGTTACATTGATCTTATCAGCGTCAGATACCCTAGCAGCCGCAAAGTACTGATCCATATCCCACAAGAAGTTCTCTAACACCTTGGCATCCCGCACGCCTTCGAACACCCTTGGTTTACGTGCCTTCACTGATGATGAATGATGTGGTGTGGATCTTTTCGGCATGCCTGAGAATAGAAATCTCAAATTGAGCATCCTCTTGTGCCTTCAACATATCCGCCATCTGTTGCTGCAATTGTTGGATCCGCGCCTTCAACATCTCGAACCAAGTATTGTGGGAAGTGACCTCTTTCTCCCCTTAAAGAATAGGACCAATGAGTACCTCCACTTTAGACACTCGTTCTATCAAGATGCCTACTACCATTTCAAACTTTGTCTCTAATACCAGTTGTTACAAAGGTAACCTTGGAGACTCAAGCTTACACCTGAAGTTTCTTGCTCACACCCTTTGTACGACAGTCTCGCTTAGATCTGTTAAAGCAAGACTCAGCCTTTTCCAACTCTCGAAGTGTTTACCTCGCACACACTTGAAGAAACAATACTATAAGAGCAATAAGAACAAAAAGGCAACAAGGACGCACCTAGAGATACGGTATAAAACCAACTTTATATACTTTCCCGCAAAAGAATATAAAGAATGCTCTCTCTGATGAATAAGAAGAGTAAAGCTCGAATGAGCTATATATAGGCATCCTAACTTGGAGTCCAAGTTATATTCAGATTCTCATTAAATCCGAACTACCTAAGATCGTGCTAAAATCATGTCTATCCTTAACAGATTACATCACGTGGACCAATTAGACGACACTCCCGTCTGAATATGACTCTAACTGATAAGATAAGATAACAATAAGATAGAGTTTACATTCAACTATGAAGCTAGCGTCCTTATTCTCGAAGAACTCTACTATCTTCAAATGTTCAGTTCCACTATAACTCTAACTCTTAATCATCGCCACATCATCCAAGATCTCCCCATAATCTCTATCCGTTGATAATGCAATGTGGTTTCACCGAAGCCCACTAGCCCACTAACTTGATCCAATGCTTCCCACAACAAGTCCATTAGTCGTGATCCATACATCCGAGCATGGGCTAAGTTCTTAGTCCGTCAAGACCTTAGCTTGGGTCGAGTCAATCTCCACAAGGTCTGAGGCTCAACCAAAATTCGCACTAAGTCCAATCCCACTCGCCCACATTTGCCTTAGTGTTTTCACATACCTCTCTCATGCGTGAATCTAGCTAACCTTCCTCCTGAAGCTGCTCAGGACAGTCGCTAAGAAGTGCTCTGAAACTTAGGGGTCTAACAGCGTTATATACATGAACGCCTACCTTTTAGCTTTTACTATTCATTATTCACCTAGTTAAAACACACACATAACAAGAAAACGACAAAGTCTTACTGTTCAAGAACCTCACTTAAACACTAAGACATTAATCCAAATAAAACTATTTCATAACCTTTCTCTTTAGAGTTAAAAAGTATAATTTTGATGTCAATTATTTATTTATGATCTCAATTATTTATTTATTTATTTAATAATAATAAGAATAATAATTAGTATTATGCTTTTATCAAGATTATAAACTTAATTTGTGTAAAATTAAAAATATAAATTCAAAATTTTTATAAGAATATTTAACAAATTACTAAGATATATAATATTTATGCCCTTAATAATTTTTTTAAAATGATGCACTTATAAGTTATTTTACCAAACATCTTTAATAAACAACTAATATTATTTGCTAGTCAAATCAACTAATAGAATTAGTTATCAACTAATATAATCCGTTGTTTGTCAAACAATACCTTTATATAAAAACAATTATTACATCTTTTTATTATAAGATTAGCTTTAGCTAATATAATCCGTTGTTTGTCAAACAGTACCTTTATATAAAGACAATTATTACATCTTTTTATTATAAGATTGGCTATGTTTATAACACAACATTAACAACTTTGCACTAAGAATCTTGTTAAGATACAAGGTACGAGAAAACTCAAAATTACATAGTCTTACTCGTAATGACATTAATAGATTTAATTTATTCACAAATCCTCTTGATTTTAAGTTTAATTTAAACTAAAAAAAGACTTGTAACGTTCAAAATATGTGAATCATCTAAAATTGTAATTCTAAATTTGGACTCAATCAAATTATAGAATTAAAAAAATAAATTTCGATTTCCTAATATATTTATGACCAGTGCGGAAAATAATTTCCAATTCATCATCAATCTTTTTAATAATTATTATTAAAATATTATTTTTGGGTATTCAACTTTTTCTATTAACACTAACGGCGTAGAAAGTCCTAGAAGCAATGTACGGGCGACCTTGCTTCGCTCAAATATAAGGTTCTTTTCGTTTCTCTCTCTCTCTAGGGTTTTACTGTTTCAGTTTGAGAGGGCAAAGTCCTAAGCTTTCACTAACTTTTGCCTCCACCACCACTCGTTAAACCAGTGGTCCTAGCAAAGCTTCGGTGGAGATTAGGGCTTCTCTTTTTTCATCTTCTTGACCCCTGAAATCCGAGATAATTACCTAAAACCCGTAACCGTAGGTTTCAATTGGGGCCACCAAACGTTTTGCCCTGGCAAAGTCCAAAAATGGAGCTTCTAAGTTCTAACGGTTTTGATTAGCATAAGCATTTAGTCAGCACTAATTATGATTAGGGAGGCTCTTCTGTTTATGTGATTTGGGTGTCGTTTGATTACGTTTCCGAATCGGATTATTGAGATGGTGGAGGCGGAGCGAGCTCAGAACCCATGGGTGAGTACGGAGCAAAACTTGGAAGGCGAAATCGGCGGTCGTGATTTGTCGATGCCGGAGGTTGGAGACTCTGTTTCTCGGCGTCAGATATCGAAAAGCTCGTCGGACGGGAAGTTGGGGATTGGAGAGAGGGCGTTCTCCGCTGCTGGTGCCGCGTTCTTGTCTGCAATCATTGTTAACCCTCTTGATGTTGTCAAGGCAAGGTTTTTTTTTTTTTCAATGGAAGATTTAAAAGATACTAGCTTTAATGGGTATACACAGGTCGATGTGATTCTTTATCGTGTGTAATTGGTGTGTTAGTTCGGGTGAAGATGGTTTCTTTTTTTCCTTAAGTTTGCGAGGTTATTTGATATGGGGGAATTGAGTTTGTTGACATGATTCTTTGTTTTGCTATGTAGACGAGGTTGCAAGCGCAAGCTGCTGGGGTTCGGTACTCTCATCCCCTAAGTAACATCACGAGTCGTATGTCGTATTTTGGTCCAAACATGGTATGCTCTGTCTTGGCGGTTTATTGATTGATTGTCCAATCATTATCTGTACAGGACATTTGATTGATTTAATGTTGTACTTGTTGGTTAGATGTTTGCTGATCTACGGTGTTCACCTTCATGTACGCGGGCTGGAGTTCATGGAACAGTATCGATTTGCCCTCCTGATTGTTTTCATTATAAAGGAACCCTAGACGTGTTTCATAAAATTATAAGACAGGTTAGTTGGTGTGCTAAAAGATAACTCGAATGTTATCGATTTGATATATTGCTATTTGGAACAAAATAGAAATGAAGGCGTGGAATAGCTGCTGTGATTCTCGGTAGTTTTTCTGCATGAGTTTATGGTTTGTTGTTTCCCCTTCATAAGAAAAAGGTTGAAGTCTACTAGAAATGTTCCACCACAAGATTGCATAGAAGTCGGTGTCGGACTGTAGTCCCTGAACATCCTTCTGTCATGTATTGATAAGATTGTTATGTTTTATTTTTTGGGGCTCTTTTACACATTGGGTTCTTTTAATGCTTGTTTATAACCTCTAATGGCTGGTGAAATCACTTTCGTTTTTTTAATTTGAGGAGATAATTCACAGGAGGGAATTGCCAGGCTATGGAGAGGCACAAATGCTGGCTTGGCTTTGGCAGTACCTACAGTATGTTCTAATCTGAAAAATAGAATTTCTCTACTGGTATGCCTTTATGCCACTGAAATATAATCTTAGTCTATTGCTATTGATGGTGCAGGTGGGCATCTATTTGCCATGTTATGATTTATTCCGAAATTGGCTAGAGGAACTCACGTCACAACATCTTCCTGGTTTAACATTATATGCTCCTTTACTAGCTGGCTCCTTGGCACGATCTTTAGCTTGTGCAACTTGTTATCCTATTGAACTTGCTAGGACACGCATGCAGGTGAAGCTATATGCTTTATGCTATTCCTTTGTATGTTGTAATTTTGTTCTTTGATATGGTGAATGTGACATTGGAAATGTTGCATCATTTTTTATTTCTGGTTTTGGATCCATATAATATTTGCACGCAACAATATTATGTTTTCAATGTTTGCTTTTATTGTAGCTTCTTATTTTACTGCATATGAACATTTTCAGGCTTTTAAGGCTGTCCAAGGTGGTCAGAAACCTCCTGGAGTTTTCCAAACTCTACTTGATGTCATCTCAAATGTTAGGGGCATAAATAATTCCCATAGCAACTGTAAGTCTTTTATTTGCGTTTCATTGCTGCTTCCTTCTAAGAAAATGAAGAGTTTCATGGAATGGAATAGTGAACGATGGGTAAGACCTGAACCACTGTTGAGATGATAATTCTCGCCACCCTATGGTTTGAACCATATCCATGAGGATCCTAGTGTATACGTTGATGAGCAAGTTCATGTTGACAATTATCCCTCTTGTCATAGACAAGTAGAGTGGTCTATGAGGACAACAAGGATACATTGGGAACTAAGTTCTGTTGATTAAGAAACTCAGTTTCTTTTCTGCTATTTTCTACATAACATATTGCTTCGAATGACATAAGTCTTGCTACAGTGAAAGGATATCGCGTGCTGTGGACAGGCATGGGAGCACAACTTGCTCGTGATGTTCCGTTCTCAGGAATTTGTTGGTCAACTCTTGAACCAGTAAGAACCTTTCATTTCATTGGATTATATTTTAGGTTATTTCCCAGTTGCTAGTATCTCTAGACAGATTCTGACCAGTAATCTCTGTTTCTACTTTCTGCTGGTATAGATGAGGAGAAGGCTTCTGAATTTAGTTGGTGAGGAATTCAATGTCGCAGCTATCTTTGGTGTGAATTTTTCAGCTGGATTTATTGCAGGAAGTCTTGCAGCTGGTGCCACTTGTCCTCTGGATGTTGCCAAAACCAGAAGGCAAATAGAGGTTGCTACCATATCCTGTCATCTTTAGTTTGCAACTTTGTAGATTTTACTGTTAATAATATTTCATAGAATTTTCGTTACTCTCATAATTTAGGATGAGATGATTAGAATCTTATGGGTTAACACATGAAATATGGAATGTGATGTCTTGTTTGCCTTCTATGAAGCAAATGAGATAAAATCCTCAAGAATTCATTTGCAATTCGGTTTTCTCAACTAGGTTCATATTGTACCTCATTGACTGCATTGTTGATCGTATTATAATGAGTATGATATTATTCTTGATTCCAGAAGGATCTTTCCCGGGCAGTAAGGATGACAACACGGCAAGTATTGGTGGAAATTTGGAGGTACTACTTATGCAACTTAGTTTTGTCTTTACAGGAAACACCTCCCACATTCCCTATGTTGGTTATTACATCCATAAACCAGCTTATCAATTGTGGCTACAGCCATTCTGATCTTAGCTCAGTTTCCATCTATATGCTCCCTCTTCTGAATGATATTGTTTTATCTTTTTAAAGATTTCTTCGTGTGATCTTGTATTTTTTTTTCAAACTTCTACATTATTTATGACGGGGTCTCTACCTAACCAATTTGCTTGTTATGCATCACAATTTTTGTTGCACCTTGAAGTCGGATTACGTGCAAGTGCTGATTGAGGCGTTTAAAATTTTCTCTTCTCCAATCCAGTCATCCCATTTTCAGTATGTATGGTTTTGGAGAGAAATTGTGGATGAAACTCCCTTTTTGAAGCACAAAATATACTCTAACCAATTCCTGTTCACTACCATATATCAGGATACAGTGGCTAGCACATTGTATATGGTGCCCTTGATTGTTGAATGAAAAATTATACTAATTAATATTGTTACACATCAAAAGTTCTTTTGAATATATTGTAGGTGTTACATACGAACCACGGTTGATGCCCTATTTTCAGTATAGTATTGGTTAGAATGGTGAACCCCATATTTTGCAGCTGTAACTAACATCTAGAAACTTTACTTACTGGAATAGGGACGGAGGATTGAAGGGACTCTTCACAGGAGTTGGTCCTCGTGTTGGTCGTGCTGGTCCATCTGTGGGGATTGTTGTTTCATTCTACGAAGTAGTGAAGTATGCTTTACATCATCAACGGCATGCAACTTCATAATTGGATCCCATGATTTTGCCGTATCAGTTTCTCGATCTTTGTCAAAAGCAGCGTTTGGTGATGGCTTCAGAGCAACACTGACATTGGAGGAACAAGTAGCAGCTCTTAACGTGAATAATGTAGCATGCATAGACGTAGAAGATACAGTTTTGGTGATGGATGGGTGCTTTTTCCCAGTGCTGGAAGTTCATAATAGAAATCTTTTTTCTTTAGTTTCCAATTTTCCTTCTACAATTCCGCTCAAATCGAGCAAAATTTTGTACGGTAGAAAATTAAAGTTTTTGTCTGAGCTTGGATCTCAGATTCTTGGCAGACTTCCCTTCGGCATTTTTTAGCAAACTCTCTGTATTTAAGGGTCTGCTCAGCACCTCAAATTACATTGTAAAGTGAATAAAAGCAGATTTCACTCTTTGTCTTCAAATTGTCGCAGTTATTATCACATCCATAGGTTTGTGACCTCTTGCTGTTATTTACTTGACACTTTATGATCCTTCATCTTTCTAAAGTTGGCAGATTTCATAGATCTTCTCTTTTCTTATAGACAGATTGTTTATCTATTTTTCATTTTCGTTCTATGATATCATAACATTCTATGTTTCTGTATTTTCTGTGTGTTTTTATATGTTTATGCTTTGTCGGGGCATGATAACTTGACACCATACTCCCTTTCTTCCGGCATATTGCAGTTGATCTGCTCTGGATTATTTCAAAGTTGATCGGTCTTCCAGTAGAGGCAACATCATTGAAGATGTGTTGGCTCTCTATTTCCCGGTTCAAAACTTTTGCCTCGACAAGATGTCTTATTTTGTCGAGGTCTTCCAGTCGGAGGAACGACATCAAATACAGAAACGTAGAATATTAAGGAAGATAGAAGCCATAATCTTAAGGAAGAAGAATGAGACTGGAAATCGAGCTGTCATTTGGGATTATAAGATAAAAATAGAAGGAAGCACCGTCCAAGACAAGATCTAGCCGTCACTCATTAAGAACCAAAATGGTGTTATTACAATCGAAAACTCCCTCCATCAATGCTCTGAAGTCGACTTACACCTATAAACAAACATCCCGTAAAGATCCAACCTTTAATCATGACATTTCTTCTGTATCTCTAGGCTGATGTAAGAATCAGTGAATTAGGTAAGTGAGCACCAGAGCCACCAGCATTAGGACATATGCTATTCCTTGGTCGATTGTTGTCCCTGCAAACATTAAAAACCAGAAAAGAAGTCAGATTTCGAAGGAAAAAAGAAGTGTTGAAACTGATCACTAAAAGCGTTTTGAAAGAGAAATTCACCGTCGCTGGTCGGCGATGGAGCAGGAGCAGAGGATTGGGAATGAGCCAAAGGGAAGATCATAGTGTACAAGATGGTAATTGCAGTGAAAACTCTCAAGGAAAGCTTAGCAACATCCATGGCTTTCTTCTTTTTCTGCAACTCTCAAATAATCTTCAATCTCTCTCTTTGTCTCTGTCTCTTCTCTAGTAGAAATAGAGACGAGGCGTAGAGAGTTAGAGAGAGGCGAGGAGGTATAAGAGGTGGTGTGTGTGGACGAGAACTGAACATGTTATTTATAGTAGTTTGCTCGTCTAAAACAAGACAATCAAGGTAATCCAGAGAGAACAATTGTTGTCTTGTCCAAAATCGATGGGTCTACGTTCCATGTTTTTTGGACGTACCCATCTGGCTATTCCTTTTTCTTGTATTTTGTTCGATTTTTCCCAATTTGTTTTCTGGGTTTCTTTTGCTTTCCTTTGCAACTCCAAGCTGGTTTTGCATTGGCAGATGTGACAAGAACAGGCTGTCCAAATAATGAGATTCCATCAGTTTTGCTAGTTATGATCATTGCTGGCATTACTTGGCAAAGATTTGTTAGGCTATGTCCAAATTCAATTACTTTTGGACTGTGTCATTTTGATCTCAAGTTTCGAATAGTCGGATTTTTTGGACAATCAGGTCCGAAATCAGCCAGAATCCTACCCCAAAGAAGTTGGTCCATTAACTTCAGGTCCGGTTACTTCGAACTGGGCCGGATCTCTACCCCAAAGAACTGTTTTGCTCAAGAACACTAAAGACATGGTACTCGTCCGTATTAGAAATTCCCCATTGTTGGGGAAATATCATCTGGGTTACTTCAGAGTAGGTACATAATGTGCTTGTTCGTCGAATCGTCGTCATCTTCCATTAGAACTTCTAAAAGCTCAGAACTTTTGAAGTGAAAGGGTCAAGCCAAGGGTTTTTCATCTTCCACATTACATTACGTACATCTCCCATTAGTTTTGAATGATTTCCCTTTCGATTTCTTTCCTCTCGCCGCAATCCAAAAAGGTACCAAATCCATCTTCTTCCACGGTTCATCAAGGAAGTGACCCGAATTTTTATTCGATTTGACTTGACCCGATTCGAACCGTTTCGATCCGACTTGTTTTCCAGCCCGACCCATGGCCCACTCTTTTCTGTTAGTTAAAACAAACAGTACTACTAACTCTTCTTACTTCCCCTCTGTCCTCCCAATAAGTTGGGCCTAATTTGTGCAACTAAACAAAGCACCCTTACAAGCCCATTTAACCCATTCGATCCAGCACAAACCGACTTGGCCCGATCTAAACCGACTTGACCCGACCCGGACCCTACAGACCCGACCGAGCGTCGACTTTCGTCATCTCCTTCGACTGTCTCGGAATTGGCTAATGCTAAAGGAAAGCTCAGGAATGGATATAGAAGAAGTAGTTCTTCAAATTCATTCACTTTTCTTTTAGTTTGAAGGGTTGCTTTCTTTTCTCATAACGACACGAATCCTCCTTTTTCTGTTTCCACTTTCACAGTACACTTTCTCGAGAAACAAACGTAAACGGTGAAGAAAATGAGATTTCTTAATCTTCTCAGGCGATGTCCACGTCTAACCTGGAAAAGGGCCCGAGCTCATTTCAGTGGTAGTGAAGCTTTCAGCACTAGAATGTTGGGTTCGAAGCAGTTCTTCTCAACGGAGCCAGAGCTCGAAGACTTCATGAATTACTTGGATTCTCTCAAGAACTATGAGAAATCAGGTGTCCCAAAAGGAGCTGGGACTGATTCTGAAGATGGGTTCGATATGGGTCGGATCCGGAGACTCATGGACCGACTTGGTAATCCTCACAACAAGTTCAAGGTTCAAAATTTCCTTAACTTTCTTGCAGATTTTGATTCGTGTGCATTTGTTTGTGTTTTGTTTACAAAATGTAGAGCTTAACTATGGGGACAGCTTATGTAGGCCATTCACATTGCTGGGACTAAAGGAAAAGGATCAACTGCTGCTTTTATTTCCAGTATTTTACGAGCAGAAGGTTACTATGTTGGTTGTTATACGAGGTACAGGTTTTGTAAGTACATATGCTTACAGTTCTTGTTTAGATTGTAGTTAGTAATTATCGTTCTGTTTTTTGCAGCCCCCATATACTGACCATAAGGGAAAGGATGTCACTTGGAAAATTCGGTGAGCCGGTTCCTGCAGAGATGTTGAATTGTATTTTCCAGAAGATTAGGCCAAAACTGGACGAGGCTATCCACCAAGAAAATGGGAGCTTGAGTCATTTTGAGGTATCAATGTTTCATATAACTTTCTTTGGTTACATATCATTGCTTAAAGGCTCATATATTTTCTTGAACTTGAAAATATAACTCTTCAAGGACGAATCTAATAGCTGATTTAGAATAGCCTCTCAAGTGCGCGTAATCTGCTAACCAGAAGATAAGGTCTCCTAATGCATTGATGGACAATTCCGGTATTTCTAGTATTATGTGCTGAATTATTGAATGGTTAATCAGTCAATGTGCTTTGGCTGTTCGTGTTAGCTTTACTGTACCCAGAAGGGAACCTACTTTATGTTTGGAACTTACATGAGTTAATGTTGAAATATTGTTTAACTGTCTTGACTGTGCATAGGAATTTATATTTATCTGCTAAAGATTCAAAATTCTTCTGCATTTATATATGAGGTTTTGTTACATGAACGTTCTTGAAATTGGGGTACCCACTTGGAAACTTTTCAGGTTCTTACGGCTACAGCGTTCTCCTTATTTGCAGAAGAGAAGATTGATATTGCGGTTATTGAGGTTATTCACTTTCTTCCTCTCATTCTTCCTTTCCAGATATATTTTTATTCACTTTCTTCCTCTCATTGTTCCTTTCCAGATATAATTTCTTTCTTTAATACTTGATGCTATTTTGATTATATCTGACAACAACATTATTCTTCTTATAAGATTGTATTTGTATCAAATTATCTATTTCATGCATTTGAATGTACAGAAATTTCTACTCTGTTCCTTCTAATACTGATGAAGAGCCCTATTGGAGCTGACGTTTGGTTTATTTCTAAATAACAGGCTGGGCTGGGAGGTGCCAGGGATGCCACAAACATAATTTGTAGTTCTGGACTTGCGGCTTCTGTAATAACAACAATAGGTGAGGAACATTTGGCGGCACTAGGGGGTTCTTTAGAAAGTATTGCAATGGCAAAGGCGGGGATCATCAAACATAATCGTCCAGTTAGGTTATTCTCCCATATTGTTTATAACTTCTCACATTAATACTCTTACCAATCTGAGACTAAAATTCATATCTTTAATTATTCATCAGAAATTCATTGGATTGATGGATATGGATATGTTGTTATTCTTCCATTCAAATGCCAGTGTGTGTTCCCTACAACGATCTGTTGTTTTGCCACTGTTAGAAGCCTACAGATGAATCTACATTGTAAAACCTCTTGTGCTATTTTGACAAGCTGGACTAGTTTAAATCAAATCACCGAGAGCTGGTTGAGATGTATACCATAGCAGCTTATCATTCAAATATTTTTCTAATCCATTCCTGCTTATGATTCATGATATCAAGTAAATTAAGTGCAGTTGGGTACTATGATCCTAATCTCATGTTGTTTATAGGTTGTAAAAACATTCAATTATTTCATATGTTGACATCTTGAACATAGTTTGCTTGAAATGAAATCAGTTCTGTATATTCCCGCAATAGTAACTCTTCGCACAGGAGAGCGACTTTTTGATTGTCTTCATGCATTGATCTTTCATTTTTAATATATTGATAGTTAAGTCGTTTAACTGCATCGGCTGAAATTTATCAGGTGATTCTTGGTGGACCCTTTTTACCACGTATCGAGAAAATACTTCGTGATAAAGCATATATGGTGCAATCACCAGTTATATCAGCATCTGATCCAGGAGTTAAGACAACCATTAAAAGCCTTAATGTGCTTGATGGTAGACCCTACCAATTTAGTGACATCAGTATAAAGATGGAGAGGGATTTTCAGCTGGTATGGCTCGACTGTTTTAAAATTTCTTTTGCCTGGTGTAACAGAAGCAATATTTAGTTGTTCATTAATGCAGTCCATAAGGTTATCAGATTTGAAGATGCACATGCTTGGAAGTCACCAACTTCAGAATGCATCCACTGCAGCATGCATGGTGCTCTGTCTCCGTGATCAAGGTATATGTTTTTTTCATTTTTATTGCATTCTTGCTTATATGTTTATATCTTTTTTCCTTTGCTTTAATGTGACCTGTTTGAAACTGTTAGTAGTTCCTTTCCTAATTATTCCAGAATTGGGCTCTCCTATTCTTTGAATCCACTGTTTCGGGGCCATGTATCCTAAAATCTGTGCTACTTCAATTCTTTTGTTGTGGAATTGAATTTCCTCATATTCATCACAAGAATTCATGTTTTTCCACCTCAAGACCATGGATTTGTAATATGTTGACCCAAATTCATAGTTTACTCCAAAGTTTACTTTACTTTTCAATTATATATCAGGATGGAGAATCTCCGATAGATCAGTAAGGACTGGTATAGAGAATACATGCTTGATTGGAAGATGTCAATTTTTGTCATTTAAGGAATCTGAAGCACTGGGGCTGCCTGGAGCAACAATATTACTTGATGGAGGTTAGGTTTTCGTATTTCTTTATTCATTGGTCTTGACTTTTTAAGTGGTCTATGTGGCACCTACTGCCTTATGGTCCATTTTGTAAATAAGTTTTGCATTTCCTGAATTAGCTTACTCATCTGTTAAATTCCCATTTTAAATGCCTTTCAGCACATACCAAGGAGTCTGCTAAGGCTTTGATGGATACAATAAGGATGTCATTTCCAGAGGCAAAATTGGGATTTGTGGTTGCAATGGCTAGTGATAAGGATCATTTAGCTTTTGCAAAAGAAGTTCTCTCAGGTATGACTCTCTCTTATGATGTGGCCTACTTGTGTACTATTTTGCCTTGCTACATAGTCTACATAAGAAACATGAAAAAGTTTTATTAGAATCATATAACTCCCTGATTTAATGATTAATAATCTTAAAGAGTTGCTGGAGGTTGTTCTAGCAGAGGGTTTATCTTAGTTTCTTGGGAGAACTTGAATTTGGTTTTTTGCCTTAATGGGCTGAGAAAAATAATTCGGTGTTTTTGCTTTTGACTATCGGATCTTGTTATTGTAACTCTTAGTAATGGCTTCCATCTCTACGGAGAATTGCTATGCATTAATCCATGCAAAGATCTAAAGAGGATCCTATCTCATATTTCCAGGTGGACAAGTAGATGCTGTCTTCCTGACAGAAGCTGAGATTGCCAGCGGCAAATTTCGAACCACTTCAGCGTCTCTTTTAAGAGATCGCTGGATTCAAGCTGCAATGGAGTTGAATATCGGAACTATTCATGACACAATGGCAGAATATCAAGACTTGCTAAAGGGTGGATTAGTTGACTCCAGGAGGGATGCAGAAGAAAGGATCATAATTGCTGCTGAGAATTCATTGGAGGTTTCTATGAAACATGCAAATGAGATACTTGGAGCTAGAGCAAGGAATCAACCAATTCTTGTCGTAACTGGATCTCTGCACATTGTGTCATCAGTTTTGACTACTTCCCACAAGTAAATTGCTTTTCTTGCACCATTGATTCATTCTCAAGCAGATTAGCCCGGATATATCGGATGTTCTATCGTCACTTGGTTCCATTGCAAGCCAACATCATTCCAATATTCCTTTTTCTTGAGCAGAAGTAAGCTTTATAACTTCATGTAAGCCTCTTAAGGGATGGATCAAGATCCCTTAAAAAGTCTAATTAACTCAAGAGATTCCAAGTTAGAATCATGGTAAATAGACAGCAACTTATGAAGAGGATGATCGATTAAGAGTGAAAATACTTTGAAATAAGTGTAGAGTTGATTTTTCGTTCAAAATATATAATTTGTAAGTTATTATATACATTTTACGAGTTGCTGATAATTATTGAGAAACAAGGAAAGCTATGTGTAGAAAACTGAGGTGACTCGATTTCAAACAACTAGCAATAGTTGCTAAAGGTCCCGGATGTTGCAGACATTCTTGCAGGCAAGTGGTGGGACAGAGAGAGATCTTATATATTTATTTTTGGTACAGCTCGGAGAAAGTTGGGGAAGATGAACCAAATAAAGTCGAATCTCTCAACGGTTCAAGACCCCAAGATTAGGACACGACATGAAAACCAAAACATATGCAATCAAGTTGATGGGGTCCCAAATTGTCGGCCTCCACACAATTCCCGATGACACTCCTTCGCTGAACTTCCGTCCCGCGCCACAGTCGTCGTTGGAAATCAGGAGGCTGTTAAATAAAATAATCATTTAGAAAATTGTTAATAACACTGTAATTTTTATATTATTTTACAAACTATTATTAAAAAGTGCTGAGCTCATAAAATTCGTGGGTTGCTAGTAAATGATGTTTCAGATATGGGAGTTAAGGAAGCTGTGAAGGTCCCATGGGCCATGGCATTTTGTTTTTAAAATTTGTCCCACATTCGTATAAATATATACATATATAATGAAGGGTCTTTTAATTCGATTCTGGAACTGTCCAAAGATGACCAGTGTGGCTTATCAATGTCAGCCAGAACGTATCATTAGAATAAAAGAAAGGTTAAAAACGAAAGACATATGTATATATATCATAACTTTCATTATATTAAAGCTTGTTATAATGTCAAGAAGTTGAAATGGTTACTGTCACCAATGGGGACGTGTGTGGAGAATCTTAGATTGATAATTACTATTCCTTCCTTCCTTCCTTCCATGGCTGACACAAAGGAAACGCAAGCCTTCCTTCGTTTCTGCTTTCCTTGGCTGACACAAACGAAATGAAAGCATTCCTTCCTTTCTCCCTTCCATGGCTGACACAAAGGAAGTGAAAGCTCGAACCACAATTCTTTTTGTCAAATGAATTACTTCCATGGAGGTGTGATGGGAGGGAAAAAAGAAGACAAATGTTATAAAGATCAAGTTAAACCAAGTCGTTAAGTAAGTTGATTAAATATAATTATCATCGTCATTACATCCAGTAATGAAGTAGGGTCTGAAGAGGTCTGATAATATACAGTTTTACTCTTACATAGTAGAGAAGTTGTTTCCAATAGATCTACATACAAATGTAATAATAAAAGAGTCATGTAGGGAGAGACAAACTATAAGAGTGTTGCATGTTTTTTTTCTAGAAGACACAGAGGGGTGATAGGTTGTTGAAGAAGGTAAATGTGAGAAATTGATAGATGAGAGCAGAAGTTTGTATTCATTTAGAAGAACATAAAGTAGCTAAAAACGAAAGAAAAAGAGTATAGTAAATTGAATGCATATAAGAAAACCGCACTCCCATGCTTCTGCTGCATTAACTCTCCACCAGATCTGATGAATCAGATTCAGAAGGATGTGTATATACATATATATATATATATATAGATATTCATTATGTTTTCAAATAAGGAGAATAATTTAATACATGAAGATCACTGTGGACACGGAGATGCCGTGTCTGCGCATTTAATTTCTTTATTTTAACTTTTTGTAATAATAATAATAATTATTTGTGTATCAAACTCTCTTTCAGACAACTTGCAGAACCTTTCAGTTTCTCCTCTCCTTCCTCATTTACTTCTGTCTGAATTTATGTATGCTTCTGTCTTTGTCTTGTGTTCATTGTTGTGATGAAGATTCTGCATGGTTTTTGGTATTGCATGTTCAATACCACAAACGTGAAACCTTTTAATTCTTCGATGGCGACTGTGCTTGTAGAGTGTCAAAATTATTAACTGGTTTGTCCCTTTTTCTTTGGTTTTTTGGTTGGAAGTAGTTGCGGGAAGCTTTTCTTTTGTTTGCATTTTAATGGAGTTTCCTGCTCTTTTGTTTGGATCCTGAGAAAATTCTCTTTCAACTCAGAAGATCTATCAATACTAATCACTCTATTTTCAGTTAATATTGATATTCTTATAAACGATCGCATGATTTCGGGTTAATATGTCATTTTCTTATCAACCCAACGTTGTTAATGTTGTTTTCTTCGTATCAATCCCATGGAAAAAGCAGTCCCACACCCTTAGATCTTGGAATATGTTAGATTTATTTTAAGGATAGTCGGTAATATATTATGATCCGAAGCACATTTTTATATCCTCTTTTAAAACAATACTTTTAATATAGTCAAAGTATCTTGATCGGATCAATTACGGACACCTCGTTTCTAGTAACAATTTGAAAATTGAAGCTACTAAGGAACTTAGAGGTTGATAGAATCAATCATTAATTAAACAATCAAGTATGTGAAGATTCTTTATTTGCAAAAAAGTACAGGTTACGTAGAAATCAGAGGAATCTTAAAGTTTCAGGTTTACATCCTCTAGGACTTTTGGGGTAGAGTTTTAGAGGCTTAGGATTAGTCCGACTAAGTCGGGATACTTAATGTAATGTAATAAAAAAAGAATTTGTAATCTTATAAATCAATTGCTAGTAATTTATAAACATATTACTGTTAAATAATTATTAAAAATTACATTTATTATTTCGTCTTTCAACTAGGACATGGCTAGGCGGCTGAACGCGGCAGCTGCCATAGTCACGCACCTGACAACCGACACATTTAAATTTAGAATCTCTCCGCAATTCAAAAACCTAACAACCAGCAACTGTTTCTTTCTCTTAGGTCATCAAGAATACAGTTTCACAAGCATCATAATTATATATTATAAGTTTTGCTTAAGTATAATTATAAAACGAAATGCATAATTATGATAAAAGCCAATATCTTAAACTAATAATATAATACTATAAAATTTTACTCCATCATTCATGTTTTATGGGATTATTGATTTACAAGAGTCTTTAACTTTTTTAAAATTTTCAATTTAGTATCAAATTTTCTAAAATTTTCAATTTAGAGACTAACATTTCAAAATTTATACAAATTAGTTCACAAGATTATTTTCGTTAATGTGGTTAAAAGATGGACATTCATCCGGTATGTATTTCAGTTTATGCTCTTATCTATTATCTGGATATACCAAGAAAGATATATGATCTAATGACGCTACTATGAAATATTAATTCACGGGTCGAGCAAGCTTTTTTATTCTGGTTCATGGTTTTTCTCGACTATATAATACGCCCAGGGAGAGATCGAGCTTTAAGAAATAATGAATAGTCTTATCATTATATAAATGTATAACTTCTCGGAAATTTCAATTACGTTTATATTAGGAATTAGGTTAATAGATGCTTCACATTAGTAAAAATAATTTTTTTAAATTTGATTTATACAAATTATAAGATTCTAAGGTTAATTTAATAAAAATAAAAAAATTAAGTGCAACTATTATTTATTTATTTATTTTTGATATTATCCAAACATAAAGATCACACAAGTGTTTGTAGGTCTTCTTCCTCTACTGGCTCTTCGCTTATATAACCCTTGTCTCCCACTCTCTGTCTCTCTCTAACGGCTTCTGTTGGTATCTATTTTCACTGGTTCTCTTTGTACGATTCTTGAGCTTTGTGTTGCCATTCCTGAAACCACTGCGACACTAACGGCAAAAGTTCATCAACCTAGCTTCATCTGAGAAAAACTAAAAGGTTGATGGTGATAGTTTAGTCCCTTTCACGACAGCTCTCTTATTTACTCTTTTTGGCATATTATTTTCTTGATCTTGACAATCTTTTTTCATGTTTTCTGTGTCTTTTTCCAGTCGATGATCATCACCATTCAATCACTAGAACCAAAAGCTTTTTAGTGAAAGGCAAGAGTTCGAGTCCGAGTCGAAACCATGAGTGAGAGTTTGTCCGATTTTCTAGATGAATCTGAATTTGGCGACACTACTTTGGACGGCGACGACCTTTTTGCGATATTCGAGAGCTTAGACAGCGTTGCGGCCTCCGACTTTTCTCGGGTCTCACCGTTGGATGGTTTAGTCAAGTCCAAAGAGAGTGATGTTGAAACGGGAAGATTAAGGTCGCGGAAATCTACGTCTTACAGTGCATTGCAGGAGTCGGAGACAAAGCTCGAAATTTCGCCGAGAAGCAACAAGCGACTAAAGACCACATCGGAGGAGATAAACCAAGATGGGCAACACCGCATATCTCACATTAACGTGGAGCGAAACCGCAGGAAGCAAATGAACGAGCACTTGTCCGTGTTAAGGTCGCTCATGCCTTGTTTCTATGTCAAAAGAGTAAGTTATGTACTTAAGAGCTTAAGCTTATGTTTCTGGGTCTTCTTCTTCTTCTTCTACAGAACAAGCTTTTCATCTCTCTTTAATGGCGTAGGGTGATCAAGCGTCCATAATAGGAGGTGTTGTTGATTACATCAATGAGTTACAACAAGTTCTACAATCTCTCGAGGCCAAGAAGCAAAGAAAAGTATACAGTGAAGTCCTGAGCCCTAGGTTGGTACCACTTAGCCCCAGAAAACCACCATTAAGTCCTAGACTTAACCTACCTATCAGTCCAAGAACACCACAACCAGGTAGTCCCTACAGGCCGAAACTCCATCAAAGTTACCTCAGCTCTCCAACCAAGACCACCACCACTCTTGAACCTTCTCCAACATCTTCCGCTTCTTCCTCCATTAATGACAACATCAACGAGCTCGTGGCAAACTCCAAGTCCCCAGTCGCAGACGTGGAGGTTAAGTTCTCTGGTCCGAACGTTCTCTTGAAAACCGCATCTCCTCGCATACGTGGTCAAGCCGTGAAAATAATCTCTGCCCTCGAAGACCTCTCCCTCGAGATCTTAGATGCGACCATTAACACTATTGATGATACTATGCTTAATTCCTTCACCATAAAAGTAAGCTTAACAATTTACACAAAAAGTTGCATGCTCTCCTCTCCTCTCCTCATGTGAATTCTCTATAACGAAGAACCTCTCATTTGTCATTTCCACAATTCCTCGATATGGGTGTTTGATAAATGCATTGAAAGTGGCAGACAAGAAAAGACATTTTACAAATATAGTTATTGTCTTATATTAGGTATGCATGTCATATTTATAACTTTTTGGCTCATAGTAGAGTTAGTAGGTTAAACTGACTTGAATGTTCTTGTGATGATATATGGAGATCATTGCAGTCATACATATCATTCCCGATGAAGGAAAGAATCTTTATTGTACCGCATTATTAGTACTGATAAAGAAACCTGACTCTGGATAGTTAATTCTGGCGTTCAGAGCTTGATTTTATTTTATTTTTTTGTTCTTGTTTCTTAATAGATTGGAATTGAATGTCAACTAAGTGCAGAGGATCTGGCACAACAAGTTCAGCAAACGTTCTGCTAAATCTTTTTCACCACCGTACAAGCCTAACCAGCAACTCCTTTTACTAGTTAGCTCCTTCACATTTTCTCTGGAAGTTTGGTTTGTAGTAATAAAAATGAGCACAGGCAAGGGAGGCGTTTTTCTTTAGCTGTCTTCTATATGAGCAAAGTGTAACAGTAGACTAGTCACTTGACTTGTAGGTGAGAGTAACATCTTTGTAATAGATCAGCATGATTCTTAGCTTTGGTTTGAGTAATCAAATTTCCGTTTTTCTTCTTTTGTGTTATAAATAATTATGACAAATCAAAAAATGGGAAACACAATACATATGAGCTTAGAAAGTAAATTATTTCAAGTACTTGGCTTTTATTAATTTATCAAATACATCTCAATTTCACATTATATATATTATGAATTATGCAAATTATATATTTATATATCACTGTTAATTATAAAAATATTAATATTGAAATAAAATTTTACTACCATTTTCATAATATTTTAAGGCATTTTATAAAAATTGGCGAGGTTTAAATCTTTTTATAAATTTTCAAAGTTTTAGACTTTACAATATTATATAAAAAACAATATTTCATGACATATTTTTACATTTTTAATCCATAGTGGTTCGCTAAATTATTATTAGTAATTATACAAAATTCTCATATTAAAACTTCAAGTATTAAATATTTTTATAGAAATAACTTCGCAACACAATTAAATTATACAGATATATATACATGGGTATATTAAGATATATTTAATATTTTATTCATAACTCAAGATACTGGGTATAATTTACTCACAAATTAAAATTCTAATAATGAAACTTTATGATGTTAAACCCGATTGAAGTGCAATTTCTATACAATATTTGATTATATTTTCTCCTCCCAAGTTTTTTTTTGAAAATTTAAACTTGTATTAAAGAATAATGAGAAACACGGGGTCTGCCAAGCCCCTTGATACAGATATCCCTTAAAAATTTTATCTCTACCATCTATGCCAAAAACACTTAGAAACACAATCAAAACGACATTATCTAAGTAAATTGAGAGTCAATCAATACGATTACGCATAGAGTTCAGATATGATTTTCCAGTTAGGGTAAAACAAATTACTATTTTCTCAACTCTCCTAAAAGCTTCTCGATTAGGGGTGGATGAGATCTGGCGGAGGGATCAGTGATGCTGGCTCTCGCATCCTCTTCTTCTTCTTCTTCCACACATTAAGAGTCTTGCCCATGGTAAGTCTCCTTGTTTGAAGCTCATCGATTCTTAATATTTCAGATAAAAACTTACTTTGTGCCCTAAATCACCAGACATGCCTAACTGATGGTCAGACAGTTGGAGGTAGACTCTCCCAGGTAGGATCACATTCTTGTTTGCTCATTTCTTCTTTTTTGGATCTACTCTTTGTAGCTCCAAATCTAACTGAGATGAGATCTAAGGGAAGGACTACTTGGCTTTCATCATGTTACTCCCTTACCTTCTCCATTGTTTATTTTAGTAGAAGCATGTTTGTAACTAGCTTTACATGAGTTGCTTGAGAATCTAGTCTGCTAGAATCATAAGTAGCATGAATTCTGGTTTTCAGTATTGGGTAAATAGGATCAGGGTCTAGATTCTCCATGTGAGAGCTATTCCTCTACTACAGCAAGACTTCAACTGGTTTGTAATCAATTGTTCTCTTATGCTAGTTATTATAAGCTTAATAGTAGATGATAGGGAATTGGTCTTCTACTCAAACCTTCTTTTGTTTCTCTCTTTCCAAATTTCTTGAATGCAAGTGGCTGTTGATATTAGGAACACTGATCTTTAATTCACAGTACTTAATCTTAAAATTTTTGTCCATATTTCTTTAAAGTAATTACACTCAAAGAAAAGATGGTCTCTAGTCTAGAATGCACATCCTTGAGGAATTCAGGAATTGCAGCCTACCCATAGTACTGAGTCTATTGAACATTACTAGCCAGAGCATAAAACTATTTTTAGGTTTGAGAAACTTGTTCCAAACCATAGAGTACCATTCTACTCTATTCAATGTCCCCCTCCATCAATTTCTTGGCTTCCTTCAAAATGATTTTTGAGACTAGAATCCCCTTCCATAAATAAGCATCCTTTTCTCAAAGCCTTCGGATATGTGGAATAGACAATATTCTGATTTCATCAGTTGATAGTGACTATCTTCCATTTGTAATGATTTCCTTGAGCTTAGTATTTCTAGGAAACCTTTCCAGGTGGTTTCTTGCCAACTGATTTTGAATCAATGTTCCTTGCCCAATTCAATTATCGTACCATAGGAATAATCTTTCTCCATCCCCTATTTGCACAAGAAATATATTGTTGTACATCCTCCTTCAGTTTGAAAATTTGCTTAAAGAACCAAATATATCTATCTTTGGGAGTTAAAGCCTAGAAACTCCTCTCTTTCAATAAGTAAATGTGAATCCATTTAATCCACATGGACTACTTCTCACTAAGGATTCTCCAAATTCTCTTAGTCATGAGTAAGTGATTCTTCTTGGTAATTGACTCTAGTCCCAATCCCCCCTCCTCTTTTGGTTGACAAATACTCTTCCAGTAGACTTTTGCTTTCCGTTTTTCACCAATCCTATTCCCCCATAGGAATTGTTTCATCATTCTTTCAATTGTTTTGGTAATCCCTTTGGATAAAAAGAGGCAGGAACACCGGTAATTTTGCATTGATGAAATTACAGACTTTAATAACTAAAGTTTCCCTCCATAAGAAAGAGCTCTATTTGTTCATGAACCCAGTCTTTTCTGTATTTTTACAATTAGAGGAATACATTCACAGTACTGTAGTCTTCTAGAAGAGATTGGTATACCTAAATAAAGGAGAGGAGGCTCCTTCATTTCCATTCCCGTTACTAGTTTCAATGTATTTGATAAATGGGAAGCACTTTTTGAGAGGATGAAGTAGCTCTTTTGAAGATTTATACTCAGCCTCGACAATTCTTTAAAAGATTTTAGAGTATTTATCAGTAGTGTAACTGAGTGAACATTCGCCTTGCTTAGGAGAATTAAATCATCTGCAAAACATAAGCTAGTTAGTGAAATCTTCTTACATTTGGAGTGATATTTGAAGCCTGGATCTTTTATCGAGTTATACTTTAGCATTTGGGTAAGAACCTCCATACAAATTAGGAATAGGTAAGGTGACCATGGATCCCCTTGCCTAAGTCCTTTTTTACCTCTAAAAATATTCGTAGGGCTCCTATTGATATGGATTCCGAAAGCTGTAGTTGTGATGCATTCCCGGATTTACTTTAAGAACCTTTGAGGACTTTTTCTGTAATTATAACCCTTGGTTTTCACTGACGAGAGATTGTATAGATTCCTTAAGCCCACTTGCCAAGATCTTTGCTATGATCTTATAGAGAAACTTTGTGCAGAAAATAGGTCTAAAATTAGTCCAAAAAGTGGGATTAGAGTGTTTAGGGATTATGTCACAACTCGGTACCACATCGAGCCCATGATAACCGCCGCATGCTCAGGTTAAAGACACTCGTTGTATCCTTAATTCGACAATGCAAGGCTAACTGACTATCTCTTTTTTTGTTTTTTTTGAAAAATTTGGGCAATACAATGGCTGTATTTTAAAAATTCCAAAACATGCAAACAATTTTAAACACACTTCTATATTCACAACTAACCACACCTTCAGAACTCTAAAGTCCACTCAAGCCAATTTCAACAGCAACATTGAAAATTCATACATAAAATCATTTATAAACACTAGATAGTCAAAAGTTAACTTACAAAGTCATAAAGCATAACTACATAAACACGGTTCATGAGCCACTAGGCAGCAAAAGTATGAAATAAGAAACTATCCACATGTGGTAATACCCTGAAAATGTCAAAAGACCACACGATCCTCAGAGCTTCAAACTTACTAAATTAACCTGCATGGTTGGAAAGCAGAGGGGGTGAGTACACTAGGTATTCAGTGAGCAGGAAAAACATATATCACAAATAGAATTCGATTCATATCAAGACGGTGTAGATAACCTATGAAGTGAATATATATCACATAGAAAACACAGGCCCAGCCTATGTCTCAATGTATACTGGTTAGGAATCATAAGCCTAGCCTGTTAACTCACTACTCAATCGGTGAAATATAGATCCCAGTTTTAGTATACAAAAGAATAAAAACATCATACATATAAGTCAAATCTTGCTAAAAAAACCAATATTAGGGTAAGCCAAAACAATCATGTGTGACACCACTAGTTGACCAAACTAATGTGCACACCCACCGATACTCAGTGTTGGCTCGACTTTCATCTATGGTGAGTCCGGACTACAGTCGACAAGAGCGTCATGACCCTAGGTGATGATCTCATCGGTGTCCAGACCATAGGCGTGGAATCACCCACAAGTCCCATAGAAAAGTGTCAATACAGCGACTCGACTTTGATGTGCCAGCGTTAAGGGTACGGGGGTCGCTTAATTAGTTGTGCCCAGCACACGATTGACCAATCGTTTCCTCACCAATCATAAAAATCATATACAACATTTTAGTATAAAAAATCAAGTAAGGCATTGTGCCTTTATTTATCAGTCCAACCGATAAATGAAACCTTGCTGTGGCTCTAAGCCAAAATAGAAAATATACACGTAGCATATATAACTCATTTGTGCATAAGTAAGTTCACAAACATTATTTCATGCCATAAAAGTCATCTTTTGCACTCTAAGTGCAAAGTTGTTCAAAAACATAGTTTCAAAAAATAAAACATTATTCTTTTACACTTCGAGTACAGGTTTGTTGAAAACAATGTCATTTCTCAAGATACGAATTAAAACATCAGTTGCACTCCAATAGCAAAAAGTTTTTCAAAACAATATTGTTTATTAAATACACAAATATATTAGCATCTATTGGAGATTAAATCTACTATGCATTACCTAGGTCCAAAATTCAAATACAAGTCATCATACATATTTTAGAGTGATCTAATCCCATATGAGAAATATGGTTCCCCGACTCACCTCAAAAGAAGGTGTGCACTACTTTGCCTTCAAAAATTCTCGGTACGAGCTCCTTGATTCCTAGCTCCCGAGCCTTTATACATAAAAGATATACAATGAAATTACTACTTAACATATATTTTATATTTATACACCATCACATTAGCTTCTCTTTTTGCATTTTCTAAGGCATTTATTGCCTTTAAGCCAAACTTACTCATTTCATAACATAATTAAACACATCTTTATCCAAGTATATTAGGCCTTTACTTGTCATTCTAAACAACAATTCAAGTTTCCTCTAAGTAAGCACGAAAGCCTCTTTCCAATGCACACCATCAAAATCCTTAAATCCTAAACCAAATTCACATAGGCATTTTATCAAACACCTAAAGTCATAAACTTGAAAGCCTCCTTCTAATGTACTTCTTCCTCATTTTCCATCATCAATTCACTTCATACATACATAATTAACATCATAGAGTTCAATTAAACCATCAATTTCAAAAGATATTCAAAAATTCACAAAGTTTCGCCTCAAGGGGAAAATTTCAGTTTTGACTTAAAGAACCCTCTCCAAGACACATTTCATTCATCTAAACCATATTTTATGCATATTCAAGCATGGAGAACAATATATCTTAACACCAAACTCAAAATCATAATGTAAAGAGAGATGAGACAAAATTCATCTAAACCTTCCTTTAGTGATATCTTCAAATCCTTTGAGGATTTCTCAAATCTAATGATAGATTTGAGTTCCTTGACCCCAAAGTAGCTTAGAACACCTTGGTTTGAGTTGAAAAATCAAAAAGAAGGGTGAATTTTGGTAATGGCCAAAACTTCCTCTCTTTCCTCTCTTCTCCTTCTTTCTCCTCTTTTTTAATTTAAAAAAATGTGTTTTAATGCCAAATGAAGGGTTGCAGGGCCACACACATAAAGAAGGGTCTAGAATTTGACTCTTGTTTGACCAAGCATGATAAATTTACCTTATTGCCCTTAATTATGTGAAATTACCATTATACCCTTCAAACTTTTCCTAAATTTGCAATTAAGCCCAAAATTTGGGAATCATCAAAATTTTTATTTTCATTTTGGTCCTCGAACTTTTGAAAATTATAATTAAGTCCCTTAACTTTATAAAATTACAAATTGATCCTCCAAGAATTGAAAAAATACATTTAAGTCCTTTAACCTTTGACAATTTGCAAATAAGTACTTATATACATCAACTTTTCTAATTAAGCTTTCTAAGTATCCAATGAGTCTATAAATCATGCCTAATTACCTCTAAGGCATTAAAACTCATTTAATTTAACTACCATGGTCATATCCATCCAGTGGACTTGGTTTTATCCACTTAAAAGCTCATATGTTGGAAATTTCCAAGATTCCGCATACCGATTCATATAAGGGCATATAACATTATAAATCATTAACATATTCACTCAAATGACTTAATACATCTTTGAACTTATATACAACCATATGTATATATCAATATATAGTAGTATCTCCAAATACAGTATAACACAAAAGGGCTCCAAAAGTTCAGCGTTACAGATTAGACAGATAATTGTCTTGTTAATCTCCTTTATCATACCCCTTTTTGGAAGAATTCATGCACTGCCTCTTTTACTAACCCCCCACTATATTCCAAGATTTTTGGTAAAAGAAACCATTCAATCCATCAGGACCCGGTGCTTTTGATCCATTCATATCAAACACCACCCTCTCTATTTCTTGATCAGTTACTGGCCTGATTAAAAAGGAAACCATATCTTTAGTAATTCTTGCTATAGCAAACTTCCTAAGATCATCTCCTATTTCAAGAGGTGTGACTTTGGTGCTTAGAGGATTCTGATAATAAAGGAATGCTTCCTTCGCTAATCCTTCTTGTCCAGCCACAATCTCTCCATCTTCAGTTATAATAAAAGTGATTTTATTAGTAATCTTTCTTGCTTGCACTAACTTGAAGAAGAATTTGGTGCTTCTATCCCTATCCTTTAGCTAAGATGCTCTAGATCTCTGCTTCAAAAAAGAATTTTGGTTGTCCACCAATTGCAAATATTCCTTTATAGCTTCCTTTTTCTGCCAAAGCTAGTGACTCATCAATGGGATTTGCTACCAATGTTGTCTGTATAGCTGATAGTTTGTCTCTTACCTCATCAATTACCTTAGAGAGATTTTGTCCTCTTTTTGAATTGAAGAGTTTCAGTTCTTTCTTGATAGATTTAAGCTTTTGGAGGCAAATGTACTGTTTTGTCCTAAAACTAACATACTCCATACCCAGTAATATAGCTTCGTGAAAACCCTCCACAGTTGCCAAGAAATTATTAAACCTGAAGGGATGACTAACTTTTACATATTTGAACATATTGTCAATCCTTATAGGAATATGATCAGAGATGCCAGATCTAGAAATTTTTTATGCTTCTTGAAAAAGAATGCATCCAATCCACATTTACTAAAGCCCTGTCCAGCTTTTTTCTAATATGTTAAGTAGAACTTTGTTTGTTTGACCACGTGAACTTATGGCCTTTTGAGTTCAGATCTGTTAACTCTACCTCCTGCATACAATCATACATTTCTGAAGAGTAGTTGCTTAAGTTGCAATTACCTTCTGCTTCTGATCTATATAATGTGGTGTTAAAGTCACCACATACTATCCATAATGAGTTTATCGAATTGTTTAATCGTCTAATAGCATTCCAAAGTTCAATCCTTTGAAAGCCAAGGTTAAGGCCATTTACAAAAGTAGCAAACACTCTAGAGTTTTCCATCTTGAAGTAGATCGTTTGCGCGAATGTACTGCTGATTTGATTCAATGACATTCACCTCCGCTGAATCTTCCTTATAAACAATAATAATCCTCCCGTAGGTATGGCTGTGATGGTTTGATAAAATTTGTCATTTCCTACTCAAACAACATAGCTTGCTCAAATTTATTTCCCTAATTTTAGTTTCCAAAAGACAAAAAACCTGAGGCTTCTCCTTCAGGACAAAATCCCTTAAAGCATTTAGCTTGGAGGGGTTATTTATTCAACGCACATTCCATACTATCACTATCATAGAAGGTTACTCCTACCCTTGGAGCCTTTCCTACTGCTCCTATTACTTTTCCTTTAAGCCACCTGTTCATCCTCTTAAGTTCCACCTTTAGGTGGTTCAATCTGTTGAAGGTTATGAACCTTTTGTTGGGGATTTGAAGCCCTTCTTCTATATTTGTATCACCAATTTCCTGTCCATTATCTTCCTCATCCATCTGAATATTGTTTTTGTCAACTGAAGGAATCAACTCTACGTCTCTTCCTTTATCCGAATTTTGGCTAGGTTTTCCTTGGCTATTTTTCCCATTTTTTAGGGAATCCTTTTCCAAGTGACTTGGAATAAGATTCTCAGCTACCTCTTTAACCTTGTCTTCCTCCTTCTTGCTTTCCGAGTTATACCTTTCTGTACCAGTCACCTCCTAATAATCTCCACTAGTGAAAAATTTCCCAGTAGGTTTCCATTCCTTGCCTTGTGCTTTCAATGAAGGTTTCCATTAGTATGTAACCATGACTCTATCTTCTCTAAGAGATGACTCATTCGCCAACCTTAAAATAGGAATGCTATCATTCATTTCTTTAGATATATCCATACTTACACTCAATCTTACAAACCCGACCCTTTTCCTCAGCTCTGTGTTCTCATCCATGCATATAGGTTTCCCCAAAAAACTAGCTAGCATACTCAATCCTTTGGTTGTCCAATATTCTAGAGGTATATTGTGAATGTTTACCCATAAGGGAATTATTTTCATCTTGATTTTTTCTAGGTCCATTCCCGACTGCCAACTTTGAAGAAGAAGTGGAAGTTGTGAAATATGCCATGGACCTTCCTCAACTATTTTTTGTGCTTCTGTTTTTGATAAAGATAATGTTATCTTCCTCCTTAAGCATTACCTCCATTAAACCTCTTCCTTTCCAATTTCTCCGGGGCCAAGCTTGTATTACTAAAAATGCGGGTCTTTTATCCATGAAAAAACCAACTAGTGTAGGCTCTCATATTTTATCTCCTTCCTGTAATGTTTCTAAGGTAGGAGCTACCATTAGTTTCCCTTCAATCTCCCCCGGGGGGCTGAAACCAAAGAGGATCATGGCATATTTCACAACTTGCACTTCTAATTTCACTCCAATTTTAGTTTGTTTAATGGTTTACTAATCTGAAAATATTTAAATTCTATATTGATTGTGTTTTAGGTAAACCGTTTCATACTGATAGTTCATCTTGAGAACTTATCTTTCATACTAAATCTAGCGACTCATTCACTGTATCATCTATGAGTTTAGCTATAGCGGAAACGTTGTTGCAAGAGGGTGTGAAAAATCCTACACTTGAGGGAAGAACTATCACTATTTCAATTGGTGCCTTCGAAACTACCCTTCTCAAAAATTCAGACATCGGGGACTCATTTACCTATACCGACTCTCATGTCACTTGGAATCTAAAAAAATAATTATATCATTGTCATTTATCGATGCAATCAACTGGACTTAGCTTTAAAATTTATTTATTGTTATATTTGTAATAATTTGTCAAACAACCTCTCTACTAATTAAGGGTCAAGCTGCCTACTATTGAGTGTGGACTGTTATTGTTCTTGTTCTATGACTGTATGAATTATTAAACTTCTGATTCAAAGTTCGTACTACCCCATATATCATATTATTATATTGCTACAATTATTTAAATTTTTATAACTAAAATTTGCAATGTTAGTAAATATTAATGATTAATTAATACTACTATTTAACACTTAAAATTATGTTGTATGTATTTTTTCAACAATACGTTATAAATATTCGAAACAAATCTCCAATAAAACATATTTTAACTATGATAGATTATAAAAATGTTAGTTTATCAATTTTGAAAAATGTCAACCCTTTGGTGACTGGGCAAATTGTCACCAAATGTGTTGCAAATTACTGTAGAACTTCTGATGATGATTTCTAGAATTCATCACTGTCCTGAATGTGCAACATTTGGTGACGATTTTCAAAATTCGTCACCAAATTTTGATCTTTTGGTGACGCTTCCAAATATCGTCACCAAATGGTCACTTTTGGCGACAACGTTAAAAACATAGCAAAAAACCAAACGTCTTTTTAGTGACGATTTTATAAAATCATCACCAATTGATTTATTACTATTAACAAATAACAAAACAAATCAATGTAAAAAAAAATCATAGGACCACCGATAGTTAAAAGGGATAAATATACTTTTAGGAATAATTCAAAATCCTCAAAATGATTGTTTTGATGTATCATAGAAATTTTTTGAAATACAAAAAGAAATAACTATCTGTGGTGGAACAAAATATCTCGCATTACCCCCTCAAATCATCTCTTCTTTTTTCACAATTGGTGACAACTTCGGACATTGGTCACTAAATATTTAACAAATTATGGTAATGATTTTTGCAAAGCATCACCAAAATTTCATTCAACGACAAAATTTTGAAATCGTCACTCATTGTGAATCATTTTGTGACGATTTTCAGTAATCGTCACTAAATATTCACCATTTGGCGATGATTTTTGTCATTCATTACGAAATGTTCCTTTTGTGACACTTGTTTAGTTGGTCACTAAAAACTTAATTTTAATGACGATTTTAAAAAATCATCGCAATATGATAACTTTTGGTAACGATTTTGCTAAAAAAAGCGCAACTAAATATCTACATTTTTGCAGTGAAATACTACACAAGTACTACGCTGAGTCTTTCCGTTAAATTTCACTCTTATGTCTTCGTCTTCCCCAACATCTACGCAAATGGAGACAATATAAACGTATTGTTAATGAAAGACACCGTGAAGATGCAGTGGGCCAAATGATCGATACTCTAAGATGTATGTGCCCCGTGAAGACAGAAGAGGTTAGCTTAGCTTAGGTTAGGTAGGCTTTAGGAATAGGCCGTGTTTGAAGGATGGAAACAGGAATGGACCACTAACGACTAGTTAGTGCTATGGTCGGTTTTCTTGCACTAACGATCATAGAATGGTTCAAACGTAGTAGTTACGTTCTTGAAGGTTTCTAAAGTCTTCAAGAAGTGCTTTTCTTTGATAAATTTAAGACACGTTAAAAGGAAAAAGATAAAACATATAACCTTTTTTATTCTAAAAAATATTTAAATTTTAAAATTTTTTAAATTCTAAATAATTTTTTAAATTTCTAATTTTTCGTTAAAACTCTTTATTTTAAAATTTGGTTAACAATTAATGATAAAATACACTTAATATAAACCTTAAATATGGATTAATTGAATATTATTTTTTAAAATTTATACAAAACTAATTAAATTTGACTTAAACTTATAGTTTATTATAATTATCAGTTCATATTTTAAGAGCTAATTTGCATTATTACATTAGTGACATCTTATTAACCTATGTTTAATATTTATATTGCATGTATTTTATCAACATTTTTTAATAAAAGTTTTAAAAAATATTTTCTTAAAAAACCAAAAATTAAAAAAATTAAGAGATTTTTTAAATTTCTTAAAATTTGAGAATTTCCATAATTTTAACAAAAGAAAACATTGTTTGGAAGACTTCATCGTCATTAAGGTTGATGTATATGGTCCCTGTATTCTCAGATAGAAGACTCCAGAGAAGCTAGCCCGTAATTTCACGAAGTGCTTTAATGGAGGGAGTGGTTAGGGCTTAGGTTAGGACAGGACCACATCGTATCATTTTCAGTTGTAAATTGGTTTTATGTTTCGTATTTGACTTGAACCCCAACCATGGGCAATCAAATTGACAAGCGGTGGGTCTGTTAGCAGGTGCAGGTGATGTATGAGCCACTTTTTACTAATTCCTTTGTGGTTCTGGATTGCCAATTGGGGCATGAAAGGCCCAATCTTCTCCAATAATATAAAACGCTTGCTTTTTAGAAGTTTAATTATCGGCATAATAATTGGTCGAGTCAAACTAAATCAAATAATAATTTTAATGTTCTTAAAGTAATATGATTTTATTTCTATTTTCTAAAAATACCTTCAAATAATATCATTTTATTAAATTAAAACAATATCATTTTAGAAAAGTGATTAGAGATGAATTTCTAATTGATTCAAACATATTTATTGATTTCGAATTGAGTTATACTTGACTTAATTTGTCAAGTTAAGTAATCCAAATTGTGTAATAGAGTCTCCGTTTGGTTGGACTTATACTGTTAAAGTTTTTGTTAATAGAACTTTTTTTGTAGATTTTTTTATGAGAAGAACTTTTTTTAAGAAGTCAGTTGACTATTTGACTGTCATTTAAAAAAAGAGATTTTTTGAAAGAATTTCGTACAGTAGACTGTTTGACAACATAAAAATAAAAAGTATTTTTAATTTTAATTATATTTTATTTTGTAATAAAAATAATTTATGCATATAAATATTATTTAAAGTAAATTAAAAAATATGCAAAACATGATATATTAATTATTGTATAATTTTAAACCATATGAAATGTAAATGAAAATATATCTAACCAAATATTTTATATGGATTATAATATAAGTAAAACTAATATCAAAAATAAATATTAAAACATATAAAAAAGTTAAATAATATTATATAAATTTCAAAATAAACGAGAACATGAGTTTGTGGGTACTGTGGGAATTATGTATAAAGCAAAAGGGCAAAAGAGACTAAAAATAGACTCATTAATTGATATGAAAAATTTACCTGAAAAATCATTTGAGATGCTTTTTTTTAGAAGCTCCAAATTTGAGTCTTTTAAAAAGTTGTATTTTAGCTGCCAAAAAAGTCATTTCTATTAAAGAAGTACTTTTGTATTTTACGTCCAAACACTCATTTTTCTTTAACCCCACCTACGGATTTGGGCTGTAAGGAAATGGATGAACCCACTTCCCAAGCTTTGACTTCATAAAGTCAAATACAACACATACCATCACCAAGACCTCCAAATCCTGTCTCTTCCGCTACTTCAAATTCAGTTCTGATTGTAGAGTCGGATACTCCAATGATGGAATCTCCACCAAGCCTTACAACAGCCCAGGCTCAAGGGCTGAAAGAGAGCGCAGTTCTCTCACGGATTGATTAATTCCTCCGTTTCATTTCCAATGTCTATATTCATATG
>JANSVA010000003.1:25119133-25170439 GCA_025504915.1 Erythroxylum reticulatum | reverse complement strand
TTATTATTATTATTATTATGTTTATTATGTTTATTTTATTTTATTATTATTATGTTTATTTTATTATTTTATTGGTTTTTAATGTTACTTTTATTTATTTATTTATTTTCCCTTTCTATTTTTATTTTAATTCATTCATGTGATTAATTTGAAAACAGTCTCTCTACTAGTTAGGGGTAAGGCTGTGTACTACTGTGCCTCTCCAGATCCGGCGTCTCAGCAAGATTTCTATTGGTTGTTGTTGTTGTTGTGTATATAGTTAGAAGGATAACTTTCCATTTAGGTTATTGTTTCACAGTGTCTTTGGAGAAAATGATCAATAAAAATAATGGCACAATATATAAAGGCTTGTATCTAATACAATTGGTGAAAAACCTAGATGCTTTTGATTCTCTCCCAAACTTAACTTTTGGATATAAGTTGACTTAAGTCAGTATTAATATGATATCCCATATGGGATTAGTTAAGAAGGTTAAAAAAGTCTATGTGTTGGTAGGTAAAGAGAGGTGTGGTCGAGGTAGATGATGCACCTAGAGTCGAGGTAAGAGAGGAGTAGGGTAAGAGGAAACACTCACTTAGTACCTTATGAATCTCAGGTTGAGGAGATGGTGGCAGAGCATCGAGACAAGTAGCCTACACCACTATAGTTGTTATGGGAGAATATTGATAGGACCATTCTCATCATAAAGAGTCAACAGTGGAGGTAGAATTCCATTATATAAAAAGTACAAATTTAAGTTAAATGCACAGGGATGATAGTTATGATGCACAGAACAACGATTGTTTGTGTACTTTTAACATGCGAGTTATTCTGAGCTACCTCAATAACCTATAATTTAAGTAGGATAGTAATTATGATGACAAGTTTATGGTAGATTGAACACTTTTTCTCTTTTCTTTAAGCAGTATACTATTTAATGGTTATATTTTCTATTCGCATTCTTAAACTACTTGTTTTCATTTCAAATATGTCATTTTACAAGTATTTTATTTCAGTTTTTATTTCATTTTATTTGTTCATCATTTGTATGTTTACAAGTTATGAATAAGTTTAGATGTCAATCACATTGATCCTAAATTGAAGGTAACAAATAAGGTTCAAAGAAGATTCCTTTCTTTTTTAAATTTTCCTCCCTTTATTTCTATTTTTGTCCTTAATTTTTACTTTTATTCTTTATACATGGTCCATTAAAAGAATATACAAATTGAGTATAGGAAGTGATTTAATTATTTGTGAGTGTTATTCTATTTTACTTTGATAAATTAATTTCATTGTAATTAGCATTCTAGATAATAATTTCAAGAATTTTAACAATGAAAAAAATAATTAAGATTACTCAACTAAAGTTTTTTTTTATCAACTAGTTTAACTAAATAGATAAGATCATTTAATAGATAATTTAGCTTCAATATGATCTAATGGTTTTAAATTTGATGCTTAATTTACATAATGATTTGATATAATTTGAGTTAGAAAGTGACTCTTTTCAAGTATTTTACTATCCTATAATAATATGAATAGATTGAATATAAATAAAATTACTTAGTTGAATTTAACCTCAATAAAAGTTCAAAGTTAAAAGTGGTGCTAGTAGTGATTTTAATTAGTAACATAATTGAGTAATTGACAGTTTTCATAACAAAGTATGTAATTTCACATTAAAAATGTTTGGTTACTTTATAAATAAGCATCTAATGTTCTTTTTTAATTTAAAAAAGTTTTTTATTTTATTGTTAATTTAGGTTATCAAAATGTTTGAAGGTGAAAGCTTCTTACTCATTTATGATTATTTATATATTATGTTGATTTATGCTAATTATGATGACGTTTGAAAGATTTTTTGGTTGAATTGAATTAGATTTATAATTTAGTACAAGTTTGCAGATGCTTAATTAGTTGATCAATAATGAAATTGAGCAGATGATAAATATTCTTGTTTACTCTAATTAATTTGTTAATCTTCTCTATAATTTGTACCCATTTAAGTTAAGAGTAATTTAAGTGTATTTTTTTAGGGTAACCAAAAGTTCAAGTATTAGGATTTTTTTTAAGTAAAATATGGTTAATTTCATTGATTATCAAAGAATAGAATATCCAAAATACTATTAAGTGGTAATATCCAAACCACCGAATCTACAATGAAACGAGAAGCTCAAGTTAGAGAGTGAGCAACACCGTTCACAGATCGTCTAACATAGTTCAAAATCACATTCATCTCAATCAATAGAGACTTAAAATCAGAAACTAGAATTCCAAATGAAGACAAATCAATGTAGTTGGAATCAGTAATAGTCTGAACACAAAGTTAAGCACCTGACTCCACAACAATATTAGAATAACCCTCATCCTTAATCCAACTAAGCACTTCCCTTATCGCAAAAATCTATGTCGTTCTTAAATCCATACGTACTAGGATTCTCTTTTGCACGGCTTGAATAAAAGAGCCCCTATTATCACGTACTATTACTCCAAAACCCACAACAGTATTGCCAAAAAGAGCGGCATCTATATTGAGTTTCAACATTCTAGACTTGGTTTAATCCACAATTAAGAAACTTGAGTTAGATTCTGAACTGACCTTGTAACCTTTGCGACCAGCCAATTGTTTAGAAACCCACGAGCTTTATGCACAATTTGAGCAGGAGTTTTTCTTTTCTGGTGCCAAACTAAGTCATTACGAGCCTCCTATAAAGACCAAACCACCATCAAACTGAGACATACCATACCAGTATCTCTAATATGCAAAACTTGCATAATCTATGATAAAAAATTCCCAGAGAGTTGCAAAAAATTTCAAAGACATGCAATAAGCCAACAATCTCTCACTACCTCACAATCAACAAAACAATGAAAGATAGTCTCCTTATACAAGCGACAAAAAGGACAGCTGCTATCAACAAGAATATGTCACTGCTGGAGAAGCACCCAAACTGGAAGAGCATGACTGATTACCCTCTATAATAAATTTTGAACCTTTGACAGTACTTAGAGACTCCATTAACGTTGCCATGATACCCTATACTGAAATGCTTCAGATGGAAAAGTAGTAAACATTCTGTAGGCACTCTTTACACTGTACTTTCCTTTAGATTTATTAGCCTAAAACCATGAATCCTCAAAAACCCGAGCTAATAAAGCAATAATCTAAATTGCTTCACTTTCCTCCACTGAAAAATTGCATTAATCTTGGTCGTATTCCAATGACCCTACAAAATCAGGTATGAAACTAAAAGAACATCAGATTCAGTTGGTTGACTAGAAGATATTCTTCTGTTAGACAAACTAGCCACCCATGGATCCAACCACACCAACACTAAACATCCAGTGCCAATTTTAATGGCTGCTTCATTCCGAATCAATTGTTGACACTCCCAAAGGCTCCGCCAAAGATAACTTGGGTTATTTCCTAAGTGAGCTTCCAAAAAAGAGGTTGTGGGGAAATATTTTTCCTTTAGAAGTCAGGCTACTAACATATTTGGCTTAGTGAAAAGATTCTAGGCCTATCTTCCTATCATTGCCAAGTTAAACTTATAGAGTTTCCTGAAACCTAACCCTCCACATGCTTGCGGCCTAGCCATTCTTTGCCAAGAGAACCAATGGATTCCACGATCATGATTTCAACCCTTACCCAACCAAAAAGATTCCATAACCTGTTGGAGCTCATTACAAAGTGTTTTGGGAATTAAAAATAAACTCATTACATAGCTTGGGAGAGATTGCAACAATGATTTCAACAAAACTAATTTTTCGGCGTGAGAAAGAAATCTTTTTTTCCAAGAATTAAGTTTTTGTCACATACGATCTTTAAGGAATTGGAAAATTTGTCTCTTGTTTAAACCAACTCGCGTTGACAAACCTAAATAGATTCCCAAATCATCACTTTCAAACATAACAAGAAGAGAGAACACACGTTGCTGGTTAGGAGAAGAGACATTCTTGGAAAAACAAACAGACACTTAGAGAAGTTAATCAATTGATGTGAAGCCACATCATACAAGTCCACCAAATTCTTTACCACTGCTACCTCTTCTTTGATAGCCTTAAAAATCAACAAATTATCATCAACAAAAAATAAATGTGAAACACTAGGAGCACCCTGACATATCAAACATCCATGCAACACATTTCTCGAAATCACATCTGAAATTAGTCTTGACAAGTCAGCATATAAGATGAAAATATATAGGGAAAGAGGATCCCCTTGTCATATCCCACGTGGTTGAATAGGGCCTAGCAATTTCCCATTATGCAGAACTGAGTACTGAACTGTAGTTAAGCATTCTATAACCAGCTTAATCCAAGCCTGTGAAAAGCCAAATTTAGCAAGAATCGCAAAGATATAACTCCACTCCATGCGGTCATATGCGTTGCTAATATCCATTTTTAATCCAACATACCCATCATTACCTCGCCTCTTATTCTGGAAACAATGCATTAGCTCAAAAGCAATGTTGCTATTATCTTGAATTTGTTAGCGGAAACAAATGCACTCTAAGATGGTGAGACAATGTCAGTCAGGATAAGCTTTAAACGATTAGTAACAACCATACTAACATCCTTATACAAAACGTTGCAAAGCGCTATTGGTCGAAAATCCCCCATAGTCTCAGGCTTTGACTTTTTAGGGATAAGAATAAGTATTGTTTCATTCAATCTTGGTGGAATCATTCCCCTATTCAAAGTATCAATAAATGCCTCAGTAATTGCTGGACCTACTATATCCCAATGGGCCTGGTAAAAACCTAGATTGAATCCATCATAGCTAAGGGATTTATCTACATGGATACTAAAGATGCTGCCTTTACCTTATTCAAGGTATATGGAGCATTCAACAAATCATTCATTTGAGCCGTAATACAAGTAGGTATTAAATGAACCACATTTTCAAGATCACTAAGACTAGCAGTAAACATTTTAGTAAAATAAGAAGAGATTAGAGATTCCAAACCCGTCTCATTATTAATCCACAAAAAACCTAAGCATTATTAAGACAACGGAAAGAATTTTTCTTTTGGCGATGTGTTGCCATGGCATGGAAAAACCGTGTGTTGGAATCACCATCCTTAAGCCAAAAAACCTTAGATCGTTATTCCCACTGAATCTCTCTTTCATGCAAAATCTGGAAGAACTTCCAATTTGTTTTATGAAATAGTTCCTTATCATGCAGTATACGTGAACCTTGTAGTTGTTTAATAAGCCGAAGACTGTCTTCCAACTCACGCTTCTTAGAGTTCCTCAAATCCAGACCCTATCTATATAAAGCTTGTCCATAAAGAGATAATCCCCAGTCGAAGAGTCCCAGCTATCCTGTACTACCACTCGACAATTTGGCTCATTAGACTAACTATTTTCATATGGAAAATGACTAACTCGAGTACGTGGGACAAAGGTACGTAATTCAAACAGAATCGAAAGATGATCCAAAGTCGAGGTATCCAAAGAGACAGCTTATGCATAGGAAAATAAAGAGCTCCAAGCATCAGAAACCAAGACTCTATCTAATTTTTCTTCTATCCAATTATCTGAATTACAACCATGATCCTATGTGAACTGATAACCACCTATGGGAAAATCAAAAAGTCCAGCATCACTAATAGCATTTCAAAAAACCCTCCATTAGATGATTAGGTTATCCTCTACCACCTCATTTCTCATGCTATGCTAATATGTCATTAAAATCGTCGATACAAACTCAAGGCAAGCTACTACAATCAGCTAAATTACAGAGAAGTGTCTAAAACTCTCTATGACGATTCCAATCAAGATTTCCATAAAGACCTGTGATTCACCAATTGCCAACATCTTCAACTAGTACTTCCACATCTATTGGACCCTGAATTTTTTTCAATTATTATTGATTTATTTGTTTCATTATTTTTAGAATTGAGTCGTTAATTTGATGGGCATAAATAGAGATTTGGAATTAGATGGAAAGATTTGAATTAAGTTAGAGTTAACATGGTGTTTAAGAAGATTAAAAGAGTTAGGAGGTAAATGAAAGAAGGGGCAAAATGGGAAGACCAAAGGAGAGGAGGGGTATTTTTGGAAGGACAAGACCAAAATGTGGTCTTATATTTAAGAGAATGAGAAAATGATATGAGCTTAAGAGAGAGTCAAAAGACAAGTCAACTATTGGATGAACTGTTGACCATGCCAAAAGGACTGATTACTTGTGCTAATGCTAAGAGGCTTAGAGAAGCTTTTGGTGGGCTTATATGTACCATGCTTGATGAAGAAAAGGCCTTTGGAGATCAAGTTACAATCAATAAGATCAAGGCAATAACAATATTCACGTATTTTGACTTGGGCCGAAATTCTGATATTGATTCGGGCCGAACCAGCCAAACTTCTCAACATGAAAGTTGTATATTTTTGTCTTAGCTTTCCAGCGGTATAATATGCACCTTAATAAGAGGCCCGTATCCCAAGAAATGCTCAATTTACTAAAGGATGTTCTGCAGAAAAAATTGTTATGACCTCTTAAGTGACGTTTCATTTTTTCTATCTAGGTTTTTCGTTTTTTCGGCCCACTTTTTGAGACTTTAAAAGGTAGTTTCTTTGCAATTCATAGGGAGAATAGTTCTAGGTTACTTTGTGAGGGATTCAATCCTAAAATTCTCTACAAACCGATTTTACGAACTTATCAAGTGATTAGTTAGATTGCTTATGGCGTTCTTTTAATATCTTTATGCATTTTAGTTTCTGATTGCATTGTTAATCTTGGATCAAGGCGTCAAAGGATCTTTTGACAACTTTGAATTCTTAGGTTGGGCTTTTGATTCGATTGATCAAGGGGGTCCTAATCGAGGCAAATCTAGGGGTTCCGCGTCATTTGATATCAGAGCTTTGACTCGATTTCAGGTTCCTATCCATTGTTCTTATCGTTTTCATTTGTTTTTCTTGTTTCTTTTCTGTTTCAATTTTCTATTTACTATTGTCCTTGTTTCCCTTCTACTGTTTATTTTGCTTCTTGTTTTATCGTTATCGTTCCATTGTTGTTTGTTAACATCGTCTTCATTGTTCTTGTTTCGTAATTTTAATTCAATTCATACTTCGTGTTGTGTGCAGTTACTTTTTGTTAAGATTTTTCTTATGAAAAAAGTTAGAAAAAATATAAAAAAACGGAAAAAATATGAAAAAATCCAAAAAAAGTTATTTGTTGACTCGTTGATCGTGATTTGTTGAGATTGTGGATGGTTCATGTTAAAGTGTTGTTGCGATTGTAAGATGTTAACGAAAGAAGTTTATTGGAATTTGTGAAGTTTGGTGATTGATAGAAAAAAAAAGAGTTGTGTGGATTGCTAGAAGTTATATTTGCATTATTTCTTGAATTGAAATAGAAATTCTCAAAACTTGAACAACAAAACTTTAAAAAGCTAATTCCTATTACAAATTTTCTCCTTCGATCCTTTGAATTTATTTGGTTCTTGACCCGTACATGTTACTTTTCATTGCTCTCTTATTGCTTCTTTTTGATTTCTTCAATCTTTCTTTTGTAAGAGTGTCACTTTCAATTTGATTGTCCTTGATTTGTTTGGAATTTTGGTTGGCAAAGAATTTTAGGAAAGAATCAAGAGTGGTAAAAGGAAAGAGTGATTTACATCAAAAGAAAAAGAAAAAAAAAGATCGAAATACGAGTGAATCATCATCTATTCAAGTGAAACACGTAAGGGAGTGAGTGAGGTTTCTTTTTTTTAACTAACATTATTACATTTGTTCCTGTTCCTTTGTAATGTCTAAGGCAGGTAACGAAAAGGATTCAGAAGACCTAGCTACAACTTTAAAGGCTTTACAAGAACAAATGACCCAGATGAATCTTGCATTTGAAAGCTATGAAGAGAGGTTAGAACGCTTAGAGGCCGCAAAACGAGGTCGACCAACACCACCATCTACCATCCAACCTGAATTTGAGGATGTTGAAACTGAAACAAACATGGAGGAGTGGGATAAATATCAAACTAGGGAGTATACGACAAGAGGTCGAAGAAAAGGTGACATGCCTAGAAGAGAACCGAGAGCTAGGGAAGAAGTTGATAAAAACCTGAGCAGTATAAAAATGAAGATTCCTTCTTTTCAAGGTTTAAGTAATCCAGACCAATATTTGGAGTGGGAAAGAAAGGTGGAGCTTGTGTTTGACTGTCATCACTATTCAAAAGAAAAGAAGGTCAAATTAGCAGCTGTAGAATTTACAGACTTTGCCATAGTTTGGTGGGATCAGGTTCAAATTAACAGAAGAAGAAATGGGGAGAGACCTATCCGAACTTGGGATGAAATGAAGGTTGTCATAAGAGTAAGATTTATTCCTAGTCATTATTATAGGGAACTGCATCAAAGACTCCAAAACTTAAAACAGGGGTCTAAGAGTGTTGAAGACTATCATAAAGAAATAGAAATGGCTATGATCAAGGTAGATGTTGTAGTGATCAGGGTAGATGTTGTAGAAGACCGAGAGACTACTATGGCTAGATTCTTGTGTGCGTTGAATAGAGAAATTGCTGACACAGTTGAGCTACAACATTATGTGGAGATTGAAGATATGGTTAGTGTTGCTATGAAAGGGGAGAAAAAACTTAGTTAAAAAAATAGATAGACAGTCTCAATTCAGCAATAGTGGTGGATCGTCTGGGAAATCAGGCTATAAGAGAAGTAGGGAAGAGAGGAAGTCGTTAAAATTCAAAGATGATAGGTTTACACCAAAATCTAAGGAAGACAAGTACACTCTTAAAGAAAAGAGTGGAATTTTTTAAAAGAACAAAGAAACCACTCCAATGGCCGACAGCAGCAAAACTAAATGTTCTAGATGTCAAGGGTATGGCCATATAGCTTCTTAATGTCCTAACAAGAGAGCTATGATCATAAAAATGATGGGGTTGTTGAAATAGATGGAGAGGAAACAAATCCAAAAATGCCACTATTAGAAGATGTAAGTGATGTAGAATATCCAGAGTACGGAGACTTACTAGTTGCAAGGAGAGCTTTAAATTTGTAGGCTAAGTATGATGCTCCAGAAGAACGGAGGGAAAATATTTTTCATATTAGATGCAATGTAGGTGGGAAGGTATGCAGTCTAGTTATTGATGGAGGTAGCTGTACTAATACTGCTAGCGCTTATTTGGTGGGAAAGGTTGGATTGTCGTTATTGAAACACTCGAAGGCATATAGGCTATAGTGGATGAATGATTATGGTGAGGTCAAAGTGACTAAGCAGGTGATTGTGTCATTTACTATTGGCAAGTATTATGATGAGGTTTTATGTGATGCGATTTCGATGCAAGTAGGCCACATACTTTTGGGTCGACCTTGGGAGTATGACCGTAAGATCTCACATGATGGTTATCTAAATACTTATTCTTTTTATAAAGATGGAAGACTTGTCACCCTCAAGCCATTGTCTCCTAAATAAGTATACGAAGATCAGCTGAAGCTTAGACAACGAGAGGAGTCAAAAAAAGCAAAGAGAGTTGAGCTGAACAAACACAATGGGGAAAGGGAAAAATGAGTGACAGTGAGAATTTAAAAATTAGAGAGAGTGAGAGGGGAAAGGGAAACACTGAGTGTAAGAGAGATAAGAAAGTGAGCTTGTATGCGTGACGGAGAGATTTTAGAGATGCTTATCATGAAAAAAAAAAGTCACTTGTAATGTTGATGTACAGGGAAACTTGTTTAAGTGCTGCTAACCTTGATGATTCTTTGCCCTATATTGCTAAATCTCTTTTGTAGGAATATAGTGATATTTTTCCAGAAGAACTTCCAAAAGGTTGCCACCCATCAGAGGGATTAAGCATTAGATTGACTTGGTGCCTGGAATTTCATTGCCTAATAGGCCAGCATATCATAGTAACCCTAAAGAGACTAAGGAATTAGAAAGACAAGTGGAAGGGCTTATAACTAAAGGCCATGTCAAGGAGAGTATGAGTCCATGTGCTATTCCTGTGATACTAGTGCCAAAGAAAGATGGAAGTTGGAGGATGTGCGTGGACTGTAAAGCAATCAAAAAAATTACGGTAAAGTATCGACATCCCATTCCTAGGTTAGATGACATGTTAGATCAATTGAATGGTGCTGGGGTTTTTACTAAATTTGATTTGATTGGGGGTTACCACCACATTCGTATGTCCCAAGGTGATGAATGAAAAACTGCATTTAAAACTCAACATTGACTGTATGAGTGGATGGTAATGCCATTTGGTTTGACAAATGCACCTAGCACTTTTATAAGATTGATGAACCATGTGCTTCGTGCATTCATTAATAAGTTTGTTGTTGTGTACTTTGATGACATCTTAATATACAGTAGGAGCTTAGAAGAACACATGCATCATTTGAAATGTGTATTTGATGTCTTGCATGAACAAAGGTTGTATGCAAATGTTAAAAAGTGTCATTTTTGTATGGATAAGGTTAATTTTCTTGGTTTTATTGTTAGTGCTAAGGGCATTGAGGTTGATGAGAATAAAGTGAAAGCCATTAAAGAGTGGCCAACACCTAAATCTGTTTCAGAAGTACGGAGTTTTCATGGTTTAGCCAGTTTTTATAGGCGGTTTATTCCACATTTTAGCACTGTAACTGCTCCACTTATAAAGGTTATTAAGAAAAATGTTGCATTTATGTGGGGTCCTGAACAAGAAAATGCATTCATGCTACTAAAAAATAAATTGTGATCCACTTCTTTGCTTGCTTTGCCTGATTTTGATAAAATTTTTTGAAATTGAATGTAATGCTTCTAGAGTAGGCATAGGTGTTGTGTTAATGCAGGAGAAACGTCCTTTGGCATATTTTAGTCAAAAGTTGAATGAAGCGACTCTAAACTATTCTACCTATGATAAAGAATTGTATGCTTTAGTGAGAGTGCTCGAAACATGGAAACATTATTTATGGCCAAAGGAGTTTGTCATCCACACTGACCATGAGTCCTTGAAGCATCTTAAAGGATAAGGAAAGTTGAATAGGAGGCATGCAAGATGGGTTGAGTTTATTGAGACATTTCCATATGTCATTCAATATAAACAAGGTAAAGAAAATGTGGTAGCTGATGTACTATCTCGCAAGTATGCTTTAATCTCTACTCTAAGTAGTAAGTTGTTAGGATTTGAGTATATCAAGGATTTGTATGCTACTGATAATGATTTTGGAAATGTGTGTGATGCTTGTGAAACTGCTGCATTCTATAAGCTTTATCGCCACGATGGTTTTTATTTAAGAAAAATAGACTCTGTGTGCCAAATTCTTCTTTGTGTGAATTATTCGTTAGAGAGTCTCATAGCGGAGGCTTAATGGGCCATTTCGGTGTACATAAAACATTGGACATTCTGCATGAACATTTCTTTTGGCCACATATGCGTAGAGATGTAGAACGTGTTTGTGCAAATTGTTTTCAGTGTAAACAAGCTAAATCTAAAGTTATGCCTCATGGACTATACACACCATTGCCTGTACCTAGTGTCCCTTGGGAACATATTTCTATGGACTTCATTTTAGGTTTGCGTAGGTCTACACATGGTAAATATTCAATTTTTGTGGTTGTTGACAGGTTCTCTAAAATGTCTCATTTCATTGCTTGTCATAAAACCAATGATGCATCTCATATTGCAAATTTGTTCTTTAAGGAAGTTATTCGACTGCATGGAATTCCAAAGACCATAATTAGTGATAGAGATGTCAAATTTTTTATTTGTTTTTGGAAAGTGTTGTGGGTAAAGTTAGGAACTAAATTGTTGTACTCGACTACTTGTCACACATAAATGGATGGACAAAGTGAGGTTGTCAATCGTACTCTTGGTACTTTGTTGCGTGCTATGATTAGTAAAAATTTGCGCACTTGGGACGAATGCTTGCCCTTTGTTGAATTTGCATACAATAGAAATGTTCATTCTTCTATAGGTTTTTCACCATTTGAAACTGTGTATGGATTTAACCCACTAACTGTTATGGATTTACTTCCTTTGCCTATTAGTGAATTATCTAATACAAATGGTGAAGAGAAAGCAGATTTGGTAAGGAAGATCCATAACAAACCCGTCGACACATTGAGAAAAAGAATAAGCAATATGCATCTAGTGCTAATAAGGGAAGAAAGTTTGTTTCAATTGAACCCGGAGATTGGGTGTGGGTGCATATGCGCAAGGAAAGATTTCCTGATAAACGAAAGACAAAGCTACATCTTCAAGTTCTCGAAAAGATAAATGACAATGCCTACAAATTGGATCTCCGAGGTGAGCATGGCGGCATTAGCACTTCATTTAATGTTTCTGATTTGTCTCCTTTTACCATTGCAGATTCGAGGACGAATCTTTTTCAAGAAGAGGAGGATGATGTCAGCTCAAGAGAGAGTCGAAAGACAAGTCAACTATCGGATGAACTATTGACCATTCCAAAAGGACTGATTACTCATGCTAATGCTAAGAGGCTTAGAGAAGCTTTTGGTGGGCTTATATGTACCATGCTTGATGAAGAAAAGGCCTTTGGAGATCATGTTACAATCAATAACATCAAGGCAACAACACTATTCACGTATTCTGCTTTGGGAAGAAATTCTGACATTGATTTAGGCCGAATGAGCCCAACTTTTCAACATGAAAGTTGTATATTTTTGTCTTAGCTTTCCAACGGTATAATATATGCCTTAATCGGAGGCTCGTATCCCAAGATATGCTCAATTTACTAAAGGATGTTTTGCAGGAAAAATTGTTACGACCTCTTAAGTGACGTTTTGTTTTTTCTAACTAGGTTTTTCGTTTTTTTGGCCCACTTTTTTAGACTTTCAAAGGTAGTTTCTTTGCACTTCACAGGGAGAATAGTTCTAGGTCACTTTTTAAGGGATTCAACCCTAAAATTCTCTACAAACCAATTTTACAAACTTATCAATTGATTAATCGGATTGCTTGTGACGTTCTTTTGATATCTTTGTGTGTTTTGGTTTTTTATTGCATTGTTAATCTTAGGTCAAGGCATTGAAGGATCTTCCGACAACTTTGAATTCTTAGGCTGGGGTTTTGATCCGATAGATCAAGGGGTTCCTAATCGAGTCGAATCTAGGGGTTCCGCGTCAGAAAACGTGAATTGGGACAGAAGAAGAGAAATAAGAAAGAGAAAGAAGAGAGATTTCGGTGGTTGAGAGAAAAGAAGAGAGTTGAGCTACGGTTTCTTCATTTCTTAGCTTTTAAGAGAGATTTTGAAGTGGTTCAAGAAGAAAAAAAAAGGTAAAGGAAAAGAAGAGCTTTCATTTAAGCCAAAGATCTCTTCATTTGGTAAAGAACCAAGGGGATCAAAGAGGCACGAGGAACAAGAGAAGAGGCATTTTGAGCAAGTCTTTAAGTAAGGAAATCAAGGTGGGTTGCATGTTTATAATAGAGATATGAGCTGCTAATGTCTTTTTTTCCAAGATAAGAAAACAAAATAATTTCAACAACTTCATAAATGTTGCTTTTAATGCTTTTGAGTGATTTGAAAAAATCTTTATATGTTTGGTATATGAATTTTGTTGATTAATTTCAAAATGAACAAGGAAATGTTTTGAAATATTTATGTTATGCCTTGAAATATGTCATGGCATTCTGTACAATGAAAAGATAAGAAAGCACGAAAGTATGAGCATATGATAAAATGATTTGGGCATTATTATGTGCTTTTGTTTGGGCAAGAGAGGAAACCGTTTCATTATTCACGTGCACATTGACTCATAGCCTTCTCACGGCTGCCCGCTTGAGGCCACGAGATCCTGAGAAATCGGACTTGTTTTGTTCACGATGTAAACTTTGGTTTCTCCATTTCGTTTCACTGAACTCTCGAGCCATTTGTTTGTGCATTGCATCTTTGAAATTGTCAAGTTTGCTGCATAAATTGAGTGTTCTACAGTGATGGTTAAATGTATATGCTATGTTGATGTGACAACAGTTTTAACTATAAGTTTTGAGCAAAAAGATCATGAAATTGATTGAGAATTTGAGAACAAAGTGTTTTATAAATTCACTATGACTTTTATAAGACAAGAGACATTTTAACGATTGTGCTTATTCTTTGTTATTAACTTGTTACCCACGAGCTTTCAAGATCACCCCCTTTTATCCCCTCTTCAGGTAATAGCTAAGAGATCAAGTGGTCAAGAGCCTAAGGGAATATCTCCATTTTTGTTTATTTTGTATTTAGAGTTGATTTTGGGAAAGCAACAAGTTTGTTGTTTAAGAACCTTTTGTAATTTGAGATTTTGAGACGATGATGTAATGTAGCTTGGAATGTCATTAAAGATTTTAAAACTTTATTCTTTTGAGTGGTGCATGGATGATGTGAGTTGAAGTTAGACATACGTGAAGAAGTAATCAACTTGAGTTAATGATTTTGGAACATAAATCATTGATATATATGTATATGTATGCATAAGTGAGACGTTACGGAAAGGTAGATAGGAATTATGACTGATCAGATGTAATTGAAGGTGATGAGACAAATGAGTTGAGACTTAAGAGTTTAATGAAATCATTTTGGTAGCTGAATAGTTGAACATGTCAAGTTTGCTCAGTGCAAAATTTCAAGTCTCCCATAAGGGAAAAATTCGTGTTTTGAATTTAGGGAAAAATTTGGATTGATCTAGGATGAATTTGACAAGTTGTCTTCATAGAAGTTGTAGCTTATCTTTCTAGCTTTCCAACGCTATACAGTATGAAATTTTTGGATATCGGAGTCAAAAGTTATGTTCCTTATAAATGGAGATGCTGAGAAGTATAGGACGTATCGTCTGGTGAGGATGCTTTGTCTGGTGAGAACGTATCATTTGGTGAGGACGCTTTGTCTGGTGACATCATATTGTCTGGTGATGACGTCACTTCGTATGGTGCACTGTTCATCTGACCCTATTGTCTGGTCCAAATTTGGCCCTCTAGACAATAGACTTTGTCTTCAAGGTCTTCATAAAAGTTGTATATCTTGAAGTTTTCTTTCAAACCGTCCAAAGAACACCTTAATCCGACCTCTCTTGTGAAAGTTATGGGAATTTTTCCAATTTGTCTGACCCTTCATCTAGCTTCATCTGATCCTATCGTCTGGTCCCAATTATGACCCCTTATATAATCAAATTTGCCTTCAAAGTCTCATGAAAGTTATAAATATCAAAGTCCTCTTTCGAACCCTTCAAGAATGACCTTAATCTGATATCCCTATAGCAAGTTATGCCTTTTGTCTCGAAATAGGTTCAATATGATTAAGGACGGAACCTTGTTTGATTTCCTTCGACCATAACTTTGTTATCCGATCTCCAAATAAGATGAATCTTATGTCTAAACAAACTAGAGACATAGAACTACAAATCATTTGAAGAAATAGAATTTTAGCCCAGTCTCGAAGGCCTACAATTTCTAGATGGAAATTGTTATCTGACCAATCTTTGTTATCCAACCTCTAAATGAAGTGACCCTTAAGACAATAGATTCTCGACATATTTTTCTATCTCTCAAAAATTGGTAACATTCTAAATTGATTGGAAAAAGGTTGTGATTAAAGGAAAGTGAAGGAATCTATTGGAATAGTATGGACTGGTGTTATTTTACTGAACATACTTTGGCATTTTGAATATATCTGGATCTGTGGGGTTCCAACTAAGATGATTTTCAATATAGAGTAAACTAGAGACGTAGGTTTACAAATTATATGAAGAGATTGAATTCTAAATCAGCCTCTAAGATGTTCAATATCTAAATGGAAGTTGAGCATAGAATATTTGCTTCAGTATAAGAATGATTCGAAAAATAGGGCCTGACATTTACGGTATCAGAGAATGACGATAAACAGAGGATGACTATTGAGGGTTAATTGGAATAAGCATACATGATAAAAAGTACAAGCACAAGTATACGTTCTCACGACTCCGAATGTTGGGTTCCGGAATCGGTGCCCAATAATTATGGTATCAGAGCAAGAGTTGGATTCTGAAATCAGTGCCCAATAATTGTGGTATCAGAGCGATAGTTGGACTCCAAAAATGGGGTTCAACAACATCAATACACCGCACAGATAAATTCAACACAGAAATAGAAGAAACAACATGCCAAATTAAAGCAAGGCCACCATTATGGCCAATACAATCTACAACTATAAAATCATCATACCCCAAAAGTGTCTTTATTTCTAAAATTTTATTAGACAATGAAAAAGTTTCAATTAAAAAAATAAACATCGATCTCTTTTGTTAGACAATAAACTGAAGAGTTTGAATTGAGCGTGGATTACCCAGTCCATTAAAATTGCAGCTCAAGCAAGTCATTGATATCAGCGCGTCTAAGAACCAGACATCACCGTTGTTGTCTTTGGATCAATGGACATGCTTTCGGAATTAGCAAAATCCTGAGCCTTCTTCGAATGATCCAAGACCATTCTCTTTCTTTTTGAGTCAACCATATTAATAGTTTCCCCATCAGCTCCTTGACTTCCTGAAGGCGTATCAAATTGATGTTGTAAAATATTCACAGAATCTCCACCTACCAAAATAGTAGGGATAACCAGATTTTTTGCATAATTGGTTGCAACTAAACCGTTTGAAGATTCTACATTACCTTTCGAATGTGAATCCCCATCTCCCTCAGCTGGATGGACTGCGCACAACCATTTGGAGCCAAACATTGGTTGTGATCAGCGTGTTGGGGCATAAATACTTGGTGAGTATTTCCGAACTACCTTTCCCGGAGGAAAATCAATAAGTCGAGGATAGAATTTTTTTGTGTGTCCCATAAATCCACATATCAAGCAGAACATTGTTAATCTCTCATAAACAAATGTCACATTACACCATTCTCCACCTTCTTTTTTCAGTCGCATTGTTTACTTGATCGCTTTACAAACATCGAGTTGCACTTACACCCTCAAATAAAAGTTCCATAAATCATTAAAATTTTCAAGATCGACATGCAAATACTTCCCTCTAGTCTTACCAACATCATATGCCACCCTCTCCGATCGGAATCCTGAATGAAGACCATGGATTTGAATCCAAACTAGAACAAAGAATAAAGGGACATCCAAAGGATTCTGCATAGCCCCAAGCATATCCAGGATGAGCAGTTGATTGTTAGAAGACCATAGTGACATATCTAACACACGATGAACATCCACCTCATGAAAAAACTGGAAAAGAAAAAGATCACCCAATAGTTTTCTAGGTTGAACACCCCTGATTGGTCTCTATAAAGAAGCCAACGTGTGGACCATTGCATTGTAGTTAATTGCACGTTTAGTGAGAAAAGGTCCAACCAAACAGAAAGGAGGGTTATCAAAGGATTCAACTTTGAGGTCATTGACTCCATATACAATACCCTCTATATCATCTTCCTCAGTCCAGACAGGAATTACTTCATCCTCTGATACAGCATAAGCCATATCCACAGAGCTCCTATCGACATCCATGGGAGAAGAATGATGGAAGTTTGAATTTGAAATATTAGGGTTTATCCCCTCATAGAAGAGACAAAAATGAGAGAATAAAAGACCGCTTAACTTCTAAAAGGCACATAGTAGTATGAGGATATTTGATGTGCATGAAACATGGACATATTTTCTTATGTATTTTGCTTGGTTTTCATATCAAATTACCTTAGTTTACTTATCCTAAGATAAGATTTATTAAGAATTGGAGACTATCTCAACCAAACACATCAAAAAATTACAATTCTTGGAGAAGCATGGTCTGATCGATATCCGCGTGCCCGTAAGCATTCGTAATGGATCAAGGATAGGAAGAGACATTCCCTAAAATATGGCCTAGGTAAAGGCCATGTAGCATTAAAGCAAAATATGAATATCTGTAGTATATAACTTGAACATATTGGAGACTGTGTCTTGCCTCTAAAGGATATAGAAAGACCAATATCTTGGGCCATGAACGTGGTTCAAATCATGTTAGCGTGTTAAAATATGTTTGAAGTACAAACACCTAAATTTTTGAAAGACTTTAAATATATTAATTATCTTTTTCTCTCAAAAGGTTAGGCTTAGCTTTCGAGAGGTTCACAAAACTTAGGATGTCATTTCTAAAGTTGTTTTTTCAATTAAAAATCAAGATATTAATTTATATCAAGGGATTAAATTGTCAACATTACCATAATTTTGGTCTAGAACTATTTCTATTATGATTTCTTTGATTATGTTTATTATTTTTATTAATTATATATGTTTTTGTGGCTGAATATTATATTGTTCATCACAATCTTTGCTTAGGGAAGAAGTAGTGGCTTATGAAAATTGATATGCACAAACTCATTAACAAACAATTTTCTTTTATTAAAAATCCTATATATATTTACTAGTAAGTATCCTATTAATATTCGTTCATCCATTTGAAAGTAGTACTTTTTAAATTTAATATTTAAAATAAAGCACTTACAACCAAATATCTTAAAATAATTGATCTTATACTTATTATTATAGCAAATGTCATAAGGGGTGCCTTTCCTGGGGATGGTTTAGTGTACAGCTCATTTTCTATGTAACATGAAATTTAAATAACATTGATCCATCAAGAACATATTAAGGAAGATCATTTAGAATAGTCATTTCCATTTAAGATCATTTAGAATAGTCATTTCCATTTCTTAGAGTGTCATATTTTTATTTTAATGTAGAATCCTAGGAGTACATAGATAATGAAATATTCTTTTAACTTTATAAAAGAGTTAAATCTCTCTTTTTTTTTCATTTTTTGATTATAAATTCTAATATATGTAATGTTTAGGTCTTTCTGATTTTGATTCCATTAACATAGTTCACCAATGGAACCAAATATTCATCTTTATTTACTGAAAAACAGGACTCGTGTATTTCTATTAAAATCATCAACTATATGTAATAGATGCATAATAATTACTTGTTAAATTAGTAGCCCTGGATAGTCCAAATAAATTTACAGATAAGAGTAGAAGGAGAGTCCAGATGACACCATTTTCTTACTTTTGAAAGAGTTCTCTTCTTCATTTAGCATATATAATCATAAACCTTTTCCTTCTAGAATATCATGTTTGACAGCCCATTAGCAAGTTATTTTTGATTAATTACACTTATTCGACTAAGCCTCTTGTTTTCATGGTGTAATAATGAACAATGGTTTAGAATCAAACTCTGCACCTGAAATAGAATCACAAAAAATGTTTTCTACCGTATGTTAGACTTGAAATAGTGTTTTCTTCCTTTAGAATGGATCCTCTACTTTTCTTTAAGGATTCTCTTAATGGCCCAAGTTAATTGATACTCTTTTTTCAGTTTTGTCCAACTATAAGTCGTTAAGAAGTCAACAAGTGACTTATCAATAGAAGATACAACCTCTCTGCTTCGTTATGATGTCATGACTTAAATTTTAGTGGTGAATTTCATGAATTTTCTGATTAAAAGGAGAGAAGGCAGTGTCCTATTAAATATGGTGCAAATATAAGATAACATATCTTATGTGAAGATTATACAAAAAGATTTGTTGAATGGAAATGGATGAACTCTTATCATCTAATTAATGGTTAGGTTGAAGACCTAATCTCGTACGTTTAGAAGACTTTGAAAGTATAAATTCCAATGCATTTGTTTTTCCTCTTTTATTTTAATTCCTCGGCTTCTACTCATAATAATTTTAGGCGTAATGCTGTAAGAATTAATTTTTGTTTTCAAAATTATCTTGTAATGTAAAGTATTTTTGAACATACACTTTTTATACCTCTAAAAGGGTTTGAAGCAACCATAATTTTGCTCCATAAGCTCTCTACTGAAGCAAATTTGACGAGATCTTAAGTTATTCTATAATTTATTGTCTGTTTGCCAGTTGGTTTCATTTTTCTAACCTGGTGTGTTGCCCTACGTGCTCTATTCTTATTATTTCATTATTTATCACTTTTCAAGAACAACTTATTTCAGCAGATGATTTTACTTGAACTATATTCAGTGGTGTGAAGAATGAGAAAATATGGGTTCTGCGGTCAAAATTTTCGCATTACCGTGATTTTGACTTAATTACAACTTCAAATATGGTGCTGAATATAAGGGAACAGTCACTTGAAAATTAGATTTTGTATGCACTTATCAAGAATGAATGCAACGCAACTCCTATTAAGTTTTGTCATCCCTCCGTCGTAAAAATTAGAAGAATCATATATATATCGAAGTGAGTATGTCAATATGCGATTTAAAGACTTGAACTCTAATGAATCTGCATATGCAGAGAAAACCAGTACATTTATAAAGTGAGAAAGAAATATCCTACGCTAAGCACACCCAGCAACTACAGAGAAACATTACGAGGACTTTAAGTCAGACCAAAAATTACCCACAAAAATAAAAAAATAAAAAAGAAAGGAAGAAACCTATACGCATATAGCAAACACTCGTTAATTTCTGAAGGTCCGTCTGATGCTATGGCAGGACTAGTTAATCTTTGGACCTCCGCCACCGCTTACTGGTGGCTGCTTAGGCACACTCATAACACGTATCGAAGTCGGAGCAGGATCTTCCTGTACAAAATAATCAACCACGGAAAATTTTATGAATCCAAAAGCGGCATACTTAAAAGTGTCTAATGATGGATTATAAACATTCACAACTATTAAGAATCTATAGTTTCAGTACAGATGATCTAACACCGGAACTTGAGTGTTTAGAATAAAAATCTTTGTCGGGTGTGCATAAGTTGATCAAATACCATTATCAAAAGGTCAAAGAAAGCAGCAATTAGTTTTCCTACAATTACAAACCAGAGAGAGGGACTACTTACGGAGGGAATAATGTTAGTGGGAGGATCGGCTTCTAGAGCAGTTCCACTGATGAATGTTGTTGCAGTGGTTTGTGCTGGTTCTTGAGAATAGGTTGCTCCCTGGGATTTGTTATCGTCTTTGAGCTCTAAAGGTAAATAGCATTCTTTGATTTCCCACTCAACACCCAAACAGTTAAGAACAGCTTTGAAAGCATCAAGAAATAAGCAACGACTGCTACTGTAAGGGCTGAAATCAACCCTTGTTTCACGAGTTGCTTTCTCTTTTGATGACTCGTCCATGGACCTTTGCTATTACTACTTTATTTTCTATTTTCCTTTCGATCTACCTTGTCAATTAACTTCAGTTAAATAGTGTCTCGAATGCGTGTCAGTTGGTCTACTGGTCTCCATCGCATGCGCAACTGCCAACAGAGTGAGTAGCTTCTTCCCTGGTTTTGACTAAAAGTATTATCCCTTCTGGCAAAGCACATGAACATCGCTCAAACGTCAGATATTTGTTCCAGTTTCAATGAAGATTAAAAAATAGATTGCAAGGTCGATAGCTTCTCTTACCCCATATAAATATATATATAATTAATCAATTAATAAACTGAGATACGATAATTCGCCAAGCATGAACATAACAAAGAACAAGTCTTCAATCTAAGTTCTAGTCCCAGTTCTAAAAAATCTTTAGTTCATACAGGGGTTATCAAAGTGGAAGTTTTCCAGGTCAAAGACCAGTAAGTTTTAAAAATTGTAGAATTAGAACAAGGAAACTGAAACTTTTATATGGGAATAGTGCGAAATGGGTAAGAGTGTTTCAGTCAATAAGGCCCGTAAGTATGAATTATATAATATCATATTATATGATATTAAAGAGCCACGGCAGAAAACGCTACCAACTCTTGTACTTTGTAGGGATTTTGTTATTGCTCTATACTTTGTCGTTTTAGCACCCAATCCCATATTAAAGTCCTGTTGTCACAGTCTGAACAGAGATTAGGGGCCTACTTCAAGCAGAATCGTAAAAGCGGAAAATGTCAACTTTCTTCACATTCCAAGTTCTAGCAAACATTAGTTAAAACTTTAATGTCAACGTAAATGTGCTGAAGAAACTTTCAGATGTGTAGGAAACTGAAAAATTCAACACGGATCTCCACTAAATCTACAGCCAATTCCTCTTCAAACTATTTTATTTATTAAAAAAAGTCAAACTCTTCGTTAACCTCAAAAATATTGATTCAACCACTTCTTAGGTACATCGTGCTATTTAATATTCTTTTCAACTCTAATATTCTTGTTTTTCAGAGATCCTCCCTCGATATAGAAAGACCTAGTGCATCTGAGCTTAACCCGGGCTCATTTCTATTAAGTTCAAAGACAAATGTTTAAGTCATGTTCACTGTTCATACTTTTTTTTTTCCCCTGACTCATCATGTTAATTTCTCCTTGCAAACTGATTATCATTTTTTTTTAAAAAAAAATGTTTTTCATTTCAGCGAGGTAGTTTCAATTTATTTTATTACAAGGATTTTTTTTGTTCAGTTTTACTTTCTTAAATTAGTCTTTCATTTCTTTATGTTGTGAGGGTGAGTCTTGCAACAAGTCTCCTAACTTTCGCAAAATAGGAAGTCTTGTGTACCAAAAGTTGTTATTATCTTAATTATTTAATCTCAATTTCATCACTTTTGATTAATCAACTTTTAATTTTTATTTCACTTGAAGTTATTTGGCCATAATTTTGACTACTTAAGTCTTGAATGCAAGTATTCAACTTTTATTTGTCTTAATTAGAAAAAAATTTTAACATGATAAATTAGATTTTCTTTAACGTTAAATATCAAGTAGTTTAACGCAAATAAGGCCCAATCGTAGAGCCCTAAAAATATTAATTGGATTTGAAGTTTTACGAAAATTACATAAATTAATTAGGTATAATTGCATGTCAATTGAAAGATAATTTGATGTTTGAAAGTCAATTAGAGCAAATTTAAACTTAATTGAAAGAGAAGGTTTAATTTAGGTCTAATGAGGAGTTTGAAAGAGTTATTAAAATTGATTTCATTCTATTTCATTAAAATTCTTATGTGTAGTTATACATAGCCTAAAGGAAGCTTAGAAGAAGTTTGAAAAACATCGTTCCTTTTGTTACGTGAGTCAAAAGGATCTGATCAATTATTTTGAGCTGTTTTATCTTGTACTTGTACTTGGGTTAGACTTCGAGTCTTAGATTGAGATACTGACTTTGGACTTTTGAAGTTTGAGCTTTTAAGCTTTTTGGACATGGAAAATGCCAAAAGTAGTGTCTAGACTTATTGTCAAAATGTTGGTTTAAGGCAATTAGGTATGTCAGGGGTTTAAAACTTGAGACTAGTAATAGTAGTCCAATCTTAGTTGAGCTTAAAAGTGAATGACTTGACTTCTTGTCCTAATTTTGGCTTTTTACCTGATTCAATTGGTCTGTAAGATTAGGCCTTTGTTTCTCTCTTATACATTGCCGAATTAGTTCCTAACACTAGGGTTCAGTTCCTTGTATCGGTAGTGAGTAAAAATAAAGTTAACCTCCGAGAGTCGAGCTTGCCGATTGTGTCATTCAAGGCATGCAAAAATCGAAGGGCGTTTTAGGATAGAGTTCTAAGATGTTGAATTTGACATTCAAGTGATGAGAGCATTAAAATGAATTAAAGAGTAATGGGAAGGGTGGAAGCAAAGCCGTTCAAGCATGCTTTGAAAATGAAAACGATCTTGAGTAGTTGAGTGAGGGTGGTGGTTGATTTGATTTGGTTGGTTGGCTAGCTTATTGGATTAGATTCAGGCGCACTGAAATTTCTAATGTCATCTAAATTATACTCTATTACATGACACCCCCCACGTAAATAAGCGGGATAAAACATACCTCTAAAGCTAGAGGGATCACTCTATACAAGTTTTTATTTATTTATTTACTTTGCGTAGTAATACCTTGGTGATATATTATGGTACAATGAAGCTTTTTTTTGTTCTTTCTTCTTTTCTTAGTGATGAATCATTTTTTATTATCTTTTGAGCCAAGGCATTTGCGGAAGGGAACATTGAAATACATTATGGCTGATAAGGCTTGTGCCTTAACTAAAATTTGGTTTGTTGAATCCATTTTTTAATTATTTTTGAAGTCTTAATCACAATAAAGTAAACATTTCGCTACCTTTTTTAGCTACGCTTTAAAAATTGTCATCAAATGCGGAGCCTTTGGCCACAATTTTGAATATCGTCGCTAATATAGGCCTTTTGTGGCGATTTCCAAAATTATCGCTAAGGGATCGATATTTGGTGACGTTTTTTAAAAATCATTGCCAATTGGTGATGATTTTCGATTAAGTATCACTAAAAGTAAGCTAAGGATTCCATATATATTTGGCGACGATTTTTGAAATTGTCACTAAATGTAAGTATCACTAAAAGTAAGCCTTTAGCAACGATTTTGAAAATTGTCGCCAAAAAGGTCCATGTGACGATTTTCAAAAATTGTCACAAAAGGTTAATCTTTGGGGCGATGTTGTCTCTTTGGCGATGATTTTTGAAATCGTCACCAAAAATAAACATTTTAATGACGATTTTTTAAAAAATTGTTGCCAAATAATTATAAGAGAGAAACAAAAACGAGAAAGTTTAAACCCCAAATAGAAAAAGAAGCCCAAAGGGAAAAAGCTAAAGAAATAGTTACAAGACCCAGAAGCGTTAATATGTCAATTGGAGACTTGTTGTCATCCTCTCTTTCGTCGTCTTCTTCTCCTTCAACTCCGCCGGTCACCAGACATGCAAGGTCAATATGATTGGTGTACTGCGATGTGAGAGAGGGAAGTTTTGGATGGATCTCGAAGTAGTCTTGACTCTTTAACTTGTGAAGGAACCAATTGACGTGGTTTCGTTTTGTGTTCGCACTCGTCACGGGAAAAGTTTCATTTTGAATTAGTTTTTTTTTTCTAGATATTTATTACTTGCCAAAGATATAATGGAAATTTGGATTTTCTCTTTGACCTATTAGATGAATTATGACTTATTTGTTATTGCTAATATCTTTTCTCATAGTGTAGCGGAAATAAAAAGTTTAGAGACTGGGAATATTTTTAAGGTTAATGGACATAGATTGAACCTATTCTATGAGGAGATGATGGTTTCTAGCGCAATGAGCATTGATTTAGAACTTCCATCGTATGAAGAAGTTTGAGAAGAACTGGTCACGTTAAGCATAACGATATTAAACAATTGCGCTTTTCGGAAGATAACTTAAAATATGATAGTTTTATTTTATTTTGTTTTAGTTCTTTCTATGATGCATTTGTTTGTTTTTGAAACATAGATTATTGACAAAAAAAAATTCCACACTACTAAATCTCATAAGATGAGATTTCGCCTTATATGATTTATTCTGAAAAGAAGATTTTAAAATTTCATACTGTTAAATCTTATAAGGCGAGACCTCATCAAATGCGATTTAGTGTTCTTGATTGATACTATGATATTTAAAAATAAAAATTTAAAAATAAAAAATAAAAACCATAATTTTTTCTTTATTATTTTCATTTTTAATTAATTTATTTATTTTAAAAATTTTAAAAACAACAATAATTATCATTTTCCATTTCCCTGTATTAGTATTTATTTAAATTTTTTAAAAAACATAATCTATTATTTCTTCTTTGCAGGACACTATCTATTTCTACTCCATGCTCTCTCCCAACCTCGCAAGATACACCAAAGCTCTCCACTGCAGTCATCACACACAACAGCACCCAGCCTCACCACCTCTCTGCCACACATGCACGCAATCCACCCCCCATCGCCGCAGTCTCACTCATGTAGCTCCTCTCCATATCACTCAAGCATCTCTTCACCCACACATCACACAACTCGTCAACCTCACAAGTCCTCTCCACACCAACAACGCACACCAACAACGTAATACCCAAATACCTGCACAACTCTCTAGGAGCCCAGCAACCTCCTCAGTCAACCAACATCTCTCTTCACCCATGCATCACGCAGGAATATTCAAAGTCTCCTCACTTAAACCACTCACCTGTGACAGACGCTCAACACCCTTTTTTTCCACCCATGCCCCTTATTTATTTATTTATTTTATTAAGTTTTATTGTTCCCTTTTTAATTACTTTTTTATTATTCTTATTAAATACTTTAGTTAATCTTTCTTTTAGAATAATTTCAATTATTAGTTAGTTGTTAATATTTTATTTTTTCAAGTAATTTTTTTTATCTTGTTTAGTATAATGGGGCATTCTAAGGTTACTACTAAGAGCACAGCAAAAGGCAATTGACTGATGAATGCTAAATTTGCTGAAAGCTCTGAAGTTGATAACAAAATGAAGCATGCGTCGATTGTAAAAAATACTTACGTCCTACCACTTGCTGAGTTAGATTTACAAGGATGTCTTACTTTCAACACTAAAGAGTGAAAACAATGGTACAATGTTATTAAAACTCGACAAATTATTGCGGGTAAGTACGAACACAACCTTTCTCTAGAAGAATTGGATTTTAAAGAAAAATTTGACGATTTGCTTATTGATATGAGTTGGAAGTACTTTGTATTGATTAGTTGTCTTGTTTTTATTGAATTAACTAGGGAGTTCTACACGACTTTTAAATTTGACAAATTGGACAAATTTACGTTAAGAAGTCCTAATGTGATTCAATACAGATTAATAGGAGTCGAATTCAAACAGATTTTCATTGAGTTCAATTTAGCCTTAGGGTTAATAGATGAATTAGATGAAGTTATGTCAATTCGACTCTTTATAAAGAATATGTTGTAGACTATGATGAGTTCAACTATTTGCAAGCATGGAAAACAATGTCTTCTGCTCCTTTTCCTTATAATCCTAGTCAATCTAAGGGTAGTGGTCTCAATAAATGAATTGGATTTATATGCAGTGTTTCTTAGCCTTTAGTTATTCCGATTGAAAGGCTACTACATGTACATGTACTAAGGCTGAATTGTTCTTTCTTTGGTGTATGGTAAATAAAGTGCATGTCAATTTAGGTGCTTGGTTGGTGATGCAATTGAACACTGTTTTATCTTTAAACAAACATTTGTGTCTCGGTTCTTTTATCACTCATTTGGCTATTAATTTGAATTTGCTTGATTTGATTGACACCAATATACATATAGCTTGTGAGATGGAACCTTTGGCTAGAATTTGTTTAAGTAGGATGAGTGTCCTTAAAAACAACGGAGAACATTTTTCAATCGCACAAAGAGAGGTTCATCATCAAGAAAATGAAAGCATAGTACCATTTGCCTAACTTTATATCTTTCAGCTCCACAGATCTGACAGGATTATCAATCTCTTCTAGATAGATTGGAACGTAAAATTTCAAAAATGGAGAAAATTTTGGATGCTCTATTTCAATTCATGGGGATTATACCTCCATGCCCTCCGATACCACAGTCCACATCCTTTCAATGCTCACATCTTAGGGGAGTGGAGTCCTCTATTCTTTATTTTCTTTGATTATCTTTACTGAGTTGTGAGTAACTTACGCATACATTAGGGACAATGTATGATTTAGGTATAGGGAGCGAATGTTTATATTATGATGAACTTTGTGATTTTGTTTGGACTCATGATATGTTGATTCATATATTAATTATTCCTAATAATAGCTTTATAATTTTTTGATTGTTGTTCTTGAATAATTCTTAAGTTATGATACATTTTTTGTTTAAGATCTAATGCATGAGAGAGATAGGCATGATTAAGGTTTTCATCAAAATTTTTAAGTATCTCATTGGTTTTGTTGAATGAAAGTGTGCAAGACTTGATGCAATTTTTGGTGCCTACGTGAGCTTTGAACCTAAGAGCATTCGTCACATATGTATTTATATATATTTTTGTTGTGTGTCATCAAACATAGCTTGTCTATGCTAGAACTTGCTTTTGAATATGTGTTGAGACCACATTTTTTATGAATTTGTGTATAATGATGATAAGAGCATTTAGGATAACCATTTTTTGACCTAAACAAGCCTATCTTAATTTTTATCCCTAGAAAAACAAGTTGAGCCTTAACCTTTCTTTCTTGTATACTAACCTTATTATAAGCCGAAATTTACCCTTTTTGTTGTTGATATTCTTAATAATTTTGAACCCTTAAATTGAAGGTATTGTATCGAGCTTATTTACATAAGATTTTGATTATTTTTATGAAAAATAATTAGATGATACAAGTTCCATTGTTTTGATTTCTTATAGAATGGAGGATAATTTAAAAATAAAAAACCTCCTTTTTGATATTTTTGTTTAAAAAAAGAAGAAAAAGAAAAAGACAAAAAAAAGAAAAGAAAAGACAAAGTGATTGAAAAAGATGTCATTTAAACTAAGTGAATTTTGATTTAAGTTGAAACTTGTGTGGATAATTTTGTATGATTCCCTTCAATTTATTTAGCCAAAAAGTTCCTTTTGTCATAACTTACTTAAGCCAAGTTACAAACCTTACAAAGCCCTTTTGATTTATACATGAGGTTTATTTTGTTTAGACATGAAGATATAATTATTAAGCAAGCTTATAGAAATAACTCACAATATTTTTATTTGAGAGATTAATGAACCCTAAAAATTTTGAGCGTATAGAGTGAAATCCTAGTGAGGGTGTCAAGTCTTGTTCATTTAATTTTGATGGAACTAATGAGATGCTATGTTTTAATAATGTGCCCTATGAATGTTTATTTTCTTGATTATTATTTTATCTTAACCCTTAAATGTGAATTAGCTTTTGGATATTCTTGATGACATGAAACGAGATGAGAGGTTGTTGTGAAGATGATTAATATATTGAATTGATGTATACTTGAGGACAAGCAAAAGTTCAGTGGGAGAATTTGATAAGATCTTATCTTAATATATATTTGATATTATATCCTTTGTTTTAGATTTATTTTGGTGCTTAAATATGGAAATTAATGTTTGTTCTGTTTTAGGAGATAAGAAGTAGAGATCACATCAAACTGAGACTCTATTGATAATAATCACAAATTTTAGATAAAGTGAAGAGATTGATGCACTAGATAAGGTTGATTACTTGAAGAGCTGGAGTTTAACTGAAAGACTTCATCTTATCCTTATCATGTAGGAGTTTGAATTTAAATTTTTTTTAGATAAACATCGTTACAAGTTAGAGTTAGATTAGGATTAGATTATAAAACTTTATAAAAGGGACGTTCCTCACAACAAAAAGAGGTTCTCTCTTTTTACATTTTCGCAATTCTCTATCTTTCTTCTATTTTTATTGGAGTAAAGCTATGTGTGGCTAAACTCATCATTCCGATTCAAGAAGATTCAATAATTTAGTTGGAACCTTATGAGGTATTATGTTTCAAACTTTTAATCACGCTTTAATTCAAGTATTTCTTGTTTTGAGTTATCATAATTTATAAATGATTGATATTACATTAATATGACAATTTAATTTAATATTTGATTATTTTATCACTATCCAGGAATTCAGTGATTCATAATTGTCATAAAGGATTGGTACAAGTAGCAAATAAGTTATTTATGAATTTCCATATTTAACTTAAGATAAACAAGAAAACTAAATTGAATAGTTGCAACTATCTCGATCATTTAATTTAGGGTTTAGTCTTTTTCACGGAGCTTATTGTTATCATTTATTTGATATAAAATGTCATCGCATCCAGTCAATAGATGATAAGTTTTAGTTTGAATGTTAGGTTTGAACCTATTAATTTAGGAAAATTTAAGACTTATTACGACTATCCTAATATGTTTCGGACTAACTACGTGAATCATGAAAATATTCTTTTTGAACCAATGACCAATGGTACAATTAGATGAGATCTTTCCTTTGAATCGAAGTTTGGTAATCTGGACTTTCTTATTTTTAAATTCAATAAATTTAATTGTTACTTGAAATTAGGAAGATAGTGTTTAGTTCTACAGAGATTCGACCTGATTTTACGACTACTACAAAAAGGTTAGAGAATTGGTATTATTTTGGGAACTTTAACAACCCAACTATATTTCTATTCAGGTTATTGGCAAGAATTTATTACTTATTTTTTTCATTAGTTTGAAATATTTTTAACATTTTATTGTGTTAAAATTACAAGTGCAACAGGTTTATGAGATGAATTTTTTTATAGTCTAATTGTGTGACAGAAATTTGTTTACTTATTTCTTGATAAGATTCGTTATTATAAATTTAATCAATTGATGTTTATATCTCAAATTTTTCCCTCTTCAACAAGCGCAATGACATACTTATTTTTATTTCTAGTTTAGGTTTGCCTTTTAGCATATAACAAGAAAGTAGATATTAATGTCCTAGAACATTCTGTTTTGAATCTTATCTTTATTCCCTAGAACGTTTGATCTTCTTATGGAGCCTTCTCTCTCTTGTTAGAACAATCACTAGAAAAAATGGTATGCGTACTAAGAAAAGATCTTGTCTCGTAAGAGCTAAACTTTCCGTTAGATAACACAAGATGGATCCTAACTTTAGAAAGGTTAAGCTTGATGGAACATTTGATCATATTAATCATGCAAGTGCGACGGTACACAATTTTATATTAAACATTAGATCAACTTCTAAACCTTTAATAAATAGACCATTTTTATATGTCATAGGAACAATTTCAAGATCAAGTTTGCTGAGAATTTTGCTAAAGAATCTTATATTTTTAGGGACATATGTCGCTTTGCACATGGAACAAAGAAATAGTGCCAGTTAGGGATTTGATTCCTTAACACTAGCCTAAAATTTTACTTGTTTTAGGTCATTTTTTGCTAGCCTTTGGTCATTTAATTTGTTTACCAAGTAAATTTCTATGCATCCAGACTTTAGAGTCATTTATATGTCACTTTGTGAGAATGTCTCAATTTTCTTAAATTATTCATTTGCAATTGAGTGGTAAAACTATGATAAAAGCTACCAAGTTTTTCAACATCTTACAATGTTTTAGAGATAACGCGCTTAATAGAATTATGGCATGAAGAGCTGAAAATCTCTAATAGTGTTTGATATGGAAGATAATGCTTTCAACTGGATTTTCATTGGTTGTAGACAACTAAATTAATAATATTAAGTAATTAAATTAATTACTTTTAAAAATGAAATTCAATAGATTAAAAATGGATTAAGTTAATTAATTTAATAATAAAAATGATAAATTAAATTAAGATGTAATATGAATATCTAGTAGTATAATAAGAATAAAACAAAACATAAATTGATGACTTTTTAGGTTTTATTATAAATTTCAATTAACTGGTTTTAATTTTATATAAACTAAACTTATTTTTTGAACAAAAACAAATCATATAAACAGCCACTTTGTTAATTTTAAACTCTTTTCAATTTCATAAAGAAAATAGAAAAGAGAACATGAAAGAAGAAAGTGAATAACTGAAGTCACTCTAAAATGTATTTAAATTGTGAGGATGTAAAGGATGAGATCTCAATGGTTATAAAAAAAACATTCGAATGTCATGTGAAATCGATGAAAACTCAAATCTTGCGCACTTTTGTTACAACATCAACTAATTCTTCAACTGATCTTTCAGAGTTATCCAATATTCTAGTGTCTGTGTCAACAACTTCCTTGTGCGTTCCCTTCCCTCCCATGTTCGGCCGGACTGAATTTTCCTATCGGCTCAACTATTTTATTATTTACGACTAATCAAAAGAAATAATATACAACGTGTGGTGCAAACTTTTGCACACTAAAACATGAAAGGAACCATCTTTGCTAAATTAAAAAGTAAAACAAAAAAATGTATGTTGGAGATTAAAACGATAAGATAAAAACCAAAGTAATAAAAAATCAGAGTGAAAATGAAAACCTATACTGTTCTTCTTGGAGAGTTTTATAAACAGATCTTTAACCAATTCTAAAATTACTAAAGGCACACTCATAAAAGCAAATTAGTGAAACAATAATAATAATATCTAATAATCTTGTCATCCTAGCACACAAACACTTGTACAATTGGAAGCCAAGGGCACGTGCTGCATAGCACGAAGAGATAATATCTAACACAACATAAATGCCTAATGAGCGGGTGTTGACTTTGTAGCGGGGATTTTCAGATATTTTTGTTGAATGGACGCCAACACAACTATTTAGTCTGTAACCATTCATGTATAGCACTACAAATTGATTGGCAAGTGACACAAATGTCACGTAAAAGCCAACCAAGCGAATCACAATCTCAATCTCAAAGGATTAGTGGAGGGTCCCTGAGAAAAGGTCACAACCTTTTCTTCTTTTGTCTCTATATCAGAGTCTAGATATGTTATGACTTGACATGGAATCCAGTAGATAAAAACATGGACAAGTGCACGTGCAAACCCATCTCGTTGCACGTGTTCAGCCATTTGTTTTTAATCATTCTTTTCTCCATTTCATTACTTTCTCTTTTATGTTTCGTTAAAGAAAAACAACAAAAGGCTACCCTTCTTGTTTCTCTTCCTCTTACATCTTACCAGTCAATGTTGATTTCTGAAAAAAAGAACAGAACCAAAAAAGTTAAAGTTGTAATCTATGAATATGAAGAATGAACGGCGTTAGTAGTAGATCTAGTTTGGTCCATCATATATATTAGAGAAATATATATAGGGTTAATTACTAAAAAAACCTAAAAAAAATTATTTTTTTAATTATAACCTGAATTTTAAAAAGTAGTAATAAAATACTCAAATTTTTATTTTCTTTCAATTCCAACTTAACATTAGTCTCACCGTTATCTTTGTTAATATGACACTGTCACGTGTCAATTAACCCTCATTAATCAGACATATCAGAGAAATTAGCATATCTGAATTTAATTATTGAAATGACGTTGTCTCAATTTTTTCATTTTTTAGAAAATTACACAGACAGTCGTTCTCGCAATCCTAAATCCCTAATTTCTTCTCACTTACGCTCACTCTCACTCTCACACCCTCATTTGCAATCTGTAACTTAGGAGAACATTTGACTAGCAAATATTTCACGTGAAGTAGAATGGTGGATAATTCTTGACAAATATAAAGGGTAAGATACTGTCAAACCAAAAACATGTACGAAATCTAAAACGCAAAACGCAAAACATGTTTCAATGGTAACCACCATAAAAGCAACCTGGACATAACTCTTGCATACTCAAATGTAGCAGAGCGATATCATTCAAACCAGATTGTAAAATCATAAAAGTCATATCAAGGGTTATGGTTACACTACAATCCGTGCTAGTGGAAAACAAAGAGACCAACTAAGTCATCGCTACTGCTCTTCTTTTCTCAAATATTCTCTCTCTCAACTTCTCTTTCTCTCTTGCTTTCGAGATCTGTGCGTTCTCTTCTGTTTTTTAGTTATTAGAACTTATTGACAATTACTAGGTCAGTTTAACAAATATGAATTTGCTCTTACTTTCAAGTGTGTAAAGTCGATTAAAATACTTTATTTTCTGGTGGTTCTGATTTTTCATGAATCTAGTAATCTATTTTCTACATGAGAACAAGGGTGTGAGAGTAAGAACGAAGTGAGGGATTTAGGTTACAAATTGCAAATGAGGGTGCGAGAGTGAGAGTGAGGGAGAGGAAATTAAGGATTTAGGTTTAAAACTACGTCATTTCAATAATTAAACTTAGACTTGCTAATTTTGCTGACGTGTCTAATTAATAAGGGTTCATTAATATGTGGTAGTGTCACATCAACAAAGATAACAATGAGACTAACGTCGTGCTATAATTGAAACAAATTGAAACATTGAATATTTTATTGCTATTTTTTAAAGTTCGAGCTATAGTTGAAAAATTGATGAAAATTTAGGCTTATTTAAGTAATTAACTCATATTTATTTATCGCCCTTTTGCATCCAATTTATTTGTTTTAGGATTTTGTCGATACCTTGATTATTAATGAAATTAAAAATGTTGTTAAAACTTAAATCCTACTATCCTACTACTCTTCCTTGTATTTTTCTGATATCTATTATATATATATAGTGCCCTCATAAGGGTTCAATCCTAGGATTGCATTCTTCAATCATTTGCTAATAACATATCATTTAAATATGAATTTAATTTTGATTCATAAACTAGCTAAGGATTAAACAAAATAAATTAAGTACGATTTATTTTGGCAGTTAAACATGTAATCAATTAGGGTCTATTATGTAATAAATAATGGTATAAATAACTTCCTTAACATAAAAAGTTGATTGAGATCATTAAAACTAAAAAAACTAAATAAACACTAATTCTAACTAATTTTTTATGCCGAAATGTACTTTAGATGTATCAAAAAATAAGCTTCTTTATAAAGAGACTTTAAATGTATTCCATCAAGCCTAAAATAATTTTTAAAATAAGTGTCACTAACCTTCTTAATGATTGTTTAAGTGCTTTTTAAGAAAAAAATGGTCAATTACTTTAGTATTTGATATTATATTAATTGACTAACGGGCATTTTTATTTTCAATAACTCTTAATAATGTTTTTGAAAAATCTCGAACTATCATTCAAAGATTTGTGACCGTCTTTATAAGTAAACTAAATTCTCTTTTAGGTAAAATGTTTGGACCTTTTTCAATTCAGTCCTTGACGTTTAAAATTTATCATTGATCCCTTATAACTAAAGTTTTATAACACCTAGCCGCCTTTTGTCATTTGTCGTTGTTAAAAAACCAAATAAAGAACATAATAACAATGTCATATCCTTTTGTATGACACAACATGTGGCATAATTATGCTGGGTAATATATGAATTTATTTTATGCAACATCAGTATTTAATCCATATGACACTATACAAAGATTTTATGGTTGGAACCATAATCAAAGTCAAAGGAGGAGGTTGAAGATGTGACATGTGATCATTATTGAAATATCACAACTACTAAAGAGAAAGGAAGATTACAATCATTCTTTTGCATCTGGGTTAAGTTGACAATCACTAGGATTTCAAATATAATGCAAGTCTAATTGTAAGTCTGAATTTGTTTAAAGTTCCAATTAGTGTGTACAAAATGTGTTTTTAGTAAAGGTTTCAAATTGGGTTTGTAATTTGGTGTTTTAATTGGATCAGGGTTTGAGTTTAGGGATTTTAATTTGGATTCCAATTTTGGAATTTGAGGGTTTCAATTTTTTTATATAACATTCAACGTTGGTATTGGTTTTAAAGATGGCCTTGCTTTCTCTTAGTTCTTTATGGTAATTGAGGTTTGAAATTTGGTAATATTAGTTGGTGATTGTTGATATTTATTTTTGGAGAACTTTCAAGTTTTTGTTGGTTTATGTAAGCTAGAATTCTCTTCACCATGACAACAATCTAGAATCATTTTTTAGGTATATATTAGAGTAAAGTTTCTCTATGGAAAATCTATTTAACTATTAGGTCATTGAATAGGTAAATGCTATCTTCATGGATCATATTTAGCATATGTTTTATGCTTATTGATATGAGAATCCTACTAGGTTGTATTTCTTATGTTTCTTGTTCTAGGTCTATAATACATCTTTATTGTATAAACAAATTTATATATCACTAACATACTTAGAGTGAATTTTATTTGGTACTAGGATTGCATATTGTGCTATATAAGATATGAAAGCCCTTGCATGGATTGCGTTAAGAATGTATAAAAGATATTTTGATTAGCTTCTTAATATGAAAATACGAGTAAACCAATAATATGCATCGTGTGACTATTATGCTAATGACTATGATGTATTAACATAAATCAAGTTTGGCTTTTGAAATAAAGCATTTAATCATAAACATTTAACTAGTGTATCTACTGGGAAAAACTCAGTAGTTTTATGATTTATCATTTACCTAATTATATGTTTACATAATCATACTTTCACTTATGATTAATTATGATAAACATGAGAATAAAAATGGATTATCAAACCAATGTATGATATCATGTTATCACTATATATTGTTATCTCCACATTTTTGTCACTACAACATCTAATTATCTCATTTATTTTTTTATTTTTGTTTTCTTTTTACTATAGGTCCATTCAAGAAATGATTGTTACTTCTGGACTTAAAATTAGGATTGGGTGTCTTTAAGGTGGATGTTTCAAATTCAAACTAGAAATGACAAGGTAAGGAAACATATGGTTTTCGTTATAAGGTAGATAAGATTATCTTAGTTAATTTCATATTCACTGTTAAGAGGTTAGGATATATATATAAGCCTGAAATTTTAATTATACGTTCCCATATGAGTCATTTGAAGATGGATAGAGACTACTACATAATGATAATAATGTTAAAAAGTAGATACAAATTGAAGAAAGAAAATAAAAGATAGTTGACGTCTACTTAGATGGAGAGAAATATCCTAAATTATACACACTTCACAACTTTAAGTAGATATTCCTATTAAGGTAATTGAGGATGATGATGGCCTATTATGTACTCAAATAGGTATTGGAAAGCTAATATAGCAACCACTAAAGTAACCACTAAGGAACTCATTAAGGCACCAAAATCCAACCTTGGAGGCACTAATTAGAACATCTAATAAAGTAGACCATAAAGTCCTAAATGCATAATATGAACTAAAATTTAACGGTAGTTGGTCAACACATTTTAGTGATTTTGGGTATTCAAGTGAAGAAATTACATATGATTTATTTGAATATGGTATAGAAAAATAATATTTAACATGAGAGAGTGATGCATTAGTTCTCAGAATATTGATTTAGGGGATCATGAGGTTAAAGTTGATGACAAAGAAATTAGTAGCCTAGAAGGAAGTTTAAATGATGAGATGAAGAAACCAAAAGATCCTCACTTTAGCTCTTCTAGTTTAGATGATGGCAAAATTGTTTTAAAGTAGGGAATAATTTTTAATTCTATCAACACTTTTAGAAAGGCTTTAAAGAACTTAAGTATCCAGTTGGGATAAATTTACGTCTATATAAAAAATGAAAGGCCAAAAATTACTGCTAAGTGCAAAATAAAATATAGGTGGAGAATATATGTAACCTTTATAGAAAATGGGCATGCATTTCATATTAAGAAATTTTATAACACCCATTCTTATGGTAGAACATTTGATAATACGATAATTGATTACCAGTAGATGTTAATAAGTATGTAGCACACTTTAGGGATATTCTTAATTGACATATTTTAGGATTAAAAGTAATTGTTTTTGCGAGATTATTAATAAGATATACAAACATTAATGCTCATAAAGCTAAGAGGCATACCTTACATTTACTACTTGGAGATAAAATAGTGCAATATAAAATTTTAAGAGGGTACTATAATAGAAAGCAATATGGGAAATTCATTGTTCATCAGATCTCTGAAAGGTATATTTAATTCACACTACAATTATCTTGAATAAGTAAAATCTGGGCTTTTCAATCTTATATACTAATTATATTCATTGATGGTTACCATTTAGTAGCAAGCTATGGTGAACAACTATTGAAAGTCATTTAAATGGTCTAAATGATTACATTTTTTCATTAGGTTTTACAACTGTTAAAGTTAAGAACAAAGAAATTAGGAAATATTTTTAGGATGTCTTGTCTGTGACATTGGCAGCCATCTCTCTTAGATGTTCATGAGTGACAAAGATAAAGTAACAAAATAAAATTCAAAATGATATTGTCATAAGAAATATACCCAATTTTGATGATAAATTTTTCTTAAATCATCTGAGGAAGTACCTAGATTCGATGATGAATTTTTCTTAAATCATTTGAGGAAGGATCTCTAAGAAAATTTTTAGCATGAGTACATAAAGTTCAATTTCTATTATTATTTTAGGTATGTGAGCAAATTTATCATGACAGTATTATAAGGTTTGATGGTTATAAAGATTAGATGTAGAGTATAGCTTCAAATTATACTCGGTAAAGATGTAAGAGTAAAATGAGTAAATTAAAGAACATAAACAAGAAGATAAATGATTAAGTTGACACATATTCCTAAGAAAGGATGGTATAGACATAACGTTGATAGAAGATGCAAAAGTGATTTACTGTCAAATAAAATTATATTTTTTAATGCAAAGTTGAGAAATGTAATCAATAAACTAATTTTGACTTACTTAAAGGTGATGAGAACAGAAATCATGAAGAGTATCAAAAGAAGCAAGGGAGGGCTATATAAAATGGTAATATATGTCCTAACATAACGTTAAAATTAAAGAAAAGAAAAAAAGGGTCTACTAATAATTTGACTTATTTTATAGGTTATGGCATATTCTAGGTTTGAACATTATATGTAACTTAATTAATTAACAAATGATTCTAATAACTTAGTTTTTGAAAATGGTGGAACAAATTAAAATTGAACAATATTTGATGACATCATGTAGTGGATGTTAAAAAAAAAAGGTAATTGCATATGTAGGAGAATATAGTTAATTGGGAACCTTTATAGTCATGCTATTTCAACAATCATTTTAGAGAGAGGAGATCTAAAGTTTTGTATACATAATATTACATAAATGAGGTGTTTTTACATATTGATATTCAAAAGTATCTTTCTTACAATTAGTTACTTCTATATTAAATAAGTGACAAAAAATTTGATATGTATTCAAAACACTTTTAGCAATAAAAAAAGTTACGTTTGTACTTAAAGCAAGTATTCAACTAAACTAGTTTTATATTCAAGCAATTACATTTGCTATATGTATGTATGTATTGAATAAGTAACATTCAAATGTGAGCAATCAAAGTAATACATAAGAGGTGGTGTCTAACACATAATATATAACAATAACAAAAATAAAAATGAGATAATATGATTAATATTAGCTTTAGAATTATAGCTAGTTCATAACTCCCGAACTCATGTTATCTAGTTTTTCATTTAGATTAAAATTATCTAATTTTTCATTGATACATGTTCTCTTTACTAGTCCACTACTTTTATATGTCTTTGATCTTATTATTAGTCAAAAAGTTTGAAATGATTACTTTTAGTTTATAGTATTAAATCAAGCTACTTATTGACTGGTGCTCTCAATTCTTTATTTGGCTTTCCTCCCACTACTTCTTTGTCTATTCTTTTTGTTTCTTTTTTATTTATATTTCTAACTTTTTGTTTATATTTGTTTCCATACATCAATAAATTTATTTTATTGTTAGTTTTAAAAGTTCAAAATCAATAACCTACATAACATATTACCTATATAGTAATTAAAGCATGATCCTTATAACTTAATTTACAATTGAAGAAATTGCCATTAATATTTGATTACATTAGAAGGGGGATGTGATATAAGATTCCATCCCATATATAATAGAATTAAAAATAAGATATTTATAAGTTTTATGTCAATAAAATATAATAATTCCAAAGATTATCATATATGAATTAAAAAGTAGCAAAGGTGATATGATAAAGTTAGTTACATAGTATTCATATTAATTATATATATTGCATTTCACCTTCACCTTCTTATACATATATTACACTTTTCTTCCTCCTTATACTATTTTATTTTTTTTTAGCCTCTTGTTCTCATTTTGAATAATGAAGGATTGACAAAATGACTAGACATCAAAATTATTCACTTGATATTATAGTTATCTTATTTTAGTAACATTACTTGGATTTTTAAATTAAGATTTGTTTGATAATTTCTTCTCAACTACAACAACTGATTTCTAATAGGAAACACATCTTATAAATGCATAACAAATTAATCTTTATCGTAACAAATGAATTTTTATAACATCATTAATTTAAAATATCTTTAACATTATAATTACCATGCCATATTACAATAACAATTTGTTTAAAGTTTCAGTAAAATCTTACCTAATGAAATCATAATTATAATTTTATTGAAGAATAAGAAGGGATTCCAACTAATCTACCAACTAAACAAAAATAATAAGTATATAAAAAGCGAATTGCTAACCAAATCCTATTCGTTAATTTCATAAAAAAATATTAGTCAAAATGCTAGCTTGTTTTTTTATTTCATGTTAAGTCAAGTATCATAATGGATATTGGGTTCATCATTTCATGTTGTCGAAAAAAATTAATTGGCTTGCACATTAATTACCTCAACACAACACTAAGAATGATGGAATCAAATGTTGGGCAAAAAGTTAATATAACAGTGGAGCTTCCCAGAAGTTTGTAGAATAAGAAATTATGCTTCAATTTATAAAAATAGGAAAGAATCGAGAACTCTCCCCCGTAAGCTATTCAATCCTTATCAATGGAAATCCTTCCAAGTATTTCAAGCTAGGAAAGGTTTAAGGCAGAGGGATCCTATCTCCCCCTACCTATTCATCATATATATGGAAGTGTTTAGCTCTATGATAAAACTTGAAGTCGCCTCTAATGCAAAATTCAGACACCACTTAAAGTGTAAGAGGATTGGATTAACTAACCTTACTTTTACTGATGATTTGCTTCTTTTTTATAGAGTAGATGGAGACTTTATACATAGCTATATATAGGCCCTGTACAATTTCAGAGACTTGTCTGGCCTATAGATCAACCTCAACAAAAGTCATTTCATACTTTTAAAAGGGAGCCTCTTAGATGGCCTCACATATTGCTTTCCAAACTGCAATGCAGGAACAATCTCCTAGGTAAACAAGTTTCTATCCTTTGCTGGAAAATTACAACTCATAAAATCAATTCTTAACTCTCTGCACATATATTAGAGCTCACACATCTTTCTATCAAAGAGTGTTACTAAGTCTATTTACAGTGTCTTCAAAGATTTCTTATGGAACCACTCTATTGGTGCAAAGGGTAATGCTAAAGTAAAAGGGTCATACATTTGTTACTCTAAGGAAGAAGGAGGACTTAATATTAGTGAAAATTACAAATCAAACACTCATCTTGAAAAGGTTTTGGTGGATCCTTCAAGATAAAACATCCTTATAGATCAAACGGATCAATTCATATTTTCTCAAAGGTAAGAGCATTTGGGCAGTGCATAAGAAAGCATCCAATTCCTCCTTTTTTTTTATATCAAACTTCTCCAACTGAAAGATTTTTCCAAGATAATTTGTCATGCTCCATCGACAATGGAAAGCAAATATCTTTGTGTTTTGATAACTGGTCGGGACAAGGAGCTCTTATAAACTTACCTAATGATCAAAGGATTTTTATTAATCTTCCACTTCATACAAAAATGGAGTCACTCATCAACGCAATTGGAATTTGCTTGTAAGTATTTAACATTTTCAACCTTAATACTCCCCTAGTCCTTTCACTCAAAATACTTTCTTCTGGCATAATTAACCTATTCACCAACTTTCCACTAGACTCATGAGGGAGCTCGTAAGGTTGAAGAAACCAACAGTGGATTGGTGTAAAATGTAACAACCCATTCCTAACTGATATATTCATGTATGTCCATCAGATACATGTTTACATGCTTAATAGAAATGACATGTTAACTATCTCACCTTTATTGTATATAACATGACATCATACACTAAACCATCAAACACACATTTTCAAAACCCAAAATATTACCACATTATATCAAAATCCATAATTTACATTGTTTCATATAATACAATACCGTCCATGTTTTACGATATTTTCCTATGAGTATAAACAACTTAGTACACACCGCATATAATAAACATGAAAGAAACAAGTATGTCCTCAATCGCAACTGACTGACCTCTGATCCAATCTGACTATAATAGTTGCACAAAATATGCTTTTATGGAGTCTTAGAAGCTAGGTTGTCTCACTCTTGAACCTGAAAAGAAATGGTGCAATTTTGACGAGTTTTGCGAACTCAGTAGAGTAACCACCTTTGATGATTCACTTATGTTATAAAATAAGATCAATTATAGCATGTAATCATACAGTTCAAATCCACTTGACAAGTGTCAAATACTATCACAAATAAATCATTTCTTAGTTAAATAGTTCAATCGCACAACAACATTCATGTAGCTTTGCAAATCATTCAATGAATTCAAATCATATGCAAATGCTATATATATATGAGACTTACATTCATTTTTATTTTATTATGACCGTGTGCTTTTTACAATATCTCGAAGCATCGGGCTCAGTCAATCAGTCAGTGACTCATTGATCACAGTGAACTATAGGCTTGAACCACATATGTGGGAGCTTAAAGCTCTTATCAGTAATAGTATCATTAGCAACATCAATCATAACTTATTTGTATTACATGCATTGGAATGAAATGCATGCCACTATTCAGTAATTAAATTCAATTATTTCCATTTGTAAGTATTATTACAATTCAACAGTCACAGTATCAATCACAATAATAGTAGTCATTGGACTAGGTTCAGCATCCAACATTTCAGTTAAGAATTCGAAAATCATTTAGGCAGACGCATTCACATTCAATCAGCAATTCTAATATCATTCTCATGCATCAAAATACCTCGAAAAAATATTGTCCAGAGTCCAGTACACAATCAACACAATTCAGTACAGTTCTATAAGATAGCAATACAGTTCAATAATGTACAAAATAATAAGGTGAGACCATCTTAGGTTACTCACAGTATGCTCCAAATAGTATTGCCTTGAAGTTTTGATAATGTCTGGATGCTGTCATTCAATGCGCTCCTTTATACAAACAATACATTAGCATATCACAATATTGCATAATTATGTATTCATTAGTGCACATGCATGTATACTGAATATGTACAATGCATGTTCATGACAATTTCGGGTTTCTTACCATTAATCTTGTCACAATAATCATTTGGATATCCACATGCAATTGATTAACTCAGATTTGTTTAAAGGTACACTTTTGGGTCCATTTTGCACAATTATTTTCATCCTAAAAGTGAAGGAATTTGATAACACTTCCTTCTAACAAATTATTTCTCTATGTCATAAGTCTCTATTTATTCCAAGATAATTTAATTTGGTTCATTATTTTATGAGTTATGCTTAAAATACCAAAGACTATGTACATTTGAAATTTTGGCTAATGTATGATCATGTATTCAAGTTGTACAACCCATATCTCTCAATTACAATATCTAAAAATTACAAAATTTATACCAATTTAAAGATAAGAGAATAAGGTACAACTTTGGTGAAGAAACCTTAGACTAATTCAGTCTAGATCAATAAAGTTTATTCAACAACAACATGATATGATTTCTGTCCCTAATAGTGCTACAACCTAGGCTAATACTCAATTTCATGACAATTGTGACAGTCTTGGAGACAAAATTAAAATTCGACTTCTTCATGAAAGTTGTAGAAATATGTCTCTAGTTTAATATGAATTAATAATAAACTCATTTAGAAATCTATAGATCAAGTTATAATCATAATACCGAAGCATGTTCACGAAAATTCTCTAGTTCATATCATTCCAGTAGACTTCTACATTTTCATCCTATCAATCATTTTCAAATCAATTCATATAGCTTTAAATTTTTGTGGAGAGAAAGAAAAATGTCTTAGGAATCTATTGGCTGAAGTTTCAAGTCATTTGAAGGTCAGATGAAAAAGTTATGGCGAAAAGAATTAAAGTTGTTTAGTAAAATACTCTAGTTCATAAACTCATACATGCAAACCATCACCTTTTCTCTTTCTAAATTAATAAAATGCAGCTTCTTCTTCTTCTTCTCCTCAACCTAGTTTTTTTCTTCCAGATTCTGCTTCCTACACCTCACAACTAATACATCTACTATATAAACCATCTTTTCTACTTCCATCTCAATTAAACCTAACACAAATAAATCAAAAATCCAAAATTTTATACATACATAACAAAAACTATACTGTTCACATATGCATATTCTATTTTTCTGCATTTGCACCTTTCTTCCATCTTTATTCCACGTTTTTTTCTTCTCACTTCTAAACCATTCATTCTACATTTCTATATCTAGTAAAATCTTTAAACAATTTAGATTCAAATTTACACTTCAAACATAAAAAATCTGAAACTTTATATACTTCCTCTCTCTCTCTACTGCATTTTTATAGCTTCTGCAATTTTCCATTTTTTCCTTCCCTCATCAGTCCACATTTTCTATAATCATACTCCTTAAAACACAACACCTCATTATGCTCTATGTTCTCTTTAACTTTAACCTCACATAAATCCATCACTAACGTTGCCCAAACATTTACGCGTATATAAAATGAAAATAGAGCATGTTCATCAACTTTACTGCACTTTTCTAACTTTATATGATGCATTTCTTTTCACTTTCCTCTACATTTTCACTTCATTTAACTCCTTTCTATACGAAGACCTCACCAAATCCCCATTCCTTACTATCAACTCATTTTAGTTCATTTAAACATTTCCAAAAACATTCACGTATATTAACAAGAAAAATCGAGCATGAACACCATGAACATCCAACCATTATTTTCTTCACTTATAACGACATTAATAATCTCCATACAACTCAAAATATCACAAGCTATTAATACACTTTATGTTATTTTCCCACATTCACAAATTCAATTCCTCATCTAAGTTATTTAGCATATTTATTCACCGAAACTATACTGCTTAAACTTCTCATGCATATATGTATTTTGACACCCCAAAACATCATCAGAGTTACTTACTTGATTTAGCAAAGTCTTTAGGCAGTGACAGTGTCTCAGTTGCATAGAATCACAACTACTATTTCAGTGTTAAAACACAAAGAGAGTTTGGTAAGCAATGCTCTCGGCAATGAATAAAACTAAATGTGAGCTATACCGAAGGTAGGCTCCTGTCAATCTTCAGCATACACCACTATGCTTAAACCTATAATACTGACAAGCTGGAAACTAACCCGATGTTGTACCTCTATTATTCCCAGTCTAAGTGAAACTACCCATTTGTCTGAATCCTGACTGTCTAGATCCAGCTGGTAGTCTGGATGCTCGGGTCTGATGTTTACTGAACCTTTTGCTAGAACCACCCTGAGACTCTTTGAGCCTCTTCTGACCAGTTTCTAATCTCTGCTCAGACTAACTGTCCCTCAACAATTGTTCCATTCAAATCAAGGCTTCTCTGAGCTCAGTGAAACTACTCAAATTAGTAACAATTAGCCTTGTCCGAATTTTCATATTCAAGCCATCTTCAAATCTTTTGCATTTATCTGCCTCAGTAGGAATTAAGACAGAAGCATACCTCATCAGCTCATTAAATCTGATCTTATAATCTGTTATAGACATTCCACCTTGTTTTAAATCCATGAACTCTTTCATCTTCCTATCCATGTATACCTGGGGCATATAATTTTCTCTTAAATCCCTCAGAGAGTCTCCCCAAGTCAAAGTGCAAGTCCTAGTGGCATTGCTGTGAACAGTCTTCCACCGTTGATAAGTCGGGCCTTGTAGTAAAGAAATGGCACAATCAAACCTCTCATCGGATTCACAGTCCATCTGATCAAATACTCGTTCTATCCACTCTAACCATCCCTCAGCTTTTGTAGGGTCTGTACTACCATAAAAATCTATTGCTCCCTACTTTGCAGTTTGTCGTACTTCCTTTCCTTTCTCTTAGGAATTCTTGGAGGCACTCGCTCATGTCATGGTACTAACGACTCCCTACTGGTTCCTTTTGATCTCAGGTCAGCTGAGTGTTCCATTTGATTACCTACGTCGGATAACCTATAATACACAATAACTTCAATTACCCTTCGACATTTCTACAACATTTGACACTTAATATCACCACATATCCCTATGGATGCCAAACCATGCTCTGATATTAAAAATATAACACCTCATTCCCAACTGACATATGCACGCGAGTCCATCGGATACATATGTATATGCTTGATAGAAATGACATGTTAACTATCTCACCTTCACTGTACATTGCATGACATCATACACTAAACTATTAATCACACATTTTCTAAACCCAAAATGCTATCACATTATATCAAATCTATAATTTACATTGTTTCATATAATACAATACCATCCATGTTTTACAACATTTTCCTATGAGCATAAACAACTCAGTACACACTGAATACAATAAACATGAAAGAAACAACTATGTCCTCAATCCCAGCTAACCGATCTCTAAGCCAAATCTGACTATAACAGTTGCATAAAATATGCTTCTACGGAGTCTTAGAAACTAGGTCATCTCACTCTTGAACCTGAAAAGCACCGATGTAATTTTGATAAGTTTTGCAACTCAGCAGAGTAACCATCTTCAATGGTTCACTCATGTCATAAAATAAGATCAATTATAGCATGTAATTAAATAGTTCAAATCCACTTGACAAGTATCAAATACTATCACAGATAAATCATTTCTCAATTAAACAGTTCAATCGCATAACATTCACACAACTTTGCAAATCATTTAATGAATTCAAATCATATGTAAATGATATATGTATGAGACTCACATTCATTTTTATCTTATTGTTACTGTATGCTTTTTACAGTATCTCGAAGCTTCGGACTAAGTCTGTCAATCTGTGACTCATTGATCACAGTGAGTCATAAGCTCAAACCATATATGCGGGAGCTTAAAGCTCTTATTAGTAACAATATCAGTAGCAACATCAGTAACAACCCTTTTATAGTATATGCATTGGAATGAAATACATGACATAATTCAGTAATCAAATTAAATCATTTCCATTTGCAAGTATTATTATAGTTCAACAGTCACAATATCAATCATAATAACAGTAGTCATCGAACTAGGTCTAGCATTCAACATTTCAGTTGAGAATCAAAAAATCATTTAGGTAGATGCATTCACATTCAATCAGCACTTTCAATATCATTCTCATGCATCAAAATGTCTCAAACAAATATTATTCAAAATCTAGTACACAATCAATATAATTCAGTTAAGTTAAATAAGATAGCAATACCGTTCAATAATGTACAAAAAAATAAGGTGAGACCATCTTAGGTTAATTACAATATGCTCCAAACAGCTATTGTCTTGAAGTCCCGACAATGTCTGGATGCTGTTGTTTAATGCGCTCCTCTATATAGATAATACATTCATATATCACAATATTGCACAACCATGTATTCATTAATGCACATTCATGTATACTAAATATGTAAAATACATGCTCATGATAATTCTGGGGTTCTTATCATTAATCTTGTCACAATAATCATTCGAATATCCACATTCAATTGATTAACTCATATTTGTTTAAAGGTACACTTTTGGGTCCATTTTGCATAATTATTTTCATCATGAACATGAAGGAATTTGGTAACACTTGCTTCTAACAAACTCTTCTCCTATGTCTTAAGTCTCTATTGATACCAAGATCATTCAATTTTGTTCATTATTCTATGAGTTATGCTCAAAATACCATAGACTATTTACATTTGAAATTTTGGTTAATGTATAATCATGCATTCAAGTTATACAACCCATATCTCTCAATTCCAATATCTAAAATTACAAACTTTATATCATTTTAAAGCTAAGAGAATAAGGTATAACTTTGGTGTAGAAACCTTAGCCTAATTTGGCCTACATCAATATAGTTTATTCAACAATAATAGGATATGATTGTTGTCCCTGGTAGTGTTATAGCCTAGGCCAAGACTCATTTCATGCCAATTTTGACAGTTTTGGAGACAGAATTAAAATTCTACTTCTTCAAGAAAGTTGAAGACATATGTATCTAGTTTAATCTGAACCAAGAATCAACTCATTTAGAAATCTACAGATAAAGTTCTAATCAGAATGCCAAAGCATGTTCATGAAAAATCTCCAGTTCATAACATTCTAGCAGACTTTCACAATTTCATCCTATTAGTCATTTTCAAATCAATTTGGATAGCTATAAATTTTTATTCTCCTCAACCCAGTTTTTTTCTTTCAGATTTTGCTTCCTACACCTCACAGCTAATACATCTACTGTATAAACCATCTTTTCTACTTCCATTTCAATTAAACCCAACACAAATAAATCAAAAATCCAAAATTTTATACATACATATAAAAATTGTACTATTCACGTATGCATATTCCATTTTTTTGCATCTGCATCTTTCTTCCATCTTCATTCCACTTTTTTTCTTCTCACTTCTAAACCATCGATTCTACATTTCTATATCCGGTAAAATCTTTAAAGAAGTTAGATTCAAATTTACACTTCAAACATCAAAAATTCAAAATTTCATATACTTCCTCTCTCTCTCTGCTATATTTTTTATAACTTTTGCACTTTCCCATTTTTTCCTTCCCTCATCAGTCCATGTTTTCTATCATCTTACTCCTTCTTAAAACATAACACCTCATTATGCTCTTTATTCTCTTTAACTCTAACCTCACATAAACCCATCACTAACATTACCCAAACATTTACGCATATATATAACGAAAACAGAGCATGCTCATCAACTTTACTGCACTTTTATAACTTTCATCTGATGCATTTCTTTTTTACTTTCCTCTATACTTTTACTTCATTTAACTTCTTTCTATACTAAGACCTCGCAAAATCCTCATTCCTTACCATCAACTCATTTTAGTTGATTCAAACATTTCCAAAAACATTCATGTATATCAACGAGAAAATAGAGCATGAACACCATGAACATCCAACCATTATTTTCTATACTTATAATGACATCAATAATCTCTATTCAACTTAAAATATCACAAGCTATTAATAAACTTTCTGCTATTTTCCCATATTCACAAATTCAATTCCTCATCTAAGTCATTTAGCATATTCATTCATCGAAACTATACTACTTAAACTTCTCATGCACGTTTATATTTTGACACCATAAAACATCATCAGAGTTACTTACTTGATTCAACAAAGTCTTTGGGGCAGTGATAGTGTCTCAACTGCACATAATCACAACTATTGTTTCAGTGTTAAAACACGAAGAGAGTTTGGTAACCAATGCTCTCAGTGATGAATAAAACAGAATGAAGAATAAACTCAAGTTGGAGACAAGTTTCCTTCCTAAACATGTAACTACGTGTTTTATTATATCAATGACACATGTCACACATGCACATAGGCTATTTGTCATCAACTTAATTAGTATACATGTTACAGTATAATTATTGGTCCATATTTCAATATTTAGAAATTCCTAAAATTAACCAAAAATTTCGAAATAATACTAACAGTCTCCAAATAAATTTTTAGCTAAAAAATGTTCATAATTCACAATTTAATTTCATTTTTAACAATTAATTATACCCGAAAATATCAATGAATGCATGTACAAATAATTGTAATATATAGGATCAATAGTGTTGTGTAACTGTATGTCATATTATGCATATGCATGAATTATGCTTCCTAATTTCCCATTAATCTCTAATAAATACCATTTTAACTTTAATTCAAGTAACAAGATATTACATAGAATCATATGGAACAAGTTCATACCTCCTAAGATATCTTTCCTTCTATGTCTAGCTATTTAAAACCGCCTAAATATTGTTGACAGATTTGGGTATTTAAGCATTGATCTTTCATGCCCTTTTTGTTCAACAGAGTAGGAAACACATGATCATTTATTCTTCAAGTGTGAGATCACTAGCGGTTTATGGGAAGCAATTACATTGCGATGTAACTGGTTAATACCTACTAATTCTTTTTCTGGTGCTATAAAATGGCTATCTTCTCAATGTGTTCTGAAGATGATACACATTATAGTTGTTAGCATGTGCATTAAAACCATTTGGAAAGAACGGAATGTTAAAAGGTTTGAAACAAAATAAAATTCTATCTCATTTCTTATCTCTGGGATTGTGGCCAACATCATTGATCTCTTAACTTTGAGAGGAATTATGTAAAGCTCAAATGTTCTCTCTATACTTCAAATTGCTTGTTTATATTTTTTTTATAGTAAGTGAAAGGAAAGAGAATCCTTGAATTTAACTCTTAAGTTATAATTATGACTTTAAACACTATTTTAAAAAATAAAATATTATTATAATGTGAAAGAATATAGATACACAATACCAAATACAATTAACTAATTATTCATAGATAATTTGATAATAATATCATATTTAAAATGTATAAGATAATTCTCATTGAACATCATAAAAACAAAATTATAATTAGGGTAAAAGACATAAATCTCTTATGCAGTTTAAGAAATCTTAAAAAAAAAACCCTTGATCTTTAAAATTTTCAAAAAAAGCTACTTTTAATTTTAAATTTTCCAGAAAAGCCTCTTATTTTAAAAAATAATGATAAAACACATGTAGAATAAACAAAAAATGTGGACTAAGTAATTGTTATTTATATGATGAGTCAACTCAGTTCTTAACTCAAACCGAAATAATTAAATGTGACAAAAATAAATAAATAAATAAATATATTATATTAATTATTAATTTAAGTTGAATTTAATTTGTTCAGGTCGTATTTAAAGCTTAGTCAAGTTATCACATTAGTAGCATTTGATTAGTCTACTATTCATGTTTATATTATGTATGTTTTGTTATTATTTTTTAACCAAAATCTAAGAGAAGAGGATTTTTAGAAAATTGAAAAACTAGAAAGAGCTTTTTTCAAGAATTTAAAAGATTGGGAGGTTTTTTGAAAGTTTCTTAACACTTAAAGGAGTCTATGTATTTTACCCTTATAATTATTAATATAGAGTTACATTTACTGTTGATTCCTGAATCACTTTTAAGGTGCTATATAATTTTAAGAATATTTAACAAATGTCAAATTGACTCACAATTAAATTAGATAATTTTAAAATAAAATTTAAAGCTTCATACAAGTATTTATCAAAGAAATTCAATCATATTTTTGACTACAATAGAGAATTTAAAGTTTTTATATGTAGTACTAACAACAAGAAAGTACCATGAAAAATTAAGAGTGCTTAGTTTACTTGTGGAAATGATAATAAGAATTATAATAAATATAGTGAAAAATAGAAATTGATTCGACTTCTATTGCTCATTATATTAGGAAATAAAATATTACCCTAAAAGAGATATAAAAATATTGTTCATCCAATCATAATATATTATCCATTATTTTTTTCATTCCTTACCTATTTCTTTTTCTGTATCAACTAACCAAACACTCCTTTAGTAAGTTATCTTATAATCAATAGGAAATAAAAAATATTATAATGACTTGTGAATGATCACTTACACCAGTATATTTAAGAAAATAATTATTCTTAGATGGGTAGTCAAAAACATTGTGAAAGGAAAGGAAAAGAAAGGTAATAGCCATTTGATATGCATTAACGTCACAATCACACAATTCTCTTTACATTCCTATTCACTTCTATTAACGGGCTGTTTGGAAACTTTTGAATTGGATTTATTAACGAATTGGATTCAATTACATTAATGAGATTGGATTAAATTCAATTTACACTGTTTGGAACAAATTTAGTAATAATAAAAATGAATTCAATTACATTGTTTGGAATGAGAATGAATATTGTTATTATTATAATGGTTGGTTAAGAGGAAGATTTGTAAAAAATATTGAGAAATAAAATTTTATTATATTTTAATTAATTAATTAATCAAATTTTAATTACTTATATTGTAATTAATCAATTACATTATATTAATTAATTAAAATATTGTAATTAATTTTAATTAATTATATTGTAATTAATTAATTATATTTTAATTAATAAA
>JANSVA010000003.1:25096383-25113547 GCA_025504915.1 Erythroxylum reticulatum | reverse complement strand
TTTTTACAGGATCACAATGTATCATGTAATTATGGCTAAAAAAACATCTGTTACTTGAAATTTGCAACGAGATGTGATATATAGTTTGTCTGTAGGAATTAGCAAAATAATCAGTCTCAGAGAATGGTGATATCTAATTTGCTGATTGTTATATTGTTCAATTCATTGAAAAATTAGGAGGGAATAGTGCCACCGGAGCAATTGCAGGAGGAGTTGCCGCTGGTGCAGCATTACTGTTTGCTGCTCCTGCGATAGCATTTGCATGGTGGCGCCGGAGGAAACCTCAAGAATTCTTCTTTGATGTACCTGGTTGGTATTCTATTTTACTGAGGAATGAATTCAAACTATTGGCCCTGATTTCTTAACATGTGCCTTTATTTCCATGCAGCCGAAGAAGATCCCGAAGTTCATCTGGGGCAACTCAAAAGGTTTTCACTTAGAGAATTACAGGTAGCGACAGATAGTTTCAGCAACAAAAATATTCTGGGTAGAGGAGGATTTGGAAAGGTTTATAAAGGGCGTCTAGCTGATGGCACATTGGTAGCAGTTAAACGACTGAAAGAAGAGCGCACACCTGGTGGAGAGTTGCAGTTTCAAACAGAAGTGGAGATGATAAGCATGGCTGTGCATCGAAATCTTCTTAGATTGCGAGGATTCTGCATGACACCAACTGAACGACTGCTTGTCTATCCCTACATGGCTAATGGAAGTGTAGCATCATGTTTACGAGGTATGCTTGTATCTGTTTACATATTTCCTATCGATTATTTTTCTGTTTTCTTTTTTAAACATATTGTTCTCTTGTGTTTTCTGTGGACTTGTTGCATCAGTCCTTTACGTGTTATCATGTATCAGACTCACATGATCTTATTGATGGATGCTTTTTAGAACGTCCTCCTTCACAACCTCCTCTGGATTGGCCAACAAGGAAGCAGATTGCGTTGGGTTCTGCTAGGGGTCTGTCGTACTTGCATGATCATTGTGACCCAAAAATCATTCATCGTGATGTTAAAGCTGCAAACATTTTGTTGGATGAGGAATTTGAGGCTGTTGTTGGGGATTTTGGTTTGGCTAAGTTGATGGACTACAAGGATACTCATGTCACAACTGCTGTCCGTGGTACAATAGGACATATAGCTCCTGAGTACCTCTCCACTGGTAAATCATCTGAGAAAACTGACGTTTTTGGTTATGGAATAATGCTTCTGGAGCTAATTACTGGACAGAGGGCGTTTGATCTGGCTCGGCTTGCAAATGATGATGATGTCATGTTACTTGATTGGGTAAGCATTTTACTAGAGCTTAGCCATATTTGCTTGATTTGACTCCTGATTGCTACCATGTATTATTGACTTTGTATCTTTTTTTTTTGGTATGTCGGGAAAACATTTTATGCTTCTTTGGAAACATATTATTATAATGGTTTGGAGTTGCTTGTAGGGGTGCATTACTCTTCCTAACTGAACATGTTTATCTGAAGCGTAGCATTAATCTTCTTTTCAGTTTTACCCTAGATGGCTAATGTTGGGAATATGATTTGACATTGGTGTGGAATATATTAAAAGATATAAGATTAAGCCTGCTTATTTGGCCGATAAAGAATTGAAGGAGAGATATCCATTGTTTAACTGTTATGATATCTCTTCTTGGTGAAACATTTCGTCCCATAGTTGTATAGCCACAAGAACTTTGGCAGCATACATTTTCCAAAAAAAAAAAAAAACCTTTGGCAGCATAAATCAAGAAAGTCTAGTCATTTCTTGTGTGTTGCAAATGAAGTCCCTGCTCTACTATATTGTACCTGCCACTTACATGTAAAAGTAAATTTAGGACTTGGCAAGAAACCTTGTATTTAATTTGCCTTTCATTTTCATAGGATAAAGAATAACTAAAGAAGGGTTTTGTGTCTAATGAGGATCTAAAATTGGGAGGTTCAGTTGCAGAAATGATCGACATGTTCTGGAAAGCTGTGGCTTTTCTTTGTATGACAGCCTAAGTGTCTTCGAATCATACCTTTGTTAATGCTTCCTCATTTTCTCGAGTTTGTATTGGTTTGGATTCATGAAATGTCCATGTATATGATGCATCAAATGTCTGCCTCAGGTGAAAGGACTTCTGAAGGAGAAAAAGTTGGAAATGCTGGTAGATCCTGATCTCCAAAATAACTATGTAGAAGCTGAAGTAGAGCAGCTAATCCAGATTGCACTTCTGTGCACACAAGGCTCCCCGATGGACCGGCCTAAGATGTCAGAAGGGGTAAGAATGCTTGAAGGTGACGGTTTGGCTGATAGATGGGATGAGTGGCAAAAGGTGGAAGTTCTTCGCCAGGAGGTGGAGCTCTCCCCTCACCCTAATTCTGATTGGATTGTTGACTCAACAGAAAATCTGCATGCGGTGGAGTTATCTGGTCCCAGGTGATCTTGGTTCAGCAACAACAGAAGAGAGGATATACTTACTATATATATATTTTTTTTCTCTAGTTGTCACTGTCTGCCCTTTATTTTATGACTATCCGATTCAAATCTCATGTAAGTCCGTTGTTTATTGTATTCATTACATTTGTGCATACGAGTCAAAATTGTTGAGGTGCAAAATTGTTTCATCTGCAACCTGGGATGCATGCCATTCTTTTTGTTTAATGCAGCTTTATGCTCTTAGAATAGTACCACTCTTATATGTCTGGACAAGGTGTTGGTGAGTCTCTGTATGACCACAATACATCGTCTTCGTCTGCCTGAGTGGAAATTTCTAATGAAAAGCCTCGGGAATTATTGTGATATCAACTCATGGTCGAATGTTTTCATGTTGAAGTAAAATATCTAACGTATGCATGTGCTTCCAATTATGGTTGCACTTTATTGTTGATTCTTTATGCTCAACCATTCTTGGAGCTCCATTACAATAGTAAAGGTATGGACTGCCTTTTAGCTACTGCGTTATAAATTGCGGGTCCTAAGAAACTGATATGGTGATTGGTTGCTTTGCGGGTGAAACTAGCCAATGAATAGGCTTAGCCCTTATAATTCAACTCTTTTTTTTTCCTCCCTCTGCGAGAAGCTCTTCCGGTTGCTACGGTTAAAGCCACAAGTTCATATTTTTGTCTTCTGACGTGAATCAATCTAATGCTAGTGTGGTCTAAAACAAAGTTTCAATCACCAGAGAAATGAATCCTAATAACAAAATTCAAAAGGTGACTTACTCATCCAAATGCTGCTCATCTTCATACAAGATATATTCCGAATCCATATCCGCAGATTTTGACCACATGTAAACTTACGAGGGGGAATCCTAAGGCCCAGAACACCGAAGGAGACCTTCAAATACAAAATCGAATTCATTTCTATGATGTGATTTCATTTAAATACTATAGAAAAGGATACCCTTCACATTCAATAGCTCATTCGTCCTCTTATTTATAATCGTCCCTTTATTATTTTCCGTAGTCCTAAACATAGCCATTACAGTCAATAAAACGTAACAGCTTTATTTCAAAACATTTTCATGTTCCAGTTTAGGATGACAAAAGGGATCGTACCGTTTCAAGAAGAATCTTAACATTTAATTTAAACTCTAACTTAACTGTTAAATCTTTCGTTACAAAAATTTTATATGATATTTATTTTATGAGCTCCTTACCAGATGTGTATCTTACATGGTAAGTAGAGTTTAAGAAATTTCTCTCTCTCTCTCTCCTCTCTTATTCATGATGGAATGCCTGACTATATGTATCATTATTTATACTTCAAACTAGTTTCTCGCTGCATAGGAAATCCACATTTAGGAAATCTAATTTTAGTTGTATTGCAGAAGACGTCGGGATAATTTGTGGAACAATAAACACATCAACTACCTAACTTTTGCTAGGTAATTTCATGTTTGATGTCTCCTTGAACCATTTCTGCAGATAATCCTTAGATGAACATGTCGTAAATGACATTTGAGGGATCCATACGCTCATGTTTTCTATTGAGAAGCAACCCATTTTGCTCCCAAGATGCGTGGGGGGAAAGAAGGTTGAAGGAAAATAGGGATCGGTGATACGAGAAGAAACCAAGTAAACAAAAAGGCAAAACGAAAAGAGATGATAATGCAACAAAACTGAAATCTACAGGTTAGAAGCTTTCAAAGTACAATTACAGTCTTGAGGAGACTCATTTTCATCAGAATTAGTGAGCATCACATCAACCAGGGCCTGTCTTTTTGTAAGATCACCAAATGTTAAACACGTCTCGACGATGGTAAACTTTTTTTGATTCATCTTAACTATTTGTTCCGTTTGCTTAGTAACTATTTTTCATGCTCGAAGATATGCTACAACATTGTATAAAAATAAATTTGAAGATCCTATATGAATATAAGCCTACTATTTGTGTAAATACTAAGCAACATGTATAGAAATGGTGGGTGGAATGTTCTACAATTACAAACAAACCGGTATAATATAATAATTTCTGTATTGGTTTTGTGTCAACTTATAAGTAGGTTGCAAGATTTCGTCTATCATTATTTTCTGGGTCTTTACATCGTGGCAATGCTCCAAAACTAAAACATTGTTTCCATATTACAATATTTATCTTCGAAATTGCATACAATATGAATCTACTTAATATATAAAACATATGTAGATTCATGCAATTATGAGACCAAAATCTACAAAACTAACACGATAACCGTATGGATGGGTAGATAACGTGACAACTTGATTATAAAATGTTAAAACAATAAATTGTCTAAAATCTTCAGTTACACATTCAATGCACTTCTAGATGACACAATTTCCATTTTGATCATGTACATATCGCAAAATATGACCATCGAGCTCTTTCACCATTTTAATTTGTAGATCTAGCTCAAAAACTTCTATCGCCTGAAAAGTTAAAATCAACATATGCTAAAAGTAAAGTTTGTGTGTTTCATGACCAAATTTACTATGTAATTCTACAATCAGTCAACAAAGAGTTCACAACGATTCACTCGTATAATATAGAAGTATATATAATCAATAAGCTTAACAAATAAATGTAACATAAACGTATACACTTTTCTGTAACACATAAACATTCAAATATAGAACTCTTCTATAAGGAAAAGATTATGATGTGCATAATGTATTCCATTGCCCAAAGAAATGTCATTCTCAGGTCGTTATATAATTATACCTTTTGGATCGCCCAACAGTTATACATTTGAAGGCTAAGAGTTAGCAAATGCATAGTTTTTTGATCAATCAGTTCTGTCATTTGAGATAGCTATCCATGTTATAAAAAACCATAGAGAAAGATAGAACTTAGCCAATGTTATATTATTCCAGGTTTCTTTTTAGATGTCTATGTCAATGCAATTATTTCACCATGGAAAATTGACATAAACGGTCACTTAAACAGTCATGTAGCTACCAGTACATAATCATGCAATCCTAATTTTACAGTATAAAAAGGCAATCAAGAGGCCAATCAAGGGATGCACAAATTAGAGACATAAAAGAAGGCATATTCTTTTCCCTTTTGAGAGTGATGAGCAACTAATCTTCTTCTTTCTAGTTTAAAGGGCATATCGAGGCTGGTTAACATGTTTGGGCATTGATCAATCTAAGTGATGTTATTTAAAACTCTTTTTTGAAATTGATTATGATATTCTTTATTTAAAGTTTGGGGTTTATGTATGAACGATTTAGATAGGCTTACTGGATTATTCATGTATGGATTCATTGCCAAAATCATGATTACAATATGTAATTGTTGTAAATCTGATTCATGTGTGGTAAACTAATTATTGTACATCATTAGAGATAACATAACATAAATTAAATAATATGATCTTGGGTGTTTATTGCTTATATTAAGCTCTTTTTTAAATTCGTAATGCAGTTATCACATTAAATCTAGAGAGCTTATTTTGGGTTATTTGATAACTAGACGTAATTAAAGATCATGTCTTAATTAGTTATAATTTAGGGAAAAACTTGGATTAATAGAGCATGTTGTTAATCTATTGTTAATAGTTTCCAAGAGAGGTATGAGAATAATGCTGCAATTGATTATGCACGTTTATGTGAAGATTGAGATTGAACCGAGAATTGGATTCAAAACCTATTTACTAAACTTTGAAATTTTTTATTGTTTGATTTAATTTGTCATCCATAGTTCAATTTTTATTAATTGCATCAATTGAATTAATCCAAACTTGTTGGACCCTGTTTCCGGAGTCTAACTATCCGGAAGTCATGAAGCGTGAAGTTTTGAGCATAGAGGAAAACTTAGCACTTGGGAGCTAAAACCTTTCGGAAGCAAGGTAGGTTCGTCATGGTGAACTGATGGGAATAACTCCACTAACTCCCTTCGGGGGAAGTTTGCCGTGGCGAACATATGGGAGAAATCCCACATGTTCCCTTTGGGTTAATTACACCGCGGCGAACGATTGTAACTTTGCTGCAGCAAACTTTGGAAATTATCTTCGCCGTGGTGAAATCGCCGCTTGAAGGTAAAACACCTTTGACTCGAATACACCACGACGAACTCTTGACTTCATTGCGGCGAAACCCACTGAAACAGAAGCCAAAACCTTCACAACCTACCTTAGTTAATGCAAACTTTAATTCTTTCAACCATCCTCATTTATTCAATCCCAAAGAGAAAAATACATATAAACATAAATAATTTTTCTAAACTTTAATCTCATTTCTAAATTAAAATACCCTGCAAGAACAAAAATCATGAGCAAAATGAAATATTTTTCATTAATATCAAAAGATAAGAGTCTTACAAAGCTTTAATGGGCATTTCGAGCCACAATACATCATAATCCAAAAATACCAAGTTTACATAAACTAGAAATGCTCAAAATGCAACTAAAGCCTTGTTTTACAAAACTAGCGTAAAATACAAAAACATTGCAAAAGTAGAGTGATGCCTTGACTCTTGGTTACTCGATCTCATGCTCTTCACCTAAAGATGAGACGGATAAAGGGGAAGGATGAGCTTAAAACTCATGAGTAACAGTTTATAACGAAAAAATAAGCAAAACTTTTGAAATTTTCATTTGTCGATACAAAGTCTAATTGAATTTATAAAATTCATTGTTCTCAAAGTCTTAACCAACATTCACAAATTACAAATCATGTATGCATCAAACTTGTTAACATATCATAAGCACATCAGAATGGTTTGGGTAGATTTATGAATATGATGAACTACATATTTTTACATAATGGTCCTGTGTAGTCATAAACTTGACGCACTATCGCAATCCTACATAGTGATTTTGTGTAGACGTAAACATGAGAGAGTCTATGAAGGAGCTCTGTGTCACTAGCGGGCAGGCGGAAGAAGCTTTTAACTTAGCCAATGTGCACGTGACATTCTTGAATAGATTACACCAAACCCACATAACATGTAATTTATGGATTGAAAATAGTTTGCCTAATGACACATTTTGGAAACTTGTTTTTCATGAACATGAGATATTTCGAAAATTATTTTCGAAACCTTGATTTTATAAACATGTATTGTAACATCCCAATACCCATGTTAAGGCCATAGTAGTAATTTATGAGAAATTATTGTGAAATTAGAAAAATGCACGTCATGCATAAGTTAATTGTGACATACACATTTATTTTACACATTCATATAACTGTACATGCATTCATTGGAATTTCTGGGTAAATTTGTTTTTTAAGTAGAAATTGTGGATTAAATTGGAGTGTATTAATTGTGATTTGGCAATTTTGGTGTGTTTAGGATATTTTGAAATTTTTGGTGAATTATTTAAGCTGAATTCACCAAAAAATTATTTGGTGATAATAGTTATTATTTTAGAATTTTTGGTGAATTATGGATTAATTATCTTGAAAATTAAATTTGGTGTCTATTAGAATTTATTCTGCATTTTTGGAGACATTTTGGATATTTTGGAGATTTATCAAAAAATTAAGGTATTTTAGACTAGAAAAATATTGAAATAAGGGATAAATAGAAGTGTGACAATTGTATTAGAAATTAATTGACAAATGGACAAATTATAGAGTGACAAATAGATATATTAATGTGTGATGTGTGGGCAAAGAGTTTAGTGACAATTGGTAGCCTTCCTTGGAGGACACTTGTAACACATGCATTGGAGACATGTGTCAAGCCTTAAGAGAGACACCTAGTCATTAGGAAAAGAAGGTTTCTGCAACGCTTCCTTGGTTCTACCGAAAACCTAGAGACCTCCCTTCTTCTTTGTTTGCTTCACCCAAACTCTCCACCGTCAAACCTCTCTTCTTGCTCATTTATGTATTTTAGCTTTTGGTTGAATTACCAACTTTTCACCTTACAAAACAAGAGCTGAATCACTCCAATCTATTTGGGGTTTTCAGTTGTCTCTCTCTCTATCCTAGAGTCTCTCCACCAAAAATTTGATAAATTTTGGAATTTTGCTGAAGTATAAACCAATTGAGTAATGCTTTAAGTTTTATGATGGTGTAAATGATTTCTGTTGAGGTTTTATTGTTTGTAACTGAATGCATGCATGGATGGTGTATATTTTCATGCTTGTGGATTGTTGCATACATAAATGGAGTTGATGCATGTGTCGGTGGCGAAAGAAGAAGCAAATTCGGTGATATGATTAACAAGATGAAGGATTATAGTCATTGTCATATGATATATGCAGTATTTTATTGAACATACATCTGTATTTAGGGCATAACTTGATATGTGAATATCCAAATTAGATGTACTTTGATTTAGGATAAACTAGAGACAGAAATACATTTTTATGAAAGAATCAAATTCAAAATATGTCCTTAAGAGTCTGGAAATTTGGCTTAAAGTTGAGATTGGTGTTCTGATGAGGTATGAAAATAGTCTCCAGATTTTTGATTATAACTTGAATGATACTGAACCAAAATGCATGAAATTGATGTCATTGAACACTTAAGACATTGAGAACATTTGTTTAGTAGAAGGTATTTCCTAAATACCTCATTTTATAGGTCAAAATGGTCATACAAATCTAACCTGAAATCTACTTAAGATAAAAATCTGAAAATTTGATAAGTTTCATGAATGATATTATGAAGTTGAAGAGGTTTAATAAATTGAAAGATGCTTTAGTATTCTGATGATATCCTAGTCTATAGATTTTCAAATGAGTTGATTCTTGATTCATATTAAATTAGATACTTATGGATACAACTTTCTTGAAGAAGTTGACTTTTAATTCTGGCTTTAAAAATTTCAAAATCTGGCTTGAAGTTGAGTCTTGACTGAGGCTGTAGCACTATCAGGGACAGAAATCATGTTCCGTGATTATTGAATAAACTGTATTGATATAGACTGAATTAGACTGAGATGTATTCACCTCAGTTATAGCTTATTCTCTTAGCTTTAAATTGGTATAAAGTTTATAATTTTTGGATATCTGAGCTAAAAGATATGAGTTGTACAACTAGAGGGTATGATCATGTACTAGCCAAAAGTTCACATGTGCACAATCTGTGGTATTTTGTGCATAACTCATAGAATACTGAATCAAATTGGTTGATCTTAGATTCATTATAAACTTAATACATGGTTGAACAATTTTTCAGAAGAAAGTGTTGCCTAATTTTTCCATTTAATTTATCAGATTTAGTATGCAAAATTGACCCGTATGTGTATTAGAAGAAAAATCTAAAGTGGTCAATGAAATTATGAAATTGTTTTGACATTGTTTTGTTTTGGTCCAATTATAAATATACATGGTATTAATGAGGGCTTTGATATCTGAATGAATTGTTGATAAGGATCACAATAAAGTATCCCGGAATTGTCGGTGAACATGCATTGTGCATATTTTATATTTAAGTACATGTGCATAAAGGAATACTTACATTAGTGCAAAAATGTGATATATTATAAATGTGTTGTGTATGTCTTAAAGGAGCACATCGGATGCTAGTCGGACATTGCCGAACCATCCAGGCAATAGCTTCTTGGAGCGTACAGTGAGTTAACCTAGATGATTTCCTAGGATTGATTTGATTTCAATTTAATTTGATTTATTAAACTTCTAATATTATTGAATTGTTTGTGAGTTGTTTCTAGATTCCGGACCTAAGGTCCGAGGAGTTTAATAGTTGGGCATGTATTGGGAGTATTTTGATTGATATAAATTCGACATTTCATTCTTAACGAAAGTTGAATGCCATACTTAGGTTCGACGACTGTGAAATCTTGTCTGAGTATTTGTATAACATTGTGATATATGAGATATTCAGAATTTGTTGTATTTCATAAAATGCATGCTCAGATAAAGGCGTTGTGTCTTGAGTTGCCAGTATGAAGCACTTCCATGTAGAGCTTTGCTCTATAATATATGTTTTGCACGTAGAGCTATGCTCTGTGATTCTGTTCTGATTGAGCCCGATGGGCTAATATTTGTATAAGTGTGTGATAGGCACTCAGACACAACAATAAGAACGAATGTGAGTTTCATGCATATATCGTTCATATAAGATTGAAATTCATGAATGATTTGCAAAGCTGTAATGAGTGACCATATGTTATGCCATGATGAGTGAGTATCTGAAAAGTAATTATATGTTCTAAAAGAATATTTGTGATATATGTGATGTGTATATGTAATCCGGTGAATTCATCATTGATGGTTCACTCATTGAGTTTGCAAAACTCATCAAAAATTGCAACGTGGCTTTTCAGGTACGAGACAGGAGACCTAGTTCCTTAGTCAAGGCTGAAGGAATCTTTTGGATAGAGAAATGGCTCAGAGGTCTATCAGCTGACACCAGAAATGATATAGTTTTTGTTATTTTTGTAGTTTTGCTAGAACCTGTATAAGGTTTTGTAAATATTTGTTTGATGCAAACAGTGTAAGCTTTATGAATGCATGAAGTGAATGGTTTGAAAAATTTAGTGACTTTTGAGTATGTTAGATGATGCCATGTGTAAGTTGGATTTGTTATTGCTCTAACATACCATTTTCATAGGGTATGTACTTAAATGTCCTTCGGGTATTCAGGTATTTACCTTGTGGCAGTAAGATGTTACATTTTTTGTATTAGAGCTTGGTTTGACATCTTTAGGGACAAATATGAGTTGAGATATGATAATTAGTGAGACATTCCGATAGTGATCGCAACTTTTGTTTGTTATAAGTCACCTTCCATAGGAGATCACATTGGAGAGTCAGCTGACATATAATCCATAGGAGTCAATTTAGAGTTTCCTATACCTGAGTTTTCTCAGATGCCTCCGAGAATTCCCGTGAGGCAAGAAAGAAGATATGATAAGCTGAGAAAACAAGGAGTTGTGGACTTCTATGGAAGTATAGACCCGGCTGAGGCAGAAGGGTGACTTGAGCGAACTGAAAGAGTGTTCGACAAGATGGAATATAAGACAGATAAGAAATTTGATTATATAGTCTCACTCCTGCAAGGTCCCGCATATTAGTGGTGGAAGACTATTTCGGGTAGTACCACCAGACTTTATAGCTTGAACTGCGAGAATTTCCTGAGAGTGTTTCGAGAGAACTACATGTCGAAGATTTACATGAATAAGAAAATGAAGGAATTTTTAGATCTAAAGCAATGCAGACTCACACTGGCAGAGTATGAGATAAAATTCAATGAGCTAATGGGATATGCAACTGCATTGATCCCAACTGAAGAAGAAAAATGTAGACAATTTGAGAATGATTTGAACATGGAGATCAGAACGAGACTAAGCATTTCTAACTTGAATAGTTTTACAAAACTCTGAGCAGCCTCAATCAGAATTGATCAATTGTTGAAAGACGGTTAGGCAAAAAACAAACAGTAGGTTAGAGGTAAGGGGCAGGACGAGTCTCAGGTTGATTTTGGTAGAAGTTTTAGAAAGCGTCAGAACAGATCATCTCAATTCTAGTCTAGATTGAAACAATCTGGATCTTGAGGAAGAGGTGGATTTGTTCAGTCTGGGGGAGGCAAAGGACAGATGCCTGCCAGTCAGTTGCACCAATTTCCTGAATGTGAGCATTGTGGTAAAAAGCATGGTGGTGAGTGTTGGCAGATATTGGGAGCATATTTTCGATGTGGCTCATATGAGCATCAGATCAAAGATTACCCTGAGATGTTGGAAACACAGTCTGGAGCTAGAGGAGGAACTATGACTGAGACTACAGTTCAGCAGAGTAGAGTTGACAGACCTGCATAGAGAGGCAGAGGTAGAGGTAGGACTCAGTCAGCAGGGCCCAGCGTTAGGACTAAGGTGCGGAGTAACCAACCAGCCGCAATCTTAGGCCAGGGTCTACACCATTACCAGATAGGAGGCACAAGACTCCCCAGATGTGGTAGCAGGTATGTTGAATGTTTTTAATTTTGAAGTATATGCATTGGTATGTCCAGGATCTATACATTCATTCATCACCCCGCATCTGGCATCTAGATTGCATTGTGAGCGTGAGACATTAAAATGTGGATTAGTAGTGAGTACTCTAGTAGGTAGCACAACAGTGATTGGTGAGGTATGTAAGAGGTGTATAGTTCGGATTGATCAGGTAGAATTAGAAGCTGATTTGATTATATTGCAAACGAGAGAGATAGACCTTATCTTATGCATGGATTGACTCACTGCTCATAGGGCATTGATGAATTGTTATACTAAGGAGGTAGTGCTTGGATCCCCTAATCAGCCGAGAGTGGTGTTTCAAGGAGTTATTCAAGTAGTTCCAGCCCGACTAATTTCATTTTTGAGTGCTTTGAGATTGATCCGAGGTGGATGTAAGACTTATTTGGCCTACGTGGTGGATACTTGGAATGAACAAACCATTCAGGACATTCCAGTTGTTAGGGAATTTGTGTATGTGTTTCTAGCTGAACTAACGGGATTACTCCCAGATAGGGAGACAGAGTTCACTATTGATATTGTCCCAGGTGTCGCTCCTATATCAATTTCTCCATATAGGATGGCGCCTGTTGAATTGAAGAAACTGAAAACCCAGTTGTAGGAATTGTTAGATAAAGGTTTGATCAGGCCTAGTGTGTCACCTTAGGGAGCTTCAGTATTGTTTGTAAAGAAGAAGGATGGCACCCTGAGATTATGTATTGATTACCAGCAGTTGAATCGGATAACAGTTAAGAATAAATATCCATTGTCGAGGATTGATGATTTGTTTGACCAGTTATAGGGAGCTTAGGTGTTCACAAAGTTAGATTTGAGATTGGGATATTACCAGCTGAAGATAGCTGAGGTGGATTTTCCCAATAGTGCATTTAGAACCAGATATAGGGACTTCGAGCTTTTGGTAATGCCATTTGGATTGACTAATGCTCCGGCAGCTGTTATGACATTGATGAATAAGGTATTTCAACCTTATTTAGATCAATTTGTAATTGTCTTTATTGATAACATTTTGGTGTACTCGAAGTGTAGAGAAGATCATGTGGCACATTTGAGAATGGTTCTTCAGAAAATGAGGGAGAAACAGTTATTTGCCAAGTTCAGCAAGTGCGAATTTTGGCTTGATCAAGTAGTATTTCTGGGTCACATCATGTTTGGACAGGGCATTCAGGTGGACCAAAAGAAAATAGAAGCTGTAATAAAGTGGGAGGCTCCAAAGAATGTGTTTGAGATTCAAAGTTTCCTTGGATTAGCTGGGTATTACAGAAGGTTTGTCGAGGGGTTTTTATTGATTTCGACCCCTTTGACAAAAATTCTGAGAAAGAATGTGCCTTTCAGATGGAGAGATGATTGTTAGAGGAGTTTTAAGGAGCTAAAGCATCGGATAACTTCAGCACCTGTGTTAGCTATCCCATCAAGTTTTGGAGGTTATGTTGTGTACAATGATGTGTCGCATCAAGGTTTAGGATCTGTACTAATGCAACATAGTAAAGTAATAGCATATGCATCGAGATAGTTGAGGTCTCATGAATTTAATTACCCAGTTCACGATTTGGAACTTGCTGTAGTTGTGTTTGCCCTGAAGATCTGGAGACATTACTTGTATGGTGAAACCTTTCAGGTATTTATTGATCATAAAAGTTTGATATATCTGTTGAGCTAGAAAGAGTTAAATATGAGACAGAGGAGGTGGATAGAATTGTTAAAAGATTATGATTATACAATTGAGTATCATCCTAGCAAAGCTAATGTTGTAGCTGATGCATTGAGTAGGAAATCATATAGCAGTGTGGCATAAGTACAACTATCGAGGTAATCGAGCCTGGTTCAGTTGAGAGCATTAAATGTTGAATTAAATTTGGAGAAAAATGATACATTGATAGCTACCTTGAAGTTGAGACCTGTTTTGGTCGAAAGAATCAAAGAGGCTCACAGTAGAGATCCAGATGTAGTGAAGTTAATTAAGAATTTGAAAGTGAATCCAGATTATGAGTTTGAAGTGCGAGGTGATACTTTGAGGTTGAAGCAAAGACTATGTGTGCCCAACGTTGATAATTTGAGGAAAGATATTTTAGAGGAAGCACATTTAGCAGCTTATACTATGAATCCTAGTACTACCAAGATGTATAACATGCTGAAACAACATTCCTGGTGGCCTGGAATGAAAAAGCAAGTAGTAGAATTTATTTCTAAGTGTATAACTTGCCAACAGGTTAAGGCTGAGCATCAAGCTCCAGTTGGAAAATTACATTCGTTACCTATTCTAGAGTGGAAATGGGAACGAATCACGATGAATTTCATTATGGGTTTATCAAGGACTCCGAGGCAACATGATGCCATTTGGGTCATTATAGATAAACTAACCAAATCAGCTCATTTCTTGCCAGTGAGAGGAAATCTTTCATTAGATCAGTTAGCTCAGCGATATGTGAATAAGGTTATGAGGTTACATGGAGTTCCAGTGTCCATAGTTTCGGACAGAGATCCTAGATTTACCTCGAGATTTTGGGGTAGTTTACAGACGAATTTGGGTACCAAACTGAATTTCAGTACGACTTTTCATCCTCAGATAGATGGTCAAAGTGAGAGAACGATCAAGACTATCGAGGATATGCTCAGAGCTTGTGTTTTGGAGTTTTAGGGAGTAGGGGATAAATATATAGCTGTGATTGAATTTGCTTACAATAATCAGTATCATAGCAGTATTGGTATGGCTCTGTATGAGGCGTTGTATGGTAGAAAGTGTCGTTCACCTTTATACTAGGATGAAGAGGGTCTAAGAATTGTTGAAGGCCCATAATTGATTTAGGATACCATTGATAAGGTAAAATTGATCCACAACTAAATTAAAATGGAAGAAGATAGACAGAAAAGCTATGTAGATCAACACAGGAGAGATATGGAGTATCAAGTTGGTGACAGGGTATTTATGAGAGTATCACCTTAGTGAGGGGTACTGAGATTTGGCATGAAGGGGAAGTTAAGTTCTAGGTATATTGGTCCATATGAGATAATTGAAAGAATTAGACCATTGGATTATAAGTTAGCCTTACCTTTAGAAATGACTCAAATACATAATGTGTTTCATCTAAGCATGCTTAGGCAATATCGGTCAGATCCAACTAATGTGATATCGACTCAGGTGATTGAAATCTCTAGTAATCTAAGCTATATAGAAGAACCAGTTAAGATAATTGGCTATTAGAATAAGCAATTGAGGAACCAGGTGATTCCAATAGTGAAAGTCCTTTGGAAGAATCATTCGAGTGAAGAAGCCATATAGGAAACGGAGGAGCACATGAGGAATTAGTACCCTTACCTATTTGACCATTCAGGTAAGAATTTTGAGGACAAAAATTTTGTTAGGGGGGACAATTGTAACATCTCGATGCTCATATTAAGGCTAGAGTAGTAATTTATGAGAAAGTATTGTGAAATTAGGAAAATGCACGTCATGCATAACTTAATTGTGACACACACATTTATTTTGCACATTCATATGATTGTACATGCATTCATTAGCATTTTCGGGTAAATTTGATTTTTAAATGAAAATTGTGAATTAAATTGGAGTGTATTAATTGTGATTTGGCAATTTTGGTATATTTTGGATATTTTGAAATTTTTGGTGAATTATTTGAGCTGAAAATTTATTTGGTGATAATAGTTATTATTTCAGAATTTTTGGTGAATTATGGATTAATTATCTTGAAAATTTTTTTGGAGAGATTTTAGATATTTTGGAGGTTGATAAAAAAAATTGGAGGTATTTTAGATGAGGAAAAATATTGAAATAAGGGATAAATAGAAGTGTAACAATTGTATTAGAAATTAATTGACAAATGGACAAATTATGGAGTGACAAATGGATTTATTATTGTGTGACATATGGACAAAGAGTTTAGTGACAATTGGTAGCCTTTCTTGGAGGACACTTGTTACACATGCATTGGAGACCTGTGTCAAGCCTTAAGAGAGACACCTAGTCATTAGGAAAAGAAGGTTTCTGCAACTCTTTCTTGGTTCCACTGAAAACTTAGAGACCTCCCTTCTTCTTTGTTTGCTTCACCCAAACTCTCCACCATCAAACCTCTTTTCTTGCTCATTTATGTATTTTAGCTTTTGGTTGAATTACCAACTTTTCACCTTACAAAACAAGAGTTGAATCACTCCAATCTATTTTGGGTTTTCAGTTGTCTCTCTCTCTCTCCTAGACTCTCTCCACTAGAAATTTGATAAATTCTGGAATTTTGCTGAAGTATAAACCAACTGAGTAATGCTTTAAGCTTTATGATGGTGTAAATGATTTCTGTTAAGGTTGTAATGTTTGTCACTGAACGCATGCATGGATGGTGTATATTTTCATGCTTGTGGATTGCTGCATACATAAATGGTGTTGATGCATGTGTGTGTGGTGAAAGAAGAAGCAAATTCGGTGATATGATTAACAAGATGAAGGATTATAGCCATTGTAATATGATATATGCAGTATTTTACTGAACATACATCTGTATTTAGGGTATAACTTGATTTGTGAATATCCCAATTAGATGTAGTTTGATTAAGGATAAACTAGAGAGATAGAAATACATTTTTCATGAAAGAATCGAATTCAAAATATGTCCCTAAGAGTCTGGAAATTTGGCTTGAAGTTGAGATTGGTGTTCTGATGAGGTATGAAAACAGTCTGCAGATTTTTGATTATAACTTGAATGATATTGAACGAAAATGCATGAAATTGATGTCATTGAACACTTAAGACATTGTGGAACATTTGTTTAGTAGAAGGTATTGCCTAAATA
>JANSVA010000003.1:25082550-25093433 GCA_025504915.1 Erythroxylum reticulatum | reverse complement strand
ATAATCATCATCATCATCATCATCATCATCATTATCATCATCATCATCATCATCATCATAATCATAAAGTATCCCATCATGGCTTGTATGACTTAAAATTTTGATATCTCACTTAGTTTGCACAACTTGGATTCTTATCAAGCACTCTTAGAGATCTTCTAGGCTTATTAATACCCTCCCCTCATAGTGGAACCTTATCATCAAGGTTCAAATTCAGGAATTTATTACGCAACATATGGGTGCTTTCCCAAATAGAATCCTTAGTTGGCAATTTCTTTAGTTTTGCTAGACTTTCTTCTTCAAGAAATGACCCCTTTTTGGCCCACCTAGTGTCCAAAATGCCTTTAGCTTCTATAATGAATTCCCCATCAACAATTGGTGGAATTTCTATATTAGCCATGTTAATGTCACCTTTCTTTTTCTTAAGCAAAGAAACATGAAAAATATGATGAAATGTAGGAACCTTCAGGCAGCTTGAGTTTATATATTACTAGACTAATCTTCTACTCAACCTAGCCCATAAAAATAGTTGGCTAGTTTTTGACAAGCTCGAGCAAACATTGAATGTTGATGATAAGGATGTAACTTGAGGAAAACCAAGTCTCCCATTAGAAATTCAATACCTTGCTTTTTAGAATTGGCCATTTGTTGCATGCGATTGTTATTAGCATTAAGGTAGGTTTTTAGTTGCCTCAATATTTCATCCTTAGTAAGAAGATGTTGATCAACTTCTTGTATTGCATGCTTACTAACTTCATAACGTGGAAATGCTAGAGATAAGCATCTATATAAGGCTTGACACCTGATGAGTGGTGTTGAACCAAAACTTAGCCTAAAGAAGAAATTGACTTCAATTGTAGGGTTAATGATGGACAAAGCATCTCAAATACTATGATAGGCATTTGTTCACTACTTTAGATTGACCATTGATCTGGGTGATATGAAGAGCTCATCTTTAGTTAGATCCCTGAAATTTTGAAAAATTTTTGCCAAAATTGACTAAGGAATAGTTGATCTTAATCATTAATGATTGTATAGGGTATCCCATATAACTTGATAATTATTTCTACATATGTTTCAACTATGATTTTGGCAGTAAAGGGATGAGCTAAAGCAATGAAATGAGAATATTTGCTTAGGTGACCCATTACAAAAAATATGGTGTTCTTACCACTACATTTAGGTAGTCCTTTAATGAAGTCCATGATAATGTCATCCCATACTTGAAACAACTGGTGAAAAAGTTGACGACTTAGCTTTTTTGGAACATATAACAAATAATAACATATTCTTGTACTACTTAATGTGTAGATGGCCAATAGAAATATTGTGAAAAGAACTTATAGGTTCTTAACATACATGAATGCACACCAATGGGTGAATAATGGAATTCTTATGGAAGTAGTTTGATGATGGGTAAATTAGGTGGCATCGCGACATAACTTTTGTAGCATACACAACCATTTCTCTATATGTATGGAGCTCATAGATTTTCTGTAGCTGTCTTCTCGATTTGTTACATATATGGAGGGTTGTTGATTGTTGCTTTTATATCATCCTAAATTTAAGCTTGTACGATAGAGATGGCAACGAGGTAGCTTGTAAGATAGGGCATCAATTGCTAAATTCTCTTTGCCTAGCTTGCATATAATTTCATAACATACCCTTGTAACTTACAAAGCCACTTTCGTTTCTCTAAGCATTTCCCAAGAATATGTGACACAAGACCTTTGGAAAGGTCCTAAAGCTTAACTCATGAAAGCAACAGACCTGCCTTGTTGAGTAAGAATTGCACCAATTCCATCTCTATATGAACCAGTCTCAATAGTAAAATGGAATATTGAAATTAGGTTGCCCAACATTAGGGTCATCATTATAACGTGCGTGAGAGTTTCAAAGACAACACCAGCTTCTCCACTCTAATGCAATTGACCTTTCTTGAACAAATTAGTGAGTGATCGAGCTAGGAGCCTATAGTTAAGAATACATATCTTGTAATATTCTGTTAAGCCTAAAAAATCATGCAACTTAGAAATATTAGTAGGCTTCGACTAATTTAATACATCTGTAATTTTTTAAGGGTCCATTTTTACTCCTTGAGGAGTGATAATATGACCAAATGCTTTAATTCTTGGCCAAATTTGCATTTCCTAATTTTGACAAAGAATTTGTGTTGTCGTAATATTTCAAAAGCTTTCTGGATCTATTAAAGGTGTCAAGTCTAATTTGGGATATAAACCAATATATCTTCAAAAACACCAAAATGAATTTATGAAGATAAGGGAAAAAACTAGAGTTCACAATAGTTTGGAAGGTAGAGGGCGCATTATATAAGCCAAAAGGCACAAATGATATTTATAATGACATTATGAGGGCAAAAAGTTAGTTTTAAGGATATTAAGGAAATAGGTTCTTATTTGGTAGTAACCTATTATAAGGTTTAATTTAGTGAGGTAGGTTGCCCCATGAAGCTCATCTAATATGTCATCCACCATCTTTCTTTTTAACTAATAAAATAAGAGATGAGAAAGGACTAGTGCCTGATCTAATCAACCCTAGTCGTAATATGTCTTATATTTATCAATTTTAGTCTTTTAAAAATATGCATATTTGTATGGTATCACTTTGACAAGCTCAGTTCCTTCTTTGAGAGTGATCTGATGCTGAATTTCTTTGGTTAGGGGAAGTTATTTTAGCTATTGAAAGATGTTTCCAAAGGCTCATAACGACTGTTGCATTTTTGAATGAACTCTATCTTATGACACTATCACTTCATTTTCAAAACAAATAGTAATTATTTCATTTCTTTGGTGAAATACAATAGAGATAGCCCATATGAATGTCGTTTGGATAGACTAAACATATGTTCCTTAAAATTTATAAGTTTGATTTTCCCATAGAAATTCTATTGTCATTTTCTTCCAAACGCATACCGTTGAGCCTGCTCCAATCATTGAACTCCTAATACCAAATCAAGCTTCATTAATGATAAAGATTAAAGCATAAAGGGGAAAGGAATACATTGGACCTATATATCCTTATGCTCAAGCCTCCCTTAGCATTTTAAGGGTATGTCATTAGCCATCTTAACCATAAATGGTTCAGTTGGTATAATTGTAAGTTGTAAATTTGTGGCCATTTTATTGTTGATAAAGTTGTGAATAGTATCGATGATAATAATTAATTAATGATGCCCTATCTTCTCAATAATTTCATAGTTTATAGAGTGGACCACCCTAATAGAGTATGTAAAATGATTGTAGATTCATCTTGTATCATGGTCATAGCTTCCTCTGCTTCACCTTCAGAATTGCTCTCACTGTCTAACAATAAGAGTTGTGGTTTGTCACATTTATGGCCTGGAGTAAAATTATCAACATAGTTGATGCATGACCCTTACATTAGCCATTGGTGTATCTCGTCCTAAGTCAGTCACTTCAAATGAGAGGTTGGATTGGCATTTGTAGGTGAATAAGGTTACTTTGAATGCAATTGGTAAGTGGTGCTTCTAAATATTTTTATTGACGAGCTAATTGCTCATCCTTCATCTTAGCTAGGGTGATGGCCTTTTTTTTGTGTCGCAAGTTTGAACATTCAAATCTTTAGAAATTTCTAGTTTGAGTTCCCCCATAAACATTCCCACCAATGCCTTTTGTGTCCAACCATTTAGACGATTTGTGAGCTTCTCAAATTCCTTTTGATAGTCTTGTAATGAACCTACTTGTTCTTGTTTGGATAATGCCTTGTCAAAACCTTCACACTTTGTTGGTCCAAATTGAGCCCACGACTCCTTTTCAAAAACTGCCTAGATGATTTCCCTCCTTTCTTCTTTGTAGCCATAACTTAACCATTACCACCATTCGTTGACCTCTCCTATAAGATAAAAGGAAGTTAAGATCACCTTTTGAGATTCATTGGTTCCTTGGAACATTAACAATTGTTCCATCTTGCTAAGTCATTTTGTTTAGATCATCTCCTAAAAATATTGGAAATTCTAGCTTAGCTAGCTTAGATGAAAATAATTGTTCTAAAAGGCATTGATATTATTAGTAGATGACGTGGTGAGCAAGATTCCAGAGAGTTTGTCAATGGCGATCTCAAACTATTGTAGCTTGTCATTGAAACTCAGCTCCATGTTGATTATTTTTTCTTAAATCCCTCTAGACTTGCTTCTAGATTCTTAGTTCTCTCTTTGTTAGTTAGTTTTTCTTAAATACCTCCTAGACTTGCTTATAGGTTCTTAATTCTCTTTTTGTTAGTTACAATAGACCACATCGCTAATAAGTTTTTTAGGTGATTTTGCTTAGGGTGAGAATTAGACCATGTGAATTTGCGTTTGAAAGTAATTATTTTGTTTTAATGCAGAATACTTGAATTTAAATACATAATGATAACAAACTTTACCAACTTATAACAACTCATAAGGCTCATGGTACCCAAAATAGACTCCTATCACACTAATCCTACTATAATATTATTTGCAACAACTATTTGACATACCCTTGCAGTAAAAAGAATCAATAAAAATAACAAAAAATAAACATAAGATAATGGTTATCCCATCGTAGCTTGCATGACTCGTAATTTTGTTGTCCCACTTAGTTCACATAACGTGGATTCTTCTAGAGGACTCTCAGAGAGCTCTTAGGCTTATCACTGATCAATTCTTCCTTATATGATTGTTTTATTATTTGTTCTAATAATAGTAAAGGCAAGTTTTAATAAATAAATTTTTTTTGGACAGTTGGTGATTTCAAGGATTTTGTTAGGGTTAGGCTTAGGATTAGTCATGTTCTATGTTATAATAGTGTGGAATCCATGGCTAATCATTGCCCAAGTTGTTTGCCTTTAATGTACTTTTGATACTATCATTTGTTGGGCTCCAATATTGCTTCAGCAGGAGGCACTATAAGGAACTATTAGGAACAATGGTGTGTAGGCTTCTTACAGAATATAGGAGTCGATGATCCTTTATTGGCCAAACTCTGTGGTGTGTATTCAGGTCTTATGCTGGCGTGGGAGTGGAGCTATAGGCGCGTGATCGTGGAAGTGGACTCCCTAGAGGTCATTAATATTCTATCATCTTCCCTGATTGTTCTGACTGAGCATTTTTTTTTTGTGACAGGTATACGAGACTTGATACTTCGAGCATGGGAAATGCAACTTGAGCATACACATTGAGAACATAATCAATGTGTTGATCAATTGGCTCATTCAGCCTCTTTAGCAGAGCCAGGACTGCAGACCCTACAAGAGCCTCCACGGAGCATTTTGGATGCACTTTACTTAGACATGCACGGAACCCTATACAATAAAAATATTTGTAAGGGTTTAGGTTTTCTAAGCTAGTAGTTGTTTGTTTTCTTCCACTTGTAAAAAAAAAATTGCTTCATTTCTCCTCAACTTAATTACTAGGTAAAAATACGCACTTAAGATTTTATAGTCTTTGATTAGTGTCCATTGAGAGATGACGGAGGAATTAGAAATTATAAATTTTAAAAACATTTTTAAAAATTTAGGAATTTTGTTTAATTATAATATAACTAAATTAATTAATTAGAATTAATTAATTTTTATTATGATTTTAAAATGAAAATGAAAATAATTTAACTTAATTTTAACACATGACCTCTACTACTTTTGTCAAATTAAAAAATAAAAAATCTATTTTATATCTACACTATCATATCGCATAAACAAAGAGTTAACTTTATTCAATTTTCTTAATTTATTTTAAATTATTATGGTTCATTTTAAATGCTTTAAAATATTAAATTCAGCTTGTACTTTAATGAACACTTTAGGCTCCAATTTAAATTTTTTTGCCTTGAACAATTTAACAAAGATGCAAAGCTTGTGCTCATCATCTACTAAATTAAACGGTATTGTACACAAGAAATTACTTTTGTACGCGGGTACCGAAACCCTGTAGATAATCTAGCATGTAGAGCCACAGAATATAAACTAAACTAGAATTATATAGAGTCTCGCAAATTCAGTTATTGACCTCATTAATCTACATATCAACAGGGAGAGAATTTTGTAGATTTACATAATATGAAATACACTCACTCAAACATATCTGATGCTCAAATATAAGTAGATAAAAAGCTAATGAGAAGAATGGGAGTCACCAGGCAGAGATTGTGCATTGGATCCAAGATTTGAGTTCTGTGAGGAAAACAAATTGGGGTATGAGAAATATGAGTCATCCTCCATCGAAGCTAATCTCTTTGGCTGATTATGACTTGATACATGTTCGGTAATATGTTGATTGTAAGGAGAATCACATTCCACTTTGAGATTATCAAAGGAAGGAAGATCTTGTAATTGTGAAGCCTGATGGTCTTCAGCAGCTCTACGGGTAGATGGATGGCCCACAGGAACATCAGAATCATCAAATGATTGTTGATGATACAAATGCAGCTTTTCATTCCTAGCTGATTGGTCGGGAATGTCTATATGAAATGGATTCTCACTGTGGCTGCTGGGAAACTTGTCATTACTACTCTTGGTCAGTTCACCAATCCTGGCCTGCGCAAGGGCAGCTGCTGAGCGAGCTGCTGCTGCTGCTTTTTCAGCAGTTTCAGCTGCAGCTTGAGCAGCAGCCAAAACATCATGCAGATCCACATTGACTTCACTTTTGCTCCGGGAGAAAGAAGGTGGTGTCCTGGTTGTATCTTCAGGAAATGATGGGGAAGAAATGAATGGTACAAATTGTTTTTCTTCCTTGACATCTACAGTACTAGAGCATGTTGCCTGCACTTCATCCTTGACAACCACCGGCTTTTCTTCAACAAAATTCTCATTTTCCAATGTAGGTTTATGTGAGAAAATTTCTGAAGTTGCAGGCTGATTTAGTGATTCATGACCATTGACAGGTTGTAGAGAAGCTGGTATGGGAGGGGCTGTTTCTGGTCCTTGGGAAGCATCTGAGGTTGGCCGTAATGACACCTTAGGAACTTCAGGTAAATCTAAGGAGTCAAAATCCATATCAGAATCAAGCGGTTCACAGTGAGCACCATCATTAGTATTGGCAGACGCTTCATCATGCTTCTCTTCGGGAAGGGGCAACTTAGACCCACAAACAAAATCCGTTGGACCATTCTGAAAGAGACGCCTCATATAAAAGACGAAGAAAGCAAGAATCAAGTAAGTTGTATAATGTTACTTACCAACAAATCTTCATGTGTTTTCAGAAGCTCAGATTCAGATGCAGCTGGATCCCAATCTAATTCATGCTCTCCAGCAATTTCCTTCAGAAGCTTCAATTTGACATCAGGTGATGGAGCACGAATTGATAAGAGTTCTATTAACTGCAGTAGATTAAGCCAAATGAATTTGTGTCACAGGAAGTACAAAAGCGGAAAATTGTCTGCCAAAATTAAGTCCAAATACAAGATAGATTCCCAAAACCTGTCGGTTAACACCACATTCTGGCATAAGCTCAGTTGCAGCAGATACAAACTCCTTTCCATACTTAGAAGCAAAAAGCATCTGAACCTGCAGCAACTCTGGCAGATCGGCACACCTTGGTGCAGCAAAACAAATACTGGATATTGCTTCTTTTAAGTCTAGAGGACATTCCCTGGTAACATATTCGACCTTTTAGACAACAAATTTTCGAAGATTGGGGAAGGCCTAAAATGTAAGCAACTAAAGAAACCAGAAACTGAAGCTAAGGATTCATATTAGACATTTTTGGTTTAGTTTGCATGGAGGTTAGCCATATTGAACATTTGAATAGAATAAGCCGCAAATGAAAAAGCTTCAAAACATTAAGATATTCATGAAGTCGATGAAGAGATCACTATCAACAAACATAACAGAGCAGGTAGAATAAAACGAGCAATTACCACAAGTGTCACAAAGATAAAAAAGAGAACTGCAAGGGGAAGTGCTATAAAATTTATAAACCTTTGTTTTCATTAAGCTACTTCAATATCAAAACATGATGTATATGACTGATTAAATGTTCTTCTTTGTATAAATCTTATAAACCTTTGGGCTTCAATAATGGGAAGGCGCACAGAAATAAGCTCGCAGAAGAGTTCAACAATCTCTTGCGCCGCCATCATATTCTCTTCTCTGATGATATGTTCAACCTGAAAAGCAGTACAAGTAATCATTAATTCCGTTGCCTGAATTACGAAAATTCAAGAGTGGATACACAGCATATACCCGAATACGAGCAGTAGCTTCTTGACCAGTCTCTAAAAGCTTGGCAATGTCTCGACGCATTTGCTTAATCTGAATCTCTCTCCTGTTCCTCAGCAACTTTATGCGTGGTATTGTTAATTTCAACAGAGTTTTGCTGTATACAACAAATCGATGCACGAAATTCCCAAAGAATTTAACTTTGAATATCTATTCAGAAATTAAAACGAAAACAACAATAATTTCCTTTATCCGAATTCCTAATCACCCAACCCATAAAACACCGAAAATAAAAGAAATTGAGGAGTTACCACTTGGCGGCTTTAAAGCCCTTATTGAAGAAAGAATCGAGCATCGACATGTTCGGAATGTGAGGATGGGATGGGATGGGATCAGCAGAATCCTAAATAATCAGAAAATTAAGAGAGAAATAAGGGAAGATCGTATTAGGTATAGTAGAGAACGTAAAAGGTGGACGGTCATAAAAAGAATGAAGCTGTTGCAACGCATAATTCATTTTATAATCTGATAATGATAATTATTTTCCGTGTTTGATTATCCAGGAAGGTTTCTAGTGGCGATTATGTAAATAAACGTTATTCATGTCTAGCCATATGTGTATAGAAGGTTGTGTTTGGTTACTGTCCCCATCGGTGGAGACAGTAGACGGAGACGTAAAAGTCCCGTCTCCGCAGCGTTTGCTTGCTGTCTCCACCCATTTTTGTCCCGTCTCCGGAGTACGGGGACAGAAATTTTTTGTACCTCCCATGACTGTGGTACAATTTTTCTTGTCCCAGGGACGGAAACAAAACTTTAAAGAAAATTACTACTTTACCCACCCACCCATCGAAACCTATCCCACTTCTCCACTGTTTACCGTCTCTCCGAACTGTGTCTCGCACAAGTCTGTGTGGTTTCTGGCAGCTGAAAGGTAATTTATGTTGTTCATTGTTTCTTCCTTCGTAGCCGCTGGGTTCGGTATCCTTGTTTACGTGAATGTGGATCTCTTCTTTTTCTGGTTAAATTTCCTCTGGGTGCTGTGTCTCTTCTTTTCATTGGGTCGTCTACATTTGGGTATATGATGTTAATCATTCCACTGTTTTTGTGGAGACGCCTTGCTTCTGCCTCTTCCTCTAGTATTACCACCTCAGAGGCATTGGATTTGTATAGGTTTGGTTTTATGTTGTTCAGAAATGTCAGGTATGTTGGAGATCCAGCCGACTCCAACGAGGTAGAGCAATGATGCTCCCTCTTTTAAGTCCTAATCTAGTTCAGTGTGTTGGGGGTGCTAATATGCTTTTGTGCATAATAGACTGAGTGAAAAAAGCTTTGAGAAGTGATTACCAGTGATTGGAACTGTAGGTTGAACGATGTCTGTGACTAAATGATTGTAAATTTTTTTCCCCTAAGTTTTCATAATAAAAGATGATAGTTCTGTATCTTTGGTTCAATGTGCCATTTTCAGTGTTTGTTATGACATTGTTCTGCAATTTATCTTCCCATTATACTATGATAATAATGGTGCTTATGGAGTGGAGTGTATATGAAATTGGTATCGAGTGTAATCTGATGGGTAGGACATGAATTTCCTTTCTAATGCTTGTTTACGTTCTTCTCAGGTAGGTCAATAGATAACTAAAAAAGCAAAGGTTCAAGGATAGCATATCAGGTAAATTATTTCATGGAATGCTCAGACGATATGCTCTGTTATCTGCTGCCTTCATTTGTGTATATGCTCTGTTATCAATGTGTTTTGATTGTTTAATATGGTTATTTGGTGTCATTGTTGTGTAAGATGGTGTATATATTTTAGGCCTGAATGTTTTTGGCTGTCTATAATATTCGTATAACTGTCTGGATAACTTATTCGATCTGTTGTGGAAAACTCCAGTTGGTGCATCATCTTTCCTTAATAAAACTCTTCTGCCTTCTATAGTGTATAACGTATTATCAATGAGCACAAGAGTTTGTGGACTGAGAAGGTAGGATTTCATGGTCGTTGAAATTAAAAGGATCACAAAACTCCACAAGTCAAGCCATAATAAACATCATTTGTTTAACTTTACTGTTCTGACATTAAAAAATGCAAGTTGATTCTTAACAAAGGCAAGTGATTGTGAAGAAAGCAACCGTCATTTGGAGAAGATATAAAAATGTAATCATGATATTCACATGCTTCTTTGTCCCCCATTTGAGCAATGTAGATTTATACTGTCATTACAATTAATCTAGCATCTGAACATCAAGAACGCATATTTACCATCTTCTAACTTGGCAAATCCGTTGTAAAGGCAAATAAATGATTTGCCTCATGAAACATCAGGTCTCCAGATTTCCTGCCAATGTTGCATTGTTAGTACCCCTTACCATATTAGTTAGCCAAGGAGTTATGAATCATAATAGTCTGTCATGACATGCATGAGGATCTCATAGAAACGAGTTTCCTAAAGGTGGAGGAGTTACATTCACATCTGATCAATAGAAAGGACCTCCAGTGGGTATAGGTAGTCATTACAGCCTCATGGATCACTGCAAATTAGTTGATAATAAGTAACTCATACCCAAACATCTGCTGTCAGAAACTCATTTTACCCTAACATTCACTAAAGTCTAAGTTATACTGAAATTGTGTTAGGATTGTATGTCGACTTGAACTTGATATTCTTAAACAGTTTTTGTGTCAAATTGCACTGAATTCACTTCCTCAAAATGATATTTTCATGTTA
>JANSVA010000003.1:25057696-25072422 GCA_025504915.1 Erythroxylum reticulatum | reverse complement strand
AATATGTCTCAGACCTGCAAATCTACTGGTGGATTGTGCAGATCACAGCCAGCCTTTCCTGTTATTGTTCCGAATGATTAAATGATGAGCTTACTCTAATTAAGTGTTAATTAGAAGCCAAAAGTAAACATTTAATATTGGGTTGGATTTTGGTTTGATTTAATTAATTATATTAATTAAATTAAAACAATTTTTATAAAGACAAAAAAGGAGAGTAAAAATCGATCTATAATAATGTAGTTTTCCGTTTTGAATAGCTAAAGTGGTTTTTTTTAATCACGCCTCATCATCATTATATGGTTTAATGGTGTCCTCATTAAATGTTTTAATGGTCTTATCATTAAAGGGTTTAATGGTTAGAAAAACATGTCAACCTTTGAGCATTCTTTGGATTAAAGAAGGAGTAAGTTCATTTGTTGCTTTCTTTCCCTTCTTTCATTTTTGCAACCGAAAATGAGAGTATCATTTTAGTTTTCTGTCTTTTCATCTAGCCATATTAAACAAATGTGAATGTCTCATTTATGGCCAGCTCTTTCATTTTTGATTAAGGGAATAAAGTGGTACAAATGTTGCGTCTCCTTCTCCTTTGTCGAAATTGGAAATGAGAAGAATATCATTTTAGTTCTTTCAATAACTAAGGAAAACCTATTCAATATTTCTTCTTCTTTCACACCAAAGGATCTTGTTAACCAAGTTACAAGGAGAACAAGTGGTAAATCGGATTGGTTAAGGATACAATAGCGAGGAATCAAAGCTATAACAAAGGAGTCGGTAAAAATTTTGATCTTGTTCTTATGCTATTTATTTTTCTATTACCGCATCATGTCTGGATTAAACATGTTGATTTGGTTATTATGCCTCTGCTACATTTTGATTTTGGAAATTTTTTTTGAAATCTACCATTTAGTCAAATCTAGTATGCTTTTGTTTTCGATCCAACATTAATGTCAAGTTTATTAACCCCTATCACTTGCATACAGACATTGATAATTATTTATTCAATCAAAATTGTAACTATCCCTAAGTAGGTTTTTATGAAAATTCAAGCTATTTACAAAGTCGATAGGCTTATTTGACAAAGCACTTTGTTTTTTTATTTTGATTGATATGCATCTAGCCTTTTTTACCTAAAGATAAACATTTATGATGAATGTCAATCTAGTTACTTAACTAGATCATGTTTTTATTAAGCAGCTTGGTTGGAATGTCATTATAGCCTTTTGACGTGAAGGAAAACATTTGTGATGAATGTCCCCCGGTTACTCAACTATATCACATTCTCAATTGACTACTGGCTCTATTCATAATTTAAAGGCTAGTGGAATAGTTATTTAATTAAAATGAAAAATTTTTATTATTACCTACCTTATTGCTTTTAACTAGCTTATGAAAAGATACTAACGATGATACTTATTCGATTGGCCTAAAAATATAAATGAATGTGACAAATTCTTAGGGTGAATAAACTAACATCATATGCTAATTAACACGTATGTTTAACCAAAGTAACCTAGGTCACTAATTTCACGAGCTAATAAACCTTCACAAACTAAAAGAATATGTTCAAAGTTAAATTGATTTTGTTAAGTCCTAGCATTCACCCGAATCACATCATGCAAACCTAAACAAACTAACATACAATATGTGAAATTCACATTCAAAATAAAAGCATACATGCACACAACCCTCCCCACACTTAGAGAACACATTGTACTTAATGTGAGAAGAGAAAAACAACACATAAAGTGAGAATAAAAATGAAATAATACGGAAACATAATGATAAGTTAAAGATATAATTGAAAAGATAAGGGTTGAGTGTATAGAACCCATTATGGTGATTGAGGTGGTGATGGTGACAGTGTTAAGACCAAATTTGCTTAACATCGAGAATGTTTTCCTATCATATAAATGATTTAAGAGAGTAATAGAATTATTGATCCAACCCATTCCAACTCATTATAGCATTGAAAACAAATCTAACTGCACAATAATTTAAATTAACTACTAAACGTGCTAGTTTAGGGTCATTAGCTTGACCTTGCATCCTTGGAATGTGTTCAATTGTTTGAAAGGAAGGAAATTACTTCCTTTTCCTTAGAAACCACTCCTCTGAGATATGGTTCACAATGATGCGCATTAACCTTAAAGATCTCCATATTTGAGTTTTCCAATTCATGGGCTCCATGAGAAAACACTTAGGTTATCGTAAAAGATCCAATCTAGCATAATTTAAGTTTTCCTAGAAATAGCCTTAGCTTTGAACAATCTAGCATAATTTAATTTTTCCTAGAAATAGCCTTAGATTTGAATTGTATAGCAAGACCGTATCCCCAGCCTTGAAATATTTGGCCTCAAATGAGAATCATGCAACTTCTTCACCTTTTCTTTATAAAGTTTGGTGTTTTCATAGGCATTGTGGTGAAACTCATTGAGTTCATTGACTTGCAAAAGACATTTTTCACTTGATTGCTTCCAATCAAAGTTTAGGAGCTTCGTTGCCCAGAATGCGCAATGGTCTAATTCTACTGGCAAATGACATGCCTTACTATAGACAAGTTTATAGGGGGTAGTGCCGATTGAGTTTTGAAAGCTATTCGATAAGCCCATACAGCATCATCCAGTTTCAATGCCTAATCCTTTCTCGAATTATTTACCGTCTTTCTAAAATACACTTGAGCTCTCGGTTTATAACCTCGACTTGTCCACTGGTCTACGGGTGGTAAGGGGTGGTAATGTGATGGTGGACCTTGTATCTTTTAAGGAGAGCATCAAAAGATCTGTTGCAAAAGTGTGCTCCTCCATCATTTATTATAGTTCTTGGCATCTTAAATTAGTTAAATAATCTTTATATAAACTTTTATACAACTTTCCCATCATTAGTTGCAGATGCCATGACTTCAGCCCAACAAGATATGTAATCCACCCATACTATAATGTCCAAGTTCCTTATGGAAGATGGGAAAGGCCCATAAAATCTATGTCCCATACATTGAAGACTTCAACCTCCAAATTGTTAGATAAAGGAATCTCATCTCTTTTCGAGATGTTGCTTACTTTTTGACAGCAACTGCATTGTGCCACGAAAGCTTGAGTGTTCTTGAACAAATGTGATTTGTAAAATGCACATTTGATTATCGAGATGCTGTTTTGTTTACTTCATAGTGGCCAACGTATTGAGTTTCATGACACTGTGTTAACATATCCAACATTTCTTCATCTGGAACACATCATCATACTATACCATCAACACATATTTGATACAAGATTAGTTCATTCCATAGATATCTGGTGCATTCATGCAAGAACCATTTCCTTTATTGATATGATAAATCAAAGCGGAGTTTTCCACTGGCAACATAATTTCGATATCAGCAAACCATGGCGTTGCCAGGCTATTAAGTACATTAAGGTTTCATCAGGGAATTTCTTATTAATATCATCACCTTTCTTGCAATTCCCTCCTTCTAGATGTTTAATTGATCCGTGACCAAATTTTTTTCTCCTTTTTTATCTTGTATTTCGATATCAAATTCCTGTAAGATGAGTACCCATCGAATAAGCCTCAATTTTGCATCCTTTTTGTTAAAAAGATATTTTAAAGCAACATGATTAGTGAATATGATCACTTTGACCCTAGAAGGTATGACTGAAACTTATCACAGGCATACATCACGATGAGTAATTCCTTTTTTGTGGTGGTGTGGTTAAGTTGGGGTTGGTGAGGTCCTGTTTGAGTAGTATATCACATGTAACCTTTTGTCTTTTCATTGACCCAACACGTAACCAATAGCTTGGTCACTTGCATCACGCATGACCTCAAATAGGAGTGTACAATCAGGTGGTGTCAAGATTGGGGCTGATGTTAATGCCTCCTTTAATTGATTAAATGCGGATAAATAATCACCAAAAAAAAGGAAGGGCAAATCCTTGACTAACAAGTTTGTCAAGGGTCTTGCAATCTATGAAAAATCTTGAATGAAGCAACAGTAAAAACTAGTATGACCTAGGAATCCTTACATTCCTTTAATGCTGATTGGAGGTGGGAGTTTTTCTATAACCTCCATTTTCGCTCTTTCCACTTCGAATCTATGGTGAGAAATTTTATACCCTAGCACTATTCCCTCCTGCACCATAAAGTGACATTTTCCCCAATTTAACACTAAGTATGATTCTTCACATCTTTGGAGTATCCTGTCTAAATTGGTTAGGCATATTTCAAAATAATCTCCAAAAACTAAAAAAAATCATCTATGAAAACTTCCATTATGTCCTCAATCATATCCGCGAAGATACACATCACACACCGTTGAAATGTCTCTGGGGCATTGTATAATTCGAAAGACATCCATTTATATATAAAGTTACCGTAAAGATATATGAACGTGGTCTTTTCTTGGTCATCGAGGTAGATGAATATTTGATTATACCCTGAATAACTATCCAAGAAGTAATAGAGTGAATGACTATCCACTCTTTCCATCATTTGATCTATGAATGGTAGACGGAAATAATCCTTTTTGTTCACCTTGTTGATTTTACAATAATCTGTACACACTTTTCATCATGTGATTGTTTTTGTTGAAATTAATTACCTGTTTTCACTCTCCATTTCGGTATTCCACCCTTCTTTGGTACACACTGTACTGGATTGACCCATTCACTATCAGATATAAGATATATTATCACTACATCTGAAAGTTTAACTAATTCTTTCTTGACCACTTCTCCTATGTGAGGGTTTAACCTACGTTGACGTTCCCTCATTGCTCTATATTATTCTTTGAGGTTTATTCAATTCATACAAACATTAGGGCTTATACCTCAAATGTTGGATATCTATCATCCTATGGCCTTGATTCACTTCCTAACAACTGCTACCACCTTACTCTCTTGGTTCATATCTAATTGATTAGAAATGATGATGGGTAACATTTAACCTTCACCTAGAAAGGTATATCTGAGATGTGTAGGCAGAGGTTTAAGCTATAAGGAGGGTGGTTTCTCTATGGATAATGGTATGGGAGCTTCATTTCAGATTAATATGTCTTAGTGAGTTTGAACACTTGACTCCTTAATCTCATCCTCTCCTTCAGACTCAGCCTTGTTTATATTCTCAGCATCATTTTCTATCTCCAATTTAGTTGACTTTACTTCTGCAATGCAATTCTCTACTTGTTCTTACATACTTGCATTCATAATTTCAATTTCATACACATAATGCTTTCCTTTGGATTCTTTGTGGCCTTGTTCATATTAAATTTCACTTGATCTTCACCAATCTGAAGTGTCAATTTTCCTTAATGGACATCAATTAATTCTTTTCTTGTGTTCATGAAAGGTTGCCCAAGAATTAGCAGACAATTCTTATCCTCTTCAAAGTCAAGAACCATAAAGTTTACAGGGATAATGAATTTATCCACTTGCATTAGAACATCTTCCACCATTCCAAATGGTCTTTAAATAGCTTGATCAGCCAACTGAATTAACATTAATGTTGGCTTGACCACACCGAGCCCTAATTTTCTGAATATTAACAAAGACATCAGGTTGATACTTGCTCCTAAATCACAGAGGCACTTTATGAATTCAAGGTCACTAACCATATAAGATATTGTGAAAATCCTTAGGTCTTTCATCTTGAATGGCATCTGACTAATGACTATGGAACTACAAGTACCAGTTAAAGCTATCATTTGGTTCCTTTCCCACGTACGCTTCATTGATAATATGTCTTTCAAAAACTTAGCATAATTAGGCATTTGTCCCAAAGCCTCGACAAATGAAAGATTTATTCGCAACATCTTTAGTTTTCTACAAACTTCACAAATTGTTCATCTAATTTATTCTTTTGCAACCGCTAAGGTTATGGAGCTTTGGGTGGGTATGGTGGAGGGGCAACATAAGGTGGCTACTCACTCATATTCACTTATGTCTCCTTTTCTTGGTCTTTCTCAATAAGAGGAGGGGTTGCAACTTTCGTATTTATGGGTGGTTCTAGTTCTTTCCCACTTTGAAGTGCGATAGCTTTAAGTTTCTCCCTCAGTTTTGCTTCAGAAGTGCTTGGGAGATGCCTCACGTTTCTTGCAGACAGAGTGTTTGCCAACTGTCTCATTTGAACCTCTAAATGATGTATGAAAGAGGCATGATTCTTTGTTAATTGTTTGAATCTACTTTCCAGATTCTTTTGAGCATCATTTAGGCTTCTAAGCTTATCTAAGATTTTATCCAATTTAGCATCCATGGAATTTGGTTTTTCCTATGGGAATCTTGGAGGCTCTTGAGGTCAAAATTGATCTTCTATATTGTTTATCCAAGAAAAGTTTAGGTGATTCTTCCATCTAGGATTGTTAGTGTTTTAATAGGGATTGTTCCCTCCACCGTGTCCAAACTGTGCTCCCATATACTTAAATTGCTCTACTTTATTGTCCTGTATTAGGAAATAATCTATAGTGTCATGGTTGTCATATTCACACATCTCACATCTTTATTGAATGACCTTAAAAATGATTGAATATGATGCTTTCATATTGTTTAGCTATTGGGTTAGGTTGTCAATCTTTACTTCCATCTATGCTATTTGGTTGACAATTTTAGCTTCCTTCTACTCTCGGGTGGTTTTGTATTGGCTACTTTACTTATTCGTCCACAAACAGCTATTACTGACCATTTCTTCTAGCAACTCCTTCGCTTCATCAATAGTCTTTTGCATAAGCGATCTGCTCGATGCTACATTTATGGTATCTCAGGTGAGTTGACTTACTCCATTGTAGAAAGTTTGTAAAATGAATTCTTTTGGTAGTTTGTTGTGTGACCATCTCCTTTGCAAATCCTTACATCTCTCCCACGACTCGTAAAGTGATTTCCTATCACTTTTTTGGAATTTCATGACTTCTTTTATCATCTTCGTCATCTTCGTGAGGTGAAAATACTTGTCTAGGAATACATGTACCAATTGCTTCCACGTTGTGACATTTAAGGGGCTCAATGAGTGATACCAAGCTTTGGCTCTATCCCTTAGCGTGAGCGGGAAAAGTCTCATTCTAACAGCATCTTCTAACATCCCATAATATCGGAACGTATCACATATTTCCAGGAAAATTACAATATGTGCATTGGGATCCTCATTAGTCAGTCCTTAAAATTGCACATTCGTTTGTAACATGTTCAATAGGGTCGGTTTAATCTCAAAAGAAACGGCTTGAATTGGTGGTAGGGTTACTCCTTGATTGATAACATTGAAACCTGGTCTCATGAAGTCTATGAGGGTTGCGGCTGGTTACCTTAATGTCCTAATTGATTAAGCTATTGTTGAAGTTCCTCGCCATTGGTTCCTTTATTTCTTCTTCTAAGCATTTGGCTCGTCGAATGGCTCGTTCTAAGTGAGTGATGTCGAATGCTAAGGTTTTCACGATCTAACTTGTACTTCGAGTAATTCTTGTATTCACGCTTTTGCACAGACACAAGATGGTGAAAATGACTTAAATTGCAAGAACTAAACTAATCCTATTACTCCTTTGGTAACAACGTCAAAAACTTAATGATGGACAAGTTTTACAATTTATAAGCCTTTAAAATACTACAAGCGTATAGATCGTGGGTACAATGTGTGAGGTGTCGATCCCTCAAATAGTGGTATACTAATTCAATTTTAAGTTGTCTAAGTCCCTAAGAATTATAAAAATGAAATAAAAAGTAGAAAGAAAAGTAAACACGTGAAGATAATGGGCAAAAAATTAATTTATAAATTAACACGGAAAGAAATTAAATTGAGCTATACTAAATTCACAATAAGAAATCACACAAGAAGAAGTTCCAAAATGAGAAATGGGGATTTGTCCTATTATTAATGCTAACCTAGTCATTTATGTGTTAATGAGGTGTCAATTTTAGACTATCGAAGGGGGGATTACTCACTCTTAAGTTATAATCACAAACCCTAATTAATAGTCCCTAATTAGGTTGAATACCAAATATGTAATCCCTTAATTACGAATAACTCTAACCTTAATCAATTTTTAAGACTTCTAAAAAACAACCGTGTCTCACACGAGATCTCTCTCCATATAAAAACTGATTTCATTAATTGTGTGGTCTATTGGTTCGCTTAACATTCATTAACCTAACCTAATCATTTTGCATTCAGTTCACTCTCTCGATTTATTACCAAAGCATGAAGTTACAATAATTAATCACAACAGCTAATTAATTAAACACAAAAATAACTAGATTAATATTAAATCAAGTTAAAATTGCTAAAGAAAATTCAAACATCATGATTAAACCCAACTCCATCAATATATTTATATCCATCTCAACATTCAATGAAAAAGAACACAAAGATGAATGAAATAATTTTGGAAAGGGATTGGGATGCGTCAGGAAAGCAGCAGTAGTAGAACCCGACTCCTCTCTCCTCTTCTTCCTCTTCTCACTCTTCTTAGAGTTTCCCCAAAAGTGGCAAATTGGAGAGCTCCCTTAGGGTTCCTTCTTCATCCTTTCTATACTCTTTTCTATTTTGGGTAACCCTAAGGTTTTTGTAGGTTTGCAAAGTTCAAAAAGTTCCTAAAAAACTTAAATTTGGAAGGTTATCCGTGTCTATCCTCGCTCAAATCACGATCGTGGCACTTGATTTTCCTTTCTTTAACGATCATGGTTGACCAGGCCACGATCATGACGCCTTCTAACTGGTTCTGTTACAATCGTGGCCCTGGGTTTGGCTCTCAGGCTTCTCCAAATTTCCTCCATTCTTCTATATTTTCCTTGAAACACTAGCAGACACATCAAGGCATCTCAAATACGTAAAATTAATGTAACACTCCACCCTCGCAAGACACATACCTGACATCTTGAGTGATGTCTGAGTGTGAATCCTGCAAGGGTGGCATGTTAGAACAATCAAACACTTGAAACTCAGTACAAATCTTTCACATTTATCATCTACTATGCAGAAATTAGTAGTCAAATTCGAGCCCATTCTTTTGTTTCATAATGTCAAAATCACATTTATTATTATTACATTCAAGATCATTCTCATTTATAATCCCTTTTCCACTTTAGAAAGTTATTACAAAACAACAAATTCAAAATGCTACAATAATTACGAAAGACTCAATTTAACACAAAAATAAGAAAATACAAATGTAGAAGCAAACTGATCTTAACCTCTACCTCTTACTTGAATACAGTGGTTTGCCCAATGGGTAATTCTTTTGAGCCTGAAAATATTGCAAATTTTGGATGAGTTTTTCAAACTCAGTGAGTGACCATCCTCAATGGCTTACTCAAGCACACAACACTTATAGTACACATATTCACATAATATACATCAATTCATTAATAATCATATGAAGTCACATATAATCCACATTCATTAGAAATATATCTCACATACAAAAATCAGTCAAATTATTCAAATCATACACATCAAATGCATATGTGATGCTTATGAAAATCACTTTCAATTTGTTATTGTTGTGACCGAGTGTCTATAACTGTCCTGTATTCATTGTTGATATCGAGTTTATTAATGACTGTCCCATATCCATTGGAGATACTAGGCTCATTTTACATAGTAAGCCTTTGACTCTTATACACTTTCTGAGCTTTAAGTTCTTTTTTCACATTTGAGCTTTAATCTCTCTTTCAGTGGCTACTCTGGTCATAACAGCCTTTATTTTTCATGCATTCATGAAATGAAATGCATCACATTCATAACTTTTCAATTAGTTACTTTATTCCATTTTATACATATCATCGGACCTTAGTTAGGCATTCAACATTAAAGTTAAGAATGGCTTTTTCATTTATATTCATATTCACATTTTTCTTCGAAACTCGGTCCGACATTTAACAATCAATTTGTGTATCACATATTTCGTCAAATTCACATACAGGGAGCACTTCTGTTATTATTCATGCATTTATCAAACTCCTCGGACATTCAATGTCCAGAATCAGAACAATCACATTTCATTTCAATGGCAATTCAAAGTAGAAGGTTAAAAGATAACAAACAGTGAATGAGACCATCTAGGTCGACTCAGAGTACGCTCCAGATTAGCATTTACTTCCAAGTTCTAGAAATGTCTGAATGCGGACGTTTATCCTGCACATCTAAATTATGCAATATACACATTGCACACACACATTAGTAACTTTGCACAATTATAAGCATTTATTTACGCATAAATGTTTATATGAACTATGTACAATGCATGTTCAATAATAATCCCGGTTATATTATTAAATTTCATACTTTATCCACATTCTCATTTTATAACTCAATTCTTTGTCGTTTCTTTTTTAGCATTATTTGCACTCAAAATAATCATTTCTCATTCAATTTAACTTGACAACCATTACTCCTCTCCTTTGAATCACAACTCATTTACTGATGTTATTCCAACATTACAAGATCAAATATTATCCAAACTCTCTTTTCTTCTTATAAATTCTCCAAATTTCTAGATCTTCAGGTCTGTTTTATATGGACATTATGATAAAGAAAACGAAGTAATTTGACAACACTTTCTTCTAAAAAAATGTTCCCCATTGTCTTAAGTTTCTAATGACACCAAGATCATTGAATTTGGTTTAGAAATATGAAAGTTATACCCTAAATATTTTCAGACTATTCTCATTCTAAAACAGTACACCATACTTAACTTCCATTCAGATATTTAAAGTCTTAAAGATTGAATTAAAATTCGATTTCTTCAGATAATTTGTAGCACACTGTCTCTAGCTGAAAACCACTTAGTTTTTCCTCACTGTTGCAAGCTTATCTCAATTTCACTATTCATTGATTTAAAGAATAAGCATGGTAGTTTTTGGTCCATGAAATTGTTCACACCTACTCCTCGTCTAACGCAGATCTCTCCACGGCTGCGCCAGCAAGCCGCACTTCAGCAACCAAGCTACCTAGCTAAGCTGTAGACGAAGCTTCTCCATGCCTGTGTTTGAGCCTATTGCACCTCCTTATCTAGCTTTTGTTGCACTGTAGCGTCTAATGGGACAAATAAACATTGCCCCTCTTAAATCTTTATAAGACACCCGCTATTCTCTTCTCTGTGTTTTATCAAAACGCCTCACATATTGCCTTTGAACGCAAACGAGTTGTGCACATATTGCGTTGCATAATACACAATGTTTGCGCTATGCACAGACATTGCCTACGTTTTCCCTGCTCCTTGCTTCTGCGTTTTCTTCATTTCCAATGACGTTTTGTCTCTTTTTTTCAACAGCTTGTTTTTAAATTTTTCTTCTTTTTGTAATTCATTTTTCTTGTCTTTTAATTTTCTTTTTCTTGATCCATAAAGACAAGTAAAAATTGATCTTCAGAAAATAACCTCAATGCAGTGCTTCTGACTTACTTTAATTTATTTGCTTCCAAATTATACCTAAAATCATATATGAATTAAAGTGAGTATCTTAAGCATTTTTATGTCAATAATCGCTAAGTTTAAATGATTAAATATACCAACAATTAAATACATACCAATGCTTAAAGTCGATTAGAACTATACATTGATCTCATGTCCCTATGAACTCCCAAAATATATGTTCTAAGCATATCCTCAACATTTAAAACTATTGACAATTCAAACATTTGGTCACTTGTTTCTACATCCTTAGTAGTTAAGCACTATTTCAGCATATTCCTATTAGGATGTCTAGCTTAGGTTATTACTTGTGCTTTCTCTGGTAATCTCTTTGCTCAATCATCTTTATTGAGTACACATACTTCTTATTTCAATCTCAAAACATCATTTCTCCTATTCAAACTCAAAATTCATATTCATTTTGAATTTCTCTGTAAGATTCATAAATTTTGCATCCTCAATTTGGGGCTTCGCTAATCTTTCATACAAACTAATTTTAAATTCCAATGTAGATAATAATATTTCATTTTTCCCTAAATTTAGCTCGACATTCTATGCCTTTGATTTCACTAGGTTTGGTAACTTCACTATCTAAATTGTAATACACTGCTATTGGATTTCATGTTCAATGCGTCCGATTACAATATTGGCTTTACTAAGAAATACTCATTTGTATAATCAAAATCTTCAAGTAACTTATTCTTTGTTTCAGCCTTATATTTAGTTCTTTTAAACTCCATAATTACCTCAAACTTTATTGACTGAATATTTATATATATATCGAAAATGTTTCTGTACATATAATATCTCCAAACTTTCATAACAATCAATATTGTAGCAAGTTCAAAATCATATATCAAAATTCAGCTCATGAGGCTTTAATTGTCCCTATGTACACAAAATCACTTTATAATATTGCAACAAATTACGTCTTAATCTATGATGTGAAACTTCATTATATATTGCGAAATCTCCAAATCCAACTGGCATAATTAACATTGGGGTTATAGTTCCTCAAAATTCTTTTTACATTTATCATTTATACGGTTTACACAATTTTCCTCAAACAGTTTTTTGTTAGGGGATAAGATCAGTAAAAACCCCTTAATGGTCTCTGGTAGTATCCAACATATAGCTAGTTCTAAAGAACTTCGAATCTCTCATATATTCCTTGTAGTTTCTCACTTTATCAAAACCTCTAGTTTCTTTGGGTCTCGCAATATGCCATGTTCAGGTATTATATAACCCATATTTTATTTGATCAAGCTAAGATTCACTCTTATTAAACTTGGCATATAATTGTTTCTATTTGCATGATATGTAAGATTTCCTCAAGTATTCAAAATGTTTTCTTTACTTTTCAAATACATTCTAAATACCATCTATGATCATAGTCACTAATTGATATAATTTTGTTTGGATTACTTTAATTTTCAATACCATAATACTATCGGGGGCATTGTTAACTCTAACAGGTATAACCCAAAACTCCTTGCACCTATGATTAATTCTTTAAGTATCTAATTCCTTAATGAGGTAGTATTATCTCAAGTTATTTTCGATTTCCCAATTGACTTCTTCTTTCGAATGATTTTCTTAATTCATTCAATTTTCTCTGATTTCACATTGACCTATTTTAATGTCTGTTCATTCATACTAGTTTCTCCATTTCGATTTATTTGAAATCTTATTTTCTTATGTTGGTAACACATTCATCAGATCTGATTTGTATGTCTGATACTTAACATCACCTCAAATTCAAGAATCCAATCACAAAGTTGGATACTTTACATTAAAAAAATGCATACACTCTCAATAACATATTTTATATCTTATGCTTGAGTCTCTATTAGGATTAAGACTCCAATATCATTTCTTATTTATTCCTTTATTGATCATTCTTATGAATAAACTATCTGGTTTGCTTAATCTAATTTGGTGAAATTCTTCTTCAAAAGAAGATTCCTTATTTCTATCATCTATCGTGTTCATGTAACCTTTATTAATCCACTGTTTCCATCACTACTTATTAGAAATTCTTAGTACCTCAAGAAGATCAATTTCTATTGGTCCTTACAAAGTCAAAATGTTCTAGTTACCAAAACTCGATGAAGTAGTAGACACGATTTTTGTCACATATGCTTAGATGTGTATCATCAAAGTCATCCCATTCTATCCAGAGATTTATTTATGACAGATACCCATTTATCTTACAATAGTAATACTTTGATCTTAATTGATCCTAGATAATATTTCTCTCGTTATCCTTACCATGATCGGGTTTTCCTCGTGTTGACATATTCTAACATCAACTTTACCCCAATTCTTCAAAATTCACCTCTTCTAATGTTACATCAAGTCATTTTGTAGGTGGGGAAGAACAAGTGAACTCACTCAATGGATTTCAAGAAAAGGAGTGAAATGATCCATACTCAAACACCTACAACCCTAGTTAGAGAAACCACCTTAATTTTCAATAGAAGACCAATAATTCACCAGCACAACTCTAACCATAATACCAAAATTTTCAAAGGCTAAATTATTACTAAGGGTAATCCTTCCTTTAGAACCTACCAAGCAAGCCTTCTTTTGAGGAAAGCTTGAATGTGTTTATTCAGGTCACAACTCAAAATCAAGAGACGGATAATAAGAGGTTCGATTCTTTAAAGGCATCTATGAAGAGAATTAAGATCCAAGTAGTGCAACTCACTACACAAATGCACAACAATTAGAAAGGGAAGTTGCTTAGTCAACCCTAGCAAGCCTAAGTATTCACTGTTTTGAGAAGTGGTAAAGTAATAGATAATTATGTTGAAATCCCTTCTAATCTGTCTAGTTCAGGTAATCAAGAGGAGGAGAGCTCCACAAACGAAAAAGGTGAGAAAAATGAAGAAAGCAATAGGCACGACAACCATTCAAGTTACATTCAAAAGTTGAAAAAATGGGGCATACAACTGAATACAATGAAGAACTAAGAATACAGAAGGCAACTAATCCTTATAGACCACTAATCTTATATCCAAGTTGCCTTAAGGAATTGAAACAAAATAAGCAATTTTATAATCTAGATAAGATAACATGTTTTCCAAATTTAATATTAATATGCCTTTGTTATGTATGATCAGAATGTTCCAACTTATAAGAAGTTCTTCAAGAAACTAAACACCACAAAATGAAAGTTTAAGCCAAATAAGAAGGTGATGGTTTCAGAGGTTGCAAGTACAGTGCTATAGTAGAAATTGCACCTCAAATTGAAAGACCCAGAGAGTTTCCTTGTGCAAGTATCAATGGGTAATGGTGATGAGGTTAAGGGTACGCTTGACCTTGGGTGATTATAAACTTT
>JANSVA010000003.1:25043597-25057596 GCA_025504915.1 Erythroxylum reticulatum | reverse complement strand
GTCTATAGTATCGGACAAGGATCCTAGATTTACCTTGAGAATTTGGGGTAGTCTACAGACAGCCTTGGGTACTAAGTGGTAATGGTGATGAGGTTAAGGGTACGCTTGACCTTGGGTGATTATAAACTTTATAACTCAATCTATTTATGAAAATTTGGATCTAGGATTGTTAAGACCTACAAACATGTAGCTAATAGGTCAATTCATTATCCGAAAGGAATAATGAGGGATGTGTTAGTGAAGGTTAAAGGATTTATTATCCCTGTAGACTTTATTGTCCTAGACATAGGGGGTTAAAGAGCAAGGGAAGGAGCACATCATACTCCTAAGGAGGCCTTTCATGTCCACTACCAATATCTTGATTGATGTGAAGAACGGGAAACTAAGCATGACTGTTTTGTGTGAAATAGCATAATTTTCAATTTTTAATGTTGAACCTATTCCTACTAGTGTTTCTAAAGACTATTCTTTTGTTGATCAAATTAATGTTGCATATTTGGAATTTTCCTCGTAGGAAGAATAAGAAAAGAAGTTGGGCTTGGTGAAAGAAATTTGTAAGTGCTATCAATTGCTGGTCGTTGTAATTGAGGGAGAGGTTGGGAAATTCTTTGAGAAAAATCCCAATGAAGAGAAGAAAATAGTGGAATTGATCACTTTGAACGATCCACGTTGAGTATGATGGTTGAGGTGTCTAGCTAAAGACATTAAAGAAACACTAAATGGGAGGCATCCCATATAATTTATGTTTATTTTCAATTAGTTGTTTGATATTTCTTTTTAGTGAAACTCGGCTTAATCTGTTTTCTTACTTATTTCTCAATCTCTTCTATTTTTCTTCCTCGTAGTTGTTCACCGCTCCTCAATGTAGTACACCATGCTTATTACCATACTTCACATTACATCGACGTAGCCACCACCCACACTTTCATATCCTATTTCTATCCCTTATCCTTTTATTATTTTTACTACTTGTCAACTTAATATCTTTAGTTTTAATGTTTGTCCTTGTTCATGTTATTTTGTATCTTAGATCCCTCTTTTACTTTTTTATATCACATTTGGGACAATGTGATGTTTATGTGGGGGGAGTATTAGTTTAAAAAATTATTTATTGTTTGTGTGTTGAGCGTTTGTTTTCCCATTTAATAGTTAGAGATGCATGGTCATGACATAAACCTAATCAGGATTATAAATGCATAATATGAGTGAAGAAGTATACTTGCATGTTTGGACTAATTATCTAGGATTTTGATTAAAAGGACAATAACTTGTTTTGATAGATGAATGAAACTTTTCATTTTGTAAGAATTTGAGCCTTTTTGAACTATTAAACAACAAATTCAAGTATTCTTTATTTAGAGTGTTCTTTCATGATTAAGGAACTCTAGAACTTACTTGCAAATATTGGTTAAGATCACATAATCTTATGCAAATGTTGAAATGATAAAGGCAATTAGGGTTTACCCCTTTTGTTTAAAAAGCCACCATGATGTTTACCTTTAGTGAATCCCCCTTTAAGCTTAATATGAAAGCTTTTCTTTCTTTAAACCCAAAATATGAGCCTTGACCTTAATTATTTATTCTCTTCATTATACCTACCATAAGGCAAGTTGAGCATTTGAATGCGCATGATTGAGTTTAGGGAATAATTGTTTAAATAAGTGTGGTAGAATTATAGGATATAGTTGGCTATTGAGTTAGGAATGGGTATGGTTATAGCAACTTGTATCTCACCTCTACATATTTCTCTTCTAAACTTAATCTTATTCTAAATAAATAAATGAAAAATATAGTAAAAATAAAAAAGAAAGAAGAAAAAGAAATAGAAAAAGAAAGGAAGGAAGAGAAGATAACCTAAAAATGGAAAGAAAGAGGAGAGATATAAAAAGGGAGTGGTAATCTTGTTATCTTGAAAGGAAATAATTGAATGTTTTATGCTTCATTGTTTATATTACTTTGCATGCTCAATTTGTTTTATGGTTTTAAATTGTGACTTTCCTTTTTCCTACCCCTAGCTTGACCCTATTACAACTAAAATAAGGAACTTCAAATTGATGTTTGTGTTTGATATGAGTAGTAGAGGTTGGATTAGTAAGCAAGCCTATGGTAGATGACTTACATGAAATGAATTATGAATGAATTTATCCTAGCTTTGAATGCTTGAGAGGAAGGACAGTGGAGTGCGTATCTATTACACTTGTTGATAGTTCTTTGAATTGAAGTACTTGATTTTGGCTAATTATGTGAAGAATAGCTTGTCATGAAGTATTATGAATTTCAAGTTCTTAAGTTGTGTTTATTAAAATGATCTTTGATATTTTTTACTATTATTTGGGGAAATTTTTGTTTTCATTGTTTGCTCTTGTATAATCTAGTGTTATTTATTATTTTTTAGGACAAGCATAGTTTAAGTGTGGGGAAATTGTTATGTTTAGTTTTTATTCTTTTAATTACCCTCATATCTTGATTTTAGTTAGAAATCCTTATGTTTTGATCTAAGGATAAGATAAATTGAGTAGAAATAGTGTGAATATTGCACGAATGTTAATTGGATTATTTTGTGAATTTGCATGAAGGTTAAAGGGAAAGTTTATGTAAATTTTGAATGAAAAGATTAAAAAGAAGAAAGGTGGTGACATAACTTATCACCATCGTGATAAGTGCCCTCATGGGGTGACTTAACCTGTCACCCCCGTGACCTATTTTTCCTTTAATTCATCAACTTATTACGTGTCATATGTAGGAGGAAAGGCTAAAAAACCTAGACCTAAAACAGACTAAAAATAGAAATAGTAAGGGAGGTGGTGACACATTCCATCATACGCATCTTTCACACCACACAGACTCATTCGGGGATAAAAACTGAGAGAAAGAAAGAAGACAGAGAAGAGAAGAGATAATAGTCGAGTGAGGTGAAGAAGAAGAACCATAGAGAGGTGAAAGAAGACTTAGAATTTGATCGTCTAGGTGATTATCAACCAGAAGTAGAAAGTGGGAGCTAATATAGAAGGCTTGAGAATGGAAGAAAACCACTACAACTTCCATATCCGCTCCTTGTTTATATTCCTATATGTTGCATTATTCTTTGTTGTTTTATTGGATTTACTCCTCTGATAGTTAATAGACTCATACTCTGTTAACTTTTGGTAGTCAATTTCGGTTATTTACTTGGTTTATTTCTTAAATACTTCTCTTACACTGACAAAGATGGGATTGAATTATTGAATATGATGAATCTTGTTATTTCTATGATAGACTGATCTCTTTTTCTTGAGGTGTAATGTAGTTATTTTAGACAAATATGCATGAGTGAGGGACTATGTTGTTATCTTATGTTTGCTATAGTTTCTGAACTGAGTAAATGTAATAACATAATTAAACTTTGCATCATTTTAGTATTAAATGAAGGATCGAGATAAAAAGTTTAATATGGAATACGAAACTATAGACACTTAACTTAAGAATTAGATATATATTAACTTAAATGGTAATTAATAGTCTAGTTTCTATAATTAATTCTGATGATAACTTGTTGAATATGAAAGTTAGATTGAGTTTATTATTCGAGTTAATCTTAGATCCCAATTGTTAATTTTATAGGGATGATTACTCAATCATTTCCCCTTAGTCATGCATAGGAGATTAAAGCAGTGAAATTAATTCTCAAGAGTTTTTCACTTCGATTAATCTACTCATTTTCTCTTAGTTAATTCTGTTTACTTTCAGTTTAATTTGGTGATTTACTTCAAAGCATTAACTTAACGAATCGGGATAAAGTGTTTATGATTGCATATGATTTTATTTTTGTTCAAGGTTAATTTAAGTGAACCAATTTTACCTCAATGAGAGATGACTCTGGATAATCACTACAACTACCTCGTATAGTTATGAGTATGATAGCATAGGTATTTATAGAACTTATTTTAGGCACAACAAGACCTAAGGGAAAACTAAAGTTAACAGAACTTATTGTTAACCTACGATTAATAATTGCTAGGAGAGGTATAAGATCAATAATTCATTGAAATATGTTCAACCGTATGCAGACTAAGATTGAACCAATGTCTGGGTCCCTAACGAATTCTTCACTTTCATCACTTTTAGGTTGTTTGATTTAATTTTCTTTTGTTAGTTTAGTTTCATTTTATTTTCTTATTTGAAAACTAAACCAGACCCTCATAACTTAAACACTAATTATTTTTATTTTAAAAGCTTTACACACACTCTCTATAGAATCGATCGACAATCGCCATTGTTATAATTGCAGGTCTAGTTATTTTGAGTAGTGTTATGACACACTACCAATATCGAGCATCTTTATAGGTTGTAGCCTCTCAAAGAGTCCTGTCCTCTTATAAATTGCATCACAAAGGGCTCGATAAATATTGTCCCTATCTTCTTCTCCTTACTCTGAAGCTAAAAAATTAAGCTAAAGGGCACCTTAAGTGTATCAGTATCTTATTGTTCGTATTCCATAGAAAAACACATCAAGTTTCTCAACAACTCCAAAACTATCAGGTCGCATATACCATTCCTAGTTAATGATGCCATAACTGATGGGTATACATCCCTATGAAAAACCTATCGGAAGACTCCTAGTATTCTTGTGCCTCTTGAAATCCTGATGGTCAAGGCCCATCATCATAAAGAAGTCTGTGTAGCTCATCCTCATCATCTCTACAAGTATCCTGAATTAGATTGTGTTTGGATGGTCTCAATCTTAATGGCCCTTTCCACAAAGAACCTGGAGAGCACCTCGAGCTTAAACACCCAGTTCGTGGGCTCCACGATTTTAAAGAATCGAGACTATGCTCTAATGCTGATCAACTCTCGAACATGTTGGGCTAAGTTGATATGCTCCAACACTTCCCAATCAATGCATTTGTAGGTCCCAAATCCCTTCTCCTTAAGCCACTAAACCTACTCGACATTGAATAGTAACATCTCAAGGTACACCAGTGAATATATTATATTCGAAAGTGCTGATGGTGAGCAAGTTCCACTTGGGCTTCTAAATGACCCCTCTCATCTCTGTCTCTTCCTCGATACCTCCTTTTCTCTTCGTTGTTGCGTGACTTCTGTCTGTCTTATCATTGTACCTAAAACTAAATAAAATGAAAAATATAAATCCGAGAAATTGGATTTCCGCACACTTAATTTGTATTCTCACTACGTTATGTGATAGGAAAAAACATATAATTAAAAATTAAATTAAACTAAAAATAATCTAATTAATAAAATAATTAGAAATTAAAATAGTAATAAAATTAAGAATTCAATCAACCAATAAAATTAATCCCAATATGCATTTACTATAGCAACTCCTAAAATTGAAAATTCAAGTAAATAATTTAACAAATAAACCTATACTAATCAAAATAAAAACCTAATTACAAATACTACATTGTGAAGAAATTAAACTAAGAAATCATATCTAATTGCTAGAAAAACAACAAATTAAATCTAATCTAACAATATCATTATAATTCATCATACAGTGAGCAAAATTTGCATACCCAAATCAAATTTCATCTAATTCTCATGTAATTAATCAAAGTAATCAAATAATTAATATGGAAAAGGATGAAATTCAACTTGTAACTGAAATTAAGCACAAAACTTAGTGAAATCCCCCTATGATGCAACAATGGTGTAGCATACTATTTTAGGGACGAAAAACCCTAAAATTAGCCAAAATACCCAAAATTTGAAGTTTAATTCATATAAAAAACAAGGAAAAAAACTTACTTGAATGTTGCAAAATCACTCAAAAAAATGTTAGTATAGGCTGAAGAAGGGAGAGGCACATCAAGTGGATGGCAAAATATGGAGATAAAAAGGGAGAAAAGAAAGGGGATAGGTTTTTAAGGTGTGTCACAAACTCTCATGGTCGATTACAAAGCCATGTAAGTCACTGTGAATGTGTGAATTCTAACACATTGCATGTGACTTACATGATCTGATGCACAGCCTTGTGTGTGACCATATGAGTCACTGTAAATGTGCAACTTTTGACACTAGCATATGTTATGACACGCTTTAGGTAACTTAAGATACACAGGTGTGTCTAATGCCCATATAACTAATTGTAAACAAGTAGGAAAATTTTTAAAAGCTTCATGTTTGTAGACAACCATACTAAAATATGGTTGTCTTTTTTAAATGAAATATGGTTGTCTACAGACATAAAGCTTTTAAAAATTTTCCTGCTTGTTTACGATTAGTTATATAGGCATTGGACACACCTTTGTATCTTAAGTTACCTAAAGCGTGTCAAAACACATACTAGTGTCAAATGTTGCACATTCACAGTGACTTATATGGTCGCACACAAGGCCATGCATCTGATCATATAAGTCACATGCAATGTGTTAGAATTCACACATTCGCAGTGACTTACATGGCTGTGTAATCAATCGTGTAAGTTTGTGACACACGTTAAAAACCTATCCCCTTTATTTTCTCCCTTCTTATCTCCATATTTTGATGTGTCTCTCCCTTCTTCAGCCTAGACTAACATTTTTTGAGTGATTTTTCAACATTCAAGTAAGTTTTTTTCTTGTCTTTTATGTGAATTAAACTTCAAAATTAGGGTATTTTGGCTTCCATTAACCATGTAGGTCACTGCATCTATATAAAACATATTAAAATGAAATTTATGAATACAGGGGCATGTACACGGGCATGTACATAATTGTGTACACTTAAAATTTTCTTAAAAATTGAAAATTTTCATTCAAAGTCACTAGAGTCAACAACACATAACATAAAAAATAAACATAATGAAATGAAAATGCTCTATGACCCACATAAAACACTTTGAAAATAGTAAAATCATAAACTAAATCTCAAAAATAAACAAAAACATAATTAAATAAAATAAAAATATCCTTTTTTTGAAAAATTAAATAATTAGATTGAAAGGGGAAAGTTTGAAGTTCAGTCCTAGGAGAGTAGTATTACTCTCCTACTTCAGACAACACAAAGGATATTGTAACTTGTAAGGGATAAAACAATAATACATCAACACACTACAAAATACAAATCACGTAAACAAGAATGACAATGTAGTAAGTGGAAATGCATATGATGCAACAAAGCACACATGACAAATCATTGAGTGCTTTTTATGGGAAAAACTATGTCCTCGTGAATTAAGGTAACGGGGAGTTCTTCATCTTCAAGCTGAACGACCATGGTAAGGATGCACAACCTAAATTAGATCATGCATTTTTTTCTGCTACTAATCTTTGGTCAGTCTATTCAAGATTAAGGACCTTAAGATTCCTTCTATTTGTCACAGGTGGAAAGGAGAGGAGTCTCTGTCAAAGTGTATACCAACAGTTGTTGAAGGCATTCTTCATCTTTGTCTTGGTGTTAGCTAACAAGGTAAGGGATTGCTTCCTTAAGATTTGTTTCTTTATCCTTTTGTTAATCAATGTTGTTTCTAGTTAGGTTTTAATCTTTAGGTGAACATGTTGCGTTGCTCTCATGGTACTGGCTAGAAAAGGATATGTTGTCTCAATTTATGCATCTTTCCTTCATCTTTACTGGTGATAAATGCATAATATTGAGTCATCACAGGAGATCGACCCTATAAGGTATGAACTAGTGCCATCCTTAGAGATATTTGCACAAAACCTTATGTATTGTTTTGATAACCCAATGTTCTGGAATCTTTGGATGCATAGTGTAAGTAATTTTTGTGTTTGTATTGTTTCTCTATTTTGGATTTAGTTTAAGACTTGTTAGGGTCTCCAAGAAATTACTAACTGCCAACTACATTTCTCCCTAGGAGTTTGTTACATTTTTAGGCCAATCAAATAAGTGACATCTTTAATACCTTTTTATGAGAATTATTAGCTAAAAAAATAGGTAGGTAATAATAACAAAAATAAAAATATGTAAATCATAAACAGATAACTATTCCACTAACCTTCAGGTTATAAAAGAGCTAGTAGCTAGTTGAGAATGCGATATAGCTGAGTAACCGGATCAACATGTATCATAAATGTGTGCCTTCACGTCAATAGGCTATAATGACATTACAATCAAACTGCTTAATAAAAACATGACCTAGTTAAGTAACCAGATCGACATTCATCACAAATGTTTGCCCTTGCGTAAAAGGCTAGGTTCATGACTAAAAAAATGTTTTGTAAAAAAAACCTACCAATCTTTGTGAACAACTTGAATTTTCATGAAAACATACTTAGAGATAGTTACATTTTTTATTGACTTAATAATTATCAATGTGTGTGTGTGTGCAAGTGATAGGGATGAATAAACTTAATCTTAAGGTTTGGATTAGTTGTATATTTAGTCCAAGGTTGTGACAAAAGTTGTTGTGTCAAGATCGTGGCCTGCGCGACAGATATTGCATCCCAACTTTTCGAACTTCATTTTTCAGGAACATTTCAAACCTTTTGGGCACAAGAAAGCCTTAGAGTTGCCCTAATTAGAAAAGACTACAAAGAGAAAAAGAAGATATAAAAAAGGGAGCCTCCACTTTTGCCATTTGGGAAAGCTTCAAGGAAGAGAAGAAGAAGATAAAAAGCAGGAAGACAAGGAGAGGGGAAGTGGGTCTTCCGATGTTGCTACCTTTCTGTGTCATCTGATCCAAGTTTCTTTCTACTTTCCATCTTTATTTTTGTTCATTTAATGTATGAGATGATAATGGATTGTATGATGATGGATCTTGTATTGTTGATGATGTTCTAACTTATTTTACCTTGATTCAATGTTAATATAGTCGTTTCGTGTTATTTTGATTGGGTTTTGTGATTAATTGTAGAACTTGCATATTTTGGTAATAAACCGATAGGATGAACTGAATAAAAATGATTGGATTGGATTACTGAGAGTTAAGTGATCTAATAAACCACGAGATTAATCATATCAGTTATTGTGCAAAGTGAGACCCTGTGTGAGATTCGGTAGTTTATTAAAGGGTTTAAGATCTAATTAGAGCTGTTGGTCTTGTACTAATTGAGATATTGCAAATTCTATAATTTAATTAGAGTTTATGATTTAGGGTTCAATGATTATAACTCGAGAGAGAGTAACCACCCCTACGATAGTCTAGAACCGACACTAATTCTCGCTATGGTTAAGATTATCTCCTGATAGAAAGATATTATGCTTCTCAATGTTGATTTTTAGGTCTATGTTGGGTTTTGGGCAAGCTTTACCATTTATATCCATCAAATATCGTAAGTGCACGGGTTGTGAGATGTAGTATGTGATGGGTTGATCTCGTAAGGATGTGTGAAATAATCTAATCCTAGGTTATCTAAGGCTCGGAAAAATCCCCTCTCTAATAATTGTTAATCTTCTTGTTGATTTCTATTGGGACTTTTGTGTTGCTCGATTTCGATTTCTATTATGTTGAATTTAAAAATTAAATTCTTACTAATCTTATTCTCATGTTTACTTTCCTTGCAATTTTTATTTCAGTTTGTTAATTTTTCCAAGCCTTAGATAACCTAGGATTACATTATTTCACACATCCTTGCGAGATCAACCCATCACATACTACATCTCACAACCCGTGCACTTGCGATATTTGATGGATATAAATGGTAAAGCTTGCCCAAAACCCAACATAGACCTAAAAATCAACGTTGAGAAGCATAATATCTTTCTATCAAGAGATAATCTTAACCATAGCGAGAATTTGGAAAACATTGTAGTGTTGAAGTTTTAGGAGACCAACTTTTGAATATCTTAGTATTCTAATAATAGTTATAAGATCACCAATAAAGATTGTCAACATATGCTTAATGTAACGCCCCAACATATACCATAGAAGTATTATAGCAAGTATATGATGTATTAAGAGGTGAACACATAATGAATTAAGTACATCTAAGTATAGTAAGAGATATAATGGTACTTAATGTAAAAGATAAGGGTAAATAGATAATTTGTTCGTTTCGGCATAGATATACATATTTAAATGTGAAATATGTATGGAAATTTTTATGTTTGCTTGGATTATGAGCGTGATGTGAGGGGAATCAATAAAAGAAGAATTCCATAAGCAAATGGGATGTTTTTGGTTAAATTGAATGTATTTTTGTGTTGCTCTTGCATGATAAGACCGAAGTTAGTTGATTTAGGATGTGTACCTCACTGAATAGATAGGTTCCACTGAATAGATTTCTATAATTTGGCCATATCTTGTTCTATAGACCTCCAAATTGGATATTTCAATTGTAGATTAAACTAGAGACATAGGTCTAAAACTTTCATTAAGGAATTTAAATATGATTCTGCCTCTAAGAGTTCTGAATTTTATTTTGAAGTTGAGTTCTAGCTACTGTATTTATTTTCGAACAATCTATAGCTTTTGGGGTATAACTCCCGATATAATTAACCAAATGGTATGAAATTTATATCATTAGAAACTTAAGACATAGGGGAATGAAATAGATTGATAAGCTTGTAGGCTAATTTGGGAATTAAAGGAAAAATAAGAACCAATATGTAATTTTCCTAAAGTCAACTCATGGAACAATAAGATTAACACATGTGTGCCCAATAGAATTGTAACAAATGGTCCAACAAAATTGTAATACATGGTCCAATAGAATTTTTAAGATGGTATAATATAATTTTAACACATGTTTCAATAGAATTGTAACATGCGATCCAATGGGATTGTAACACATGGTCCAATAAGATTGTGATATATGGTCCAATGGGATTGAAACATGTGTCTAAGACTAGAAAATTTATGAAAAGGCATATGAAGAGGGATGATGGATGACACTTTGATGGCTTAACTTCAAAATTTTCTTCTCTCCATTTCACCTTCTTTATCCCATCATTTTTCATTTAGCAATTCAAGCAAATTCAAAGAGGAAGGAAAGAAAAGGCAATAGAAGAACTACTTTGTCAATTTTGAGGTTTGAAACTTGACTTAATTAATTTCTGTATTTGTGTATATTTGAATATGTAAAAAGATTCATTTTGATGTGGAATGGTTATTGGGACGATGCTTTCGTGTTATTTTGGTGTTATCTTGCGTAGAATTAGTTAAATATGACAAGAGGGTATTGTGTAGTAGAATTCTATCTAGGAATTGTTGAACTAGTCACATTGTTTGGGTCATAAATCAACCTACAAACTTCTAAATTTTATGATTTCAGTTGCATATGAAAACTAAGACATAGAACTAGAAATCTATACAAGGGACTTTAACTTTAATTATGAATTTATGAACTTGAAAATTGAGATCGAAAATGGTGACCTGATGTTGCCCCTGTTTTGAAGCAGCTTGTGATATTTGGTCTATATCTCATGAGTTAGGAGTCTAAATAACTTGATTATTAGTGTTATAGAAACGAGAGACACAGAGGGAGAAATGTCTAGAAGATCTAGAAACCCAATTATAACGTTATATATATGAATATTAAAGAATAAGAAGTGGTATGAATAAAGAAAGTGTTTGTCACGACCATGACGTTGTTTTTGTTTCCAATTTTTACTGCATCTTATTCGAACCTTTATGAATGTGTATGAAAATTTTCAAACACTTAAAAATAAATAAAATAGGACTTACCACATGTGAATTGGAAGACTAAACATTGGAATATAATATTGAGCATAATGCATTCCAAAGAAAACTCACATATACATAAATGATTTGTATGCATATTTATTGCTCATATGTGTATAGTATGATTATAAAAGTGTGATTTTGGCACCCTTCTAATAGTAGTAAGTTATGACTTGCATGTATGAATACAGATGTAGATTTTATGATATATCATATAACTTGTTAATATATGAATTGTGAAATTGGAAAATGGTTAAAGGAAATGTTACAGTGCTTGCTCTATTATCTTAGTGGTAGATAGATGGGCATGCATATAGGGCTACAGTGCAACTACTACAGTTTGAGACCATCGGTGGCCACAATTTGATACCTTCGAGTATCTACAGTCTGGTACTTTCAGGTATCTACAATTTGATACCTTTGAATATCGACAATTTGATATCTTTGGATATCTATAGCACTCATTATTCACACCCACAGAAAATGTGCATACTTAACACAGAAAGGAAACTTAACAGTCATAAATAAGAAATATAACATGACAACATGAATAATTGGTATTGATGAGCATTTGTATTGGTTGAAATGATGAATTGTAATGATGTGCAATTATATTAATGATTGGTATCAATGAGTATTGAATATCATTATTTGGCTTATAAATATGCATTTTCAGTATATGGATAATATGTTGAAACATATTTGCATTATGTACTTTGCTTAAGTATGCCATCATTGTTTACATAAGTATTGCATATCAATGTTTAAATTATAAATATGAATTTATTACATATGAGTTGTGATATTTCTGAATGAGTTTGCTTGGCAGATGACTGCTGTGAGTGGTCATCTAAATTAAGTGTTTTTCTTACTAAGTTTTCAAGCTTAGTACGAGTGTTAGTCTGTGTAGATCCAAGTCATAGGAGTGAGGTACAGGGAATATCTATAGGGCCCAAGGCCAATAGATAGAAGAAAAAGTACTTTGGGAATGTGTTTTTAGTTATAGATGATTGCACAAGTAATAAAAAAGGAAATTGTATGCTTTTTTTTAAATTGCCGTATAAATGTAAAGATATGTTACTATTGTTAGATTATAATGCTAAGCATTGGGGAGTTTTCTAATGTGTATATGTATAGCATTGAATATAATTGTATGTTTATGAATGCATGTATAAGAATTTGGTTACTATATGTGTGGATAGTTGTAGGTTTCATATAGGGGGTGTTACACTTAATTCCATTTAAAGAAGAATATAGAGATAAAACAACAAGAATCTCTTATATGCTAAAGGATTCAACTCATTCCTCTATCTTAGGTAATATTTGTATGCATTAGAGCTCTCACCTTGTCCTCTCCTGTAGTATAATTAAGGCAATAAAGAAACCAATGTAAAATTTCTTGTGGACAAGGGATCTAACCAATACATCAAAGGTAAAATAGACAAATGTATATACCTCTAAAGATGAAGGAGACTTAGGGATTAACTTGATTAAATTTGTAAAGGCTAATAGAATATAGAAGATTCATATGGACAAGGAATCCCTCTACTTAAGGTGGATACATACTCATTTCCTTAATAGGGAGAACTTTTCGAGCATCAAACCTCAAGTAAGCACATCCTAGACTTTACTTTTAATATTGAAACTAAAAAATATCATGAACCAAAACATAAAATGTATCAGTTATAATGGGAATGTTAAATCCTTCTAGTTTAATAATTGGTATATCCAAGGTCCTTTATATAACTTCCTTGTTCCCACAATTTTAAGTATATATTGCCAATCAATGCTAAGATTAGGGAAGAACTGAAAGTAAGAGTTTGAAGTTACCAGTTGATAGGGTTCTCATCTATACTGTCCGATATATCATCATACAACCCCAATATTACAAGATAAGATTTAATCACATGGACAACTCATAGCTAAAGCTTGTTTATAAATAAAACCTACCTAGGATAATTCAAACTTTCCTCTCTAAGGGCCTATTTGGTTAGATATTAATTACTGGAATGAAATGGAACAGAACGGAACGATTTATAATAGATTATAAGATAATATAGTAAAAAGTTGTTTAGGAAGGATAGAAGGGTTCATAATGTAATGTAGTGAAATGTTATTTGGAAGATGGATAAAATAGAATGTAATGTATAATAAATGACTATTATACCTTTGATATTAAAATGGTTGTTACAAGAAGTTTAACACTATATTTTAGATCATGTCCAATTAAAAAGCCACAACTCAAGTCACAACCGTAACAAATAATTTTTTATATATTTTCAATTTTAAAATAACAAAAGTTTTAATAAAAGTTTTAAGATTTTATTATTAATTATAGACAATTTATTACTAAATATATAAAATTATTATTAATAATTATTTAATAGATCTTATTTTATTATATTATATGTGATTTTTATTTAAAAGTAATTTTTA
>JANSVA010000003.1:25029223-25041577 GCA_025504915.1 Erythroxylum reticulatum | reverse complement strand
ATGTAATTATTACTTGTGATAAAAATATAATTACATTAACATTACCAATCAAACAAAGAAAAACTAAAAACAGAAATTAAAAACAAAATTAGAAAAATAGAAGTAGAACAAAACAATTACTTAATTTACGATCCATCCTAAACCCTTCAATTTATTGAAGGTTTCTTATTTTCACTATTTATGATGGAATAAAACGTAATATAAAACTCTTCACTTTCATCCAATTATATTCCATTTTATTACGAAACTTTCAACACATCCCATTTCATTAATAAAACCAAACATAACCAAAGGGTTGAATGGCATAAACTAGTATGGGAACAAAACTACATCACAGCAGCTACTTCATCCTTGGGTTGGTTGTGAAACGAAAACTTCAGACACAAGACAAGATTAGAGGAATTCTAATCAATGACACTTAGTTATCTTTATCAATAGGAACAAGAAACCATCAAACATTTGTTTTTCAATTGCAATTATTTAGCAACAATACAGATGGCGATGCAATGGTATATTTGTATATGCACTAAAAATGATTGAGACTCATAGTATTGAAAACTGAAGCTGGAAAATCAGTTCTGTGCAAGCGACTATTGAAATCAAAGCAGTGAGTATAGCAACCACACTGGCGCCATATGGCTTTTGGAACACAATGATTCACCACCAGATGAACCAACATATATTCCCTCCACAGAAACTGAATTCAACCCTTTAAATTTCATCTCTTCCAAAGAAATTCCACGCGGTAAATTTATGAAAAAAAAAAGAAAAGAAATTTGTTTGCTGAATCAATATTGCAGAACTACGGAAGTCAGAGAGCAAGCTGAATATCACCGAGGTCGAGTTGGGCAGCGATCTCTTCGAGTTGCTTCTTCACGCTCATATCAATCAACTTAGACCCTGAGTTCCCATACCTCACAGTGAACCCCGCCACAAGACTCGGGTCAATCACTGTCTTAATCCTCACATTCTTCGCCCCGGTCAGCTTCTGAACTTGTTTCGCTATCTGGGCCAAGTGCTGCGACTCCAATTTCACCACCGAACTCACTATCGCAAGCTCCGTGTTCGCCAACTTGTTGAACACCATCTCGAACTCTCTCACTATGTCTTTGATTATTTCCACCCTTTTTGACTCCACCAAGATGTTCAAGAAGTTGGCTGTGTGGGGTTGAAGTTCCGAAGATTTCGCGATTTCATCGATTACTTGGCCCTTCTTTTGGATATCGATTGTTGGGTTTACGAAAAAGTCGAAAACTTGGGGTTCAGAGAAGAGCTTTTCGATTTTTTCGACGTCGGCGCAGGTAGCCTGAAGGGTGTTGCTGGATTTCGCCACTTCCGCAAGGGCAGCAGCGTAACTGCTGGCGGCCGTGGCGGCCATTTTGGCACCGCTGGCGCCTGCGCCACGGACGGCACGGTGGTGGGAAGCGGAGAGGTTGAAGGAAGGGAAAGAGGAGGAGAAGGAAAGATTGAGAGGTCTTTGACAAGAAAAGGGTGTCGGGAGTTTTGCAGAAGGTGGGACTTTGGATTGGAGGGAGACGGCTACGCTTCGGAGAGCTGCCATACCTAAAGAGCTTAGGAGGTCTTTGGTGGTTCAAACTTACCAAGGTTGTGTAGAAGTGGTGTGTTGGGTGCTGATATGATTGGTAATGTGGAGATTGGTGTTGGGGAGTGCTGTTATCTTAGAAGTGAATCGCAGCCACTAATAGATAAAAGGAATAGATAAGGAATTGGAGGGTGGATTGCGGGATCGGCATAAACTCCACTTGTATTCTAATTGGAGCTGCTCATTTTCTCGTCCGTCACGATTCTCGTTTGTCTAGTAACGGAGCATAAGTCGATTGAAAAGAAACAAATCTTCTGTCTCATTTATTCATCACCAATTGTCTTCCACTTATATACAATCATAAATTTCAGGTGATTCTACCAAAATTTATGGCTATGCATGAGTGGAATAGAATTAGTGCTGGATAAATAGGATAGAAGATTTGAAGCCATTGAGAAGGGAACCAAATTTTTTGTCCCATTTATCCGCCATCAACTCTGTTCCACTCATGTACATACCAAATTTTCTGTCCTATTTATCCACGACCAACTCTGCATGAGTGGAACAGAGTTGGTGCTAGATAAATAGGACAAAGGATTTGGTTCCTTTTTCAATGGCTCCAAATCCTCTGTCTCATTTATCTAGGATCAACTATATTCCACTCATGTACCCTTTTAGAAGATTCTAGAAGATTTGATGATGTGAAAGCCCTCCATTGGTCATATGATGATGTCATCCATATGGTCAGTCACTTTACTATACCACATCACCCTCCTTTCCACTTTGGACACCACGGATGAAAGCTTACATTGCCAACTCATGTCTACATGTGTGCGGAAGTTTCCTCCACTATCCTTGAAGTTTCCAAATCTACCTTGAAGTCTAATTTCTCTTCCACCTCCTCAAAACTAATATAAATTGGGCTAGATATTAAGTTGAATTCGGATTGGATTTTTTTCCACAGAGCAGTAGATTTCCATACAGAGCTTTTGACAATGTTGTGCTTGTATTTCAAGATTCACAATTGGACTAGGCCAAAATTTTTTGGGAAAAAACTTAAATCATTGGGCTATTTGCATTTAAAATTTGAGCCATAAATTATTTGTCATTTAAGAGTTATACAATGTCAAAGTTGTCCCTGAGAATCTTCTAGAATAGTAACATCCATGTTTGGCAAAGATTACAAGTTCAACTCCCTCAAGGATGTGTATACCAACCTATACCTCTAGATATAGGATGCTATTAGCTCATTAAACGATTGTTCACGTTCATTTTCTTCTTGTGCTAGGGCACGACCTACAGCTTCCTTCTCTTCATCTTTTCTCTCTTAGAATTAGGTTTCTCTTATTATTGATCTTGCCGAATACACTATGAATTTTTCTAGCTAGATTTCTTTTTCCAATTATAAGATGTAATAACCTCTATAACCTAATTTGATTCATGAGAACTTTTGCTTAATTATTCTATATAAGATTGTGTGATGACTGTGAGTTTATAATATGATCTTAATTGTTAAATCGTGTGTTTGGATTAAAGTCATGAATTTGATCTTGTTTATGTGATTTGAATGCTAAGTTGATTGTTTGAGGTAGAAGTTGCCAAATTGATTAATTGGTAGTAGCAAAAACTTGTTAGATTTAGATAGAAGTTATCAAATCTGATTTGTTTGATTATAAACTTTGGTTTGAATTATAGATAGAAGTTATAATGATTTAAATTCGAGATCTTTAGCTAATGTTTGAATTGCTCTTGCATAAGTTTATATTGATTAGAAGTTATGATGCATGAATTTATGTTTGAAGATTAGATTACTTGGAAGTTAAGAAACTTGACATTCGAATTGGTTGATCCATTGTCCCATATAAATTACACATAGATTATCTTTTATGTTCCATGATTGAATTGATTAGGTGTTTATTGGTGAACTCTCTTGCAATTGGAAACTTGTTAAAGTTGATTTCTTTTATCTTTAAAATTTTGAATTATGTCAAATCCTTTAGCATTAATTTACTTTAATATTTAGTTGTTTTCTTAGTTAATTTTCCTTGAATTTTCGATCCCCCCCCTAAAATTCGTGTATGTGTGTTCTTTGTTCTTTCGTTGCTTCGGACCTGTTTGTTCTTTAATTTATTTATTAATCTTAAATATTAGGTTAATTTTGCTTTCAATTTAATTGTTTGAATAATTAAAGTAGAAGTATTAATAGGCCATGTAATTTGCGTATTAGAGTAGATTAAATCACATTATCTTTAAGATTTCCCTTTATTTCGAATCTGACCTTAGTTGCATCCTTTAGATTAGTTGGTTACATAATAGCACAAGCATCCACAAAGCTTTTAGGAGTAATTTGGTCACATAAATTAGCTCTAATAACCAAGGTATAGTTCTGATCTTGTTCTCTCATGATTTGCCACAACCAAACTTACTAAAATAGAGTTTATTTCAATATGATATTACCTTTAAATTGCTTTGCTGTGACATACATAGGTCTACTCTTGTTAGATTTCGTTAGTTTTACATATAGGACATTAGTTTATCATTCATATAGTTTAAATAACTTGTTCGTTAGGTCTATTCTTGTTCTCTTGCTTTAATTCTGTCCACTATTGCTTGATCATTAAACATATTGATTTGTTTGAATTGAGTTGGGATTCATACTTTATGGTTCTCTATGGGAACGATCCCTACTTGCCTATACTACTTGTGTTAGCTTTTATGGTTAATTTGTAAGGCCTAACAACACCTTATCAAATTTGACACTGTTGCCGAGGAGCTAACTTTAATTTACTCCTTTCAAGCTTATTTATGTGTTTATTAAGCTCTCTTTTGTAGGTTGCATGACCAATCCATTTTATCAATAACTTACCGAAGAAGAAATCGAGCAATTTTACATCAACTAATATGCCCATCTCGACTAATTACCACTTCAATCCCCTTTCTTTGATCCCTTTCTCTTACGTGAATTGGAGGAAAGGACCACTTCATTTAATTCTCTCTTTCAACCCAACTTTGAACAAGGAAAATCATCTTCATCGGATGGAGTATACTCTGGCCCCAATGCCTCTTCATCATCGTCTTTGACTTCATCATCCGAAAATCCCTTTAATATGGAAGTTCAAGCTTAACGTTCTTTGAAGGAGCTTACCGCTCCTAACCTTGATAACCATTCCTTATGTATTAATGTGGAGAATGCTAACTTTGAGCTAAAATCTAGTTTTATCTATCTTCTTCTTTGTTTTAATGGTCTTGCAGGTAAAGATTCACATTCACATCTCAAGGAGTGTCACATGGTTTGTAATGGAATGAAACCATATGGCGTGGAGGAGAACCAAGTAAAATTGAAAGCTTTCCTTTTCTCTTTAAAGGGGCTGGAAAAAGAGTGGTTGTTCTCTATCCTTCCCTGTTTTATCACCTAATGGAATGACTTGAAATTGGTGTTCTTAGAAAATTATTTCCCAGCATCTCATGCTGCTAACATTAGATAGGAAATTTGTGGTATAAGGCAAAATTATGGTGAAACATTTTCATATTATTAGGAAAGGTTTGAAAAACTTTACATGCAGTGCTCTTATTACCAAATTCTTGGACAATTGCTCATTCAATACTTTTATGAGGGGCTTACACCCCAGATATCAGAACGTGGAATATGGGCAAAGATTCAACCCCAATCTTGATCAGGGAGGGAGGAAGAGCAAAGCGAGAGAATGCCACTTTTTACACTTAGTTTAGGCAACCCCAATCTCGATCAGGGAGGGAGGAAGAGCAAAGCGAGAGAATGCCACTTTTTACACTTAGTTTAGGCAACTCATTCCCAGATGCTAGTGGTTCAAGATAGGAGTATTAAAAATGCAGCAAGTGGAGGTGCCTTAGTTGATAAAGCTCTTGATGTTGCTAGATACTTGAACTCCAACATGGCAGCAAACTTCAAACAATTTAGCACTTGAGGCGAATTTTACTAAACGTGTGAATGAGGTAAGTAGCTCTTTCCTTGAGAATAAAGTTGATGAACTATCCTCACTAATGTGTGCTATGATGAGTGGCAATGTGTAGCAAGTTAAGGTATGTGGTATATGCTCAATGAATGGTCATAGTACTGATATGTGCCCAAAATTGCAAGATGACCCAATTAAGCAAGCCAATGTTTAAGAGGAGGTTTCAATACAAATCTACAGCGTAAGTATGATCCATATTTAAACACTTATATCGGGATAGAGAAATCATCCCAACCTACGTTATGGAAATTCATAACCACAAGCAAACAATGAAGGAAACTGTCCCTCACGTCCTCCAGGTTACCAACATTCTTCTAATTTTTCATCGAAAAACACCCCCAAAACTTTTCTTCTTCTTCTTTGAATACTTCTAATGATGATCAGTTGAGGGATATTGTTAAAACAATGGCTACTAACACTCTTGCAATGCAGCAAAACCTCTTATCTTTTCAGCAGAAAACTGAGGCTAGCATTCAAAATTTGGAAAAGCAAGTAGGACAAATAGCCTTCATGGTAGGCTAGACGTATAAGGTTCAGGAAAACTCCCTTCCCAAGCCTTAAATCCGAAGGAATCAGTCTATACTATTCAATTAAGAAATGGAAAGTCACTTGGTAAGCAAAAGATGAAAGAAATAGCATTGGAGGAGGAAGAGGAACTTCAATCACACTCGGTTCCACTTGATGACATAAAAACCGAAAGCATTCCCCCTAAAAATGCCTTGAAAACTTCTGCCCCTTTAAAAGCAGAGAGACACATTGTGCTCTAAAGGTAGTTCCTAACTCTTTGAATACCAATTTCAAACTAACTCCACTTTTTCCCTTGAATACTTCCTATGTTAAAACAAAGAAGGAGGAGAAAGAGAAGGAAATCCTTGATCTGTTCAAGAAAGTGGAAATTAACATTCCATAACTTGATGCAATTAGATAAGTTCCCAAGTATGCCAAATTTTTTAAAGAGCTTTGCACAACTAAGATAGCACAAAAACTCAAAGGATATAAGACAGTGAGCATGGGAGAGGTAGTTTCTACTGTTATGTAAAAGAAGTTACCTATGAAGCAAAAGGATCCAGGTGCGTTTGCTATCGTATGTGTAATTTGTAATACTATGTTTGAGAAGGCTTTATATGATTTAGGAGCTTCAATTAGTGTGATGCCAAAACATGTTTATGAATCTCTTAATCTTGAGCCATTGAACAATACTAGTGTTATCATTCAACTTGCCGATCGATCTTATGTGTATCCTCTTGGCATGATAGATGTCTTAGTCAAAATAGGTGAATTACTTATTCTTTGTGATTTTGATGTGCTTGACATCGAATTTGATTACTTGCACAAGAGCACCCCTATTTTGTCTAGTAGACCTTTCTTAAAGACTGCCAAAACTAAGATTGATTGTGAACATAAACACATTGACCATGAGAGTGGGAGATGATGTTGCCGAATTCAATATTAATGATGCTCTTAAATATCGTTATAATCATATATACTCTATCATGTGTTTAGACCATGTTGATGAGCTTGTAAATGGTTGGTTAAATTTTGAGTTCAACAATGGTGTAGACTTAGCTCTTTGTTATGGTTTTGATGATGAGAATGCCGTCGTACATGTTGATGATGGGAAGTATGATTTTCATGACTTTGACTTGCTTATAAAAGTTAAAGAATCTATTTAGCTTTGCATGTTCTCCGATCTATTCCTTATGATCTTGCTTTCATTGATGTACCTCTTTCTCATAAGAAACTTTTGCCATCTATCCTGTATACACCTAAGCTTGATTTGAAACCTTTGCCTAATAACTTGAAATATGTGTTTCTTGGGGATGATGAAACTTTACCTATTATTATTGCAAAGAATCTAAGAAGTGTGCAGGAAGCAAAATTAGTGACTGTTCTCAAAGAAAATAAGATTGCAATTGGATGGACTTTGCCTAATATTAAGGGTATTAGTCCTACCATGTGTATACACCACATACTTTTGGAGGAAAACTTAAAACCGACCAAGTAGACGCAAAGGCACCTAAATATGCCTATGATGGAGGCTGTAAAAATAGAAATCTTGAAACTTTTAGATGTAGGTGTAATTTATCCCATCACTGAAAGTAAGTAGGTTTCACCTATTCATGTGGTTCCAAAGAAAAATAGCATTGTTGTGGTAAGAAACAAGGATGATAAACTCGTACCTCAAAGGGTGCAAAGTAGCTGGCGCATGTGCATAGATTATAGGAAGTTGAATCTTGTAACATGCAAGGATCATTTTCTTTTACCTTTCATGAATCAGAAGTTGGAGCGCTTAGCAGGTAAGTCTTTCTACTATTTTCTTAATGGATATAATGGTTATAATCAGATAGTTATTGACCCTGAACATCAAGAAAAGACTACCTTCAATTGTCCTTTCAGTACTTATGCATATAAGAGAATGCCATTTGGTTTGTGTAATGCACCTGTTACTTTTTAAAGATGTATGATGAGTATATTTTTGATTATGTGGAAAGAATCATTGAAGTGTTCATGGGTGATTTTACTATTTATGGAGATTCTTTTCATCAATGTTTGGAAAATTTATCCTTGATTTTGAAAAGATGCATGGAAACTAACCTTGTCCTGAATTATAAGAAGTGTCACTTTATGGTTGAACAAGGGATATTTTTAAGGCAAGTTGTGTCTTCACGTGGAATAGAGGTTGATAAAGCCAAAATAGATGTCATTGTGTCATTATCTTACCCCTCATGTGTAAGGGAGGTTCGTTCTTTTCTAGGCTATGTAGGTTTCTACAGATGCTTTATCAAGGATTTCTAAAAGATTGAAGCACCTTGTTCAAGCTATTGGTAAAGGATGTCAATTTTGTCTTTGATGATGTATACAAGCATGCATTTGATAAATTGAAAGAAAGCTTGACATTTGCACCTGTCATTTAAACACCCATTTGGAAGCTTCCTTTTGAGATTATGTGTGATGCCTCTGATTATGTTGTTGGCACTGTTCTTGGCCAACAAGTTGGTAAACTGTTGTATGTAATTGCTTATGCTTCTCGTACTTTAGATGATGCTCAATACAACTACCGTACAACTGAAAGTTTGCTCTTGAAAAGTTTCGATCTTTACTAAACATGCAACACTTAGGCATTTGATGAAGAAAAAGGAAACTAAATCGCACCTTATTCGATGGATCTTACTCTTACAAAAGTTTGATCTTGAGATTAGGGACAAAAAGGGCACCAAGAGTCATGTTGTTGATCATTTGAGTCGTTTACATGTCAAAGAGGTTAAGGCTGAACAAATCAAAGCAAGTTCCTAGATGAACAGTTGTATACGTTAACTTCTTCTTGTTCTCGACCATAGTATGCTGATTTAGTTAACCTTTTAGTTACTAATAAAGTACCCTTAGATATGACCAAATCCTAAAGAGATAATTTCAATCTGATGCTAGATATTATTTTTGGGATAATCCTTATCTGTGGAAGATTTGTTCTGATCAAGTACTTGATCGTGGTTTCTTTTGGCCTTCATTGTTTAAAGATACATATGAATTTTGCAAGTCTTATGATAGATTCCAAAGAGTAGGAAATATTTCTAGGAAATATGAAATGCCACATACGTATATTTTGTTAGGTGAAATTTTTTATGTTTGGGGTATTGATTTCATGGGACCTTTTCCTTCTTCATATGGTTATCTTTATATCTTGCTTGCTTTTGATTATGTGTCTAAATGGATGGAGGCAATTGCTACTAAATCTAATGATGCTAAAATTGTTGTCAATTTTGTGAAGACTAACATTTTTGACAGGTATGGCATTCTAAAAGAAATCAATAGTGATAGAGGCACCCATTTTTGTAATCGATCTTTTGAGGCCTTATTAAAATGATTCCATATAGCTCACCATACTTCCACAACCTATCATCCTCAAACTAGGGGCCAAGTTGAGCTTTCCAACTGTGAGATCAAGTCTATCTTGGAGAAAAATGTGCAACCTAATAGGAGTGATTGGACCCTTAGATTAGGTGATGCATTGTGGGCATATAAGATAGCTTATAAATCACCTATAGGAATGTCATAGGGTGGTTTATGGAAAAGCTTGTCATCTCCCTGTAGAACTTAAACATCAAGCTTTTCGGGTTATTAAGCAGTGTAATTTTGACTATGACAGTGTTGGAACCCATAGGAAATTGCAATTGCAAGAGTTAGAGGAGATAAGGAATGAAGCTTATGATAATTCACGAATTGCGAAGGAGAGTACCAAGGCTTATCATGATAAGATGATTAGTATAAAATAATTTTATGTTGGATAGAAAGTTCTTCTCTTTCAATCACATTTAAAACTCTTTCCTGGCAAGCTTCAATCTAGATGGACATGTTCTTTTGTTGTTACTAATGTTTTTCCTTATGGTGCAGTTGAAATTTGTAACACAGGTGACAAGAAAGTGTTCAAGGTGAATGATTATAGGCTGAACCCTTTTCATAAAGGAGTTGATGCATCTGCACTGAAGGAAGTAGCACTTGCAATACCAAGCTATAAGGAGTAAAAGCAATGCAAGACGTCAAGCCAATGACATTAATCAAAAGCGCTTCATAGGAGGCAACCCATCACTCAAAATCAGAACTATTTTCTCTTTTCCCTTTGCTTTTATTTTGTTTTTTCTTCTTTTCTTATTTCACATATTTGTGTTTTTCATATATGTGTTTATCGTTTCTTTCTTGCTTTTATATCAACATTAAGGACAATGTTGTGTTTAAGTATAGGAGGAAGATTTAGATAGTTTTACATCAAAATTTTTAAGTTTAAAGGGTAGTATAGGTTTCGGCCATATTCTGTTTTTATGTTTAATGATGATGTCGCACTTGACTCTTGCTTGAAATTGATGATTTGCACTTGTACTTGCATGTTTTATTCCAAAAATCCTAAAAATTTGGAACATTTTTTAAAATCCAAAATTTTTTGCTGTTTTTGCACAATTTTGCATCTTAAGTGTTTAGTTTTATCTTTTAATCTCCTAATTACTGATAAAAGTTCTTATATTATGCATGAGATTTTGTTGATAATGGTTAAGGTATAAAATTGATGAACGTGTTTTTATGTAAGTTTTAAGCTTTCAAGTATAAAGAATAACCTTGAAACTATGCCATATTGACTTAATAGATGATTACCCATGTGAGCTTTTGAAACTTCAACATAGTTCTTTTATATGTGTATTCTTTCAATGGTATAATTCTCTAGAACTTGCCTGATGTTTTGATAAGATTGCATCTTATATGTTTTTCATGAATATGATAAAGGCATTTAGGATTTAAACACTTAACCAAAAAGCCAACCTAAAGCATGATATCCAATAGTTAGCCCCTTTGTGCTTACTTATCTTTTCTTCGCTTACCATTTTTAACTTAGTCTTGTTGTTCATTTTTATCTTTCTACCCTTTGGACAAGGTTAGTAGAGCATGATTTTGGCAAGATGAATATGTGAAATGGTTGGAATTAATGAGTTTATGTGGTTTGAATCAAAATTATAGCTTGATGAGTTAATGGGTATGTTTCGGCCAAAAAAAAGCTAAAAAATGATGATGAATGATGTCGTGACAATGAAAGAAAAGTGTGATTCCCTTATATTTCAGTTGCTTATGTATTTATGGGAATGAAAAAGATCAAAGCAGTTGAGTTATGAGCTTTGAAAAAGAAGAATGATGTACTTGGATGCATACATCTGCATGAATTCTTTAATGGGTTATTTGCTCTACTTCCTTTGGTTTTAGCCTTTTCTTATCCTTTCTTTTATATTACCTTTAGCCAAGCCTTGTTACAACCTTGAATAAGTCCTTTTGATTCATGTTATGCATGTATATTCAATAGTGTATTTGAGATTAAAAAGCAAGCTTATTGTAGAACATATCCATTGTTTGAATTTTAAGAGTTAATCACATGAGCCTTGGAGTGTTATCAATGAGAGCACCTGTTATTTTGATATAACATAGATTTCCTTTAACTCCTTTGTGTTATTTAGCTTGTTTCTTACATTTAAAGTGAGTTCATGACTTTTATGTTTTGATAATGGATAACTAGGTTCTAGTTATAATATTTGCATTCTTTGATATTGTTAGGAGGTTTGGAGGAAGGTTATCCACTTAAGTAGTTTTTCTTGCATATTATGTTTTAAGTTTGATTTTTCACGCTTTTAGTTCTTTTCTTTTCTTAGTTTTTAGTTTTCACTTTCTTTTCCTTACTCGAGGACGAGTAAGAGCTAAGTGTAGGAGAATTTGATACGCTCATATTTTCTTATCTTTTTAGTACCTTAACACTTAGTATTTGTTCCCATTTTCTGTGCAAAATGACTTACTTATCTTACTTTGTGCTCTATAGGTACTTTTGGACATTAAACAAAGAATATGAGCTAAACAAGGTAGAATTAGCGCAAATAAAGTTCATATATAGAATGAGGAGGTCAAAATGAGCAAGAATGGACAAAGTTGCAGAAATCCTAATCCTATGAGGATTACGAATCCTAATTGTATCAAGAATCTTACTCTGACTAGGATTTCCTATTTTGACGATTTATGGCGAAAAGTAAAATCAGTAACGAAAATTATGGATGATGAGTAATACTAATTCTGACTAGGAATCCTACTTTGAGTTCTATAAGGATTTCTTATCGATAGCACAAAATGGATTTCGTCAGCGCAATTGGTTTCGTCAACAAGTACACAACTTTGGCAGCAATCTTTTAGAAGATTCTAGAAGACTTGGTGATATGGTGGCTGTAACATCCCATCACCGATGGGGAGGGTAAAATAGTAAATTGGGACGAGTTATGAGCGTGTAAACTCATCTCGGCA
>JANSVA010000003.1:24998970-25029123 GCA_025504915.1 Erythroxylum reticulatum | reverse complement strand
ATGAAATTTTTGGACATTGGAGTTGAAAGTTATGATTTTTAGAAGTTTGAAATGCTGTTTAGGATGAAATATTCAGATAGCCAAATTTGTGTGGAATTTTTACCCTTATAGAGGTAGAAAATGTTTTTATGTTCTTCATGAAAGTTGTAGATCCTTCTTTTATCTTTCCATTGATATCAAATTTTCAATTTTTGGAGTTCTGAATCAAAAGTTATGGGGTTTAGAAGTTGGGATATCGGAAGAATAAAAGAAGGAGGAGGAGCGTGAAAAGTCATGATCATGCTTCAGCACGATCGCGACTTTTGCGGCCGCGCTCCATGCGACCCGCAGGGTTCCCTAGCTGAACATGTTTCACTCTTTTTCCTCCGACCTCCGATTAACCTGATTTTTAAAGCGTTGGATTCCTAAGACATTTCTCTACCTCTCCATAAAAATTTGTAGGTTTTGATATTAATTTAAAAAGGATGGATTGAATCCAAGTGAGAGGATCGGTTAAAAGAGTATGAGTTAGATATTTTTCTGAACATGCTTCAGTATTTTGGCGATATGTTGATCTATAGAGATTCAATTGAGTTGATTCTTGTTTCAAAATAAATTAGATACATGGATCTACAAATGTTGTGAAGGAATTGAATTTCAATTCAGCCCCTAAGATTTTCCATTTCTGAAGTGAAGTTGGGTATAGTGTTCAGTCTCAGATTAGTAAGAGTTGATAGTGTTTTGGCCATAACTTCTTTATTTATGAACCAAATTGAGTGTTTTTTTGTGTCTTTAGAAACTTAAGTCAATGGGGATTAAATTCTCTGAAGAAGCCGAACTAAAATTCCAATTGGAAGTTCTTCAAATATGCTCTGTAATTTATGACAAGTGAGTCCTCCATGTTGTTTTTCACATCCGAATGTTGGGCTTCAGAAACGGGGCCCAACACTTAAAGTAGAAGCAATAGTTCCAAATTTTGAAATTAGATACCATTAGCACTAATCAATTGTCTAAAATCAAATTAAAATATGGATATTTAGAAAGTAAAATAATCAAAAAAAAAACAAAAGTTTAAATTTTAGGTATATCCCTCGTGGGCTCAGGACCAATTTCTAATGTTGTGGTTAATTTGAATTTCAGTACTAATTAGTTCCATAAGGCCCTAAATTGCAATGCTTGTAACTTGTGCAAAATAGGTTTGATTTATTCAAAGACCAAAGGCTAGGAACCTATCTTTGTCCAAGATACATGTAATCCTCTATAAAGACTATAAAAAGATTAAAATCTATTGAAAAGAAGTCCTTATTTTCACAAGGATTCCCTTAGGCTAAGTGAAAGAATTGTCATTCAAATTCCTATAGCCATTGCGGAACTGCATAAGCAGATTACTTGATTCAAAATTTGAAGTATTTTCTTAAGTAATGCTCACACTTTCTGTCCCACTACGTCCCCACCTTGCAACTTCTATGCTGAATAGGGAACCAGAAACATTAAAAAGTCATATAGAGCTGAAGAGTAATCATAGGAGATTTTATCATATAAAAAAATAAACCAATGTACCTAAAATAGAATAGATTAATCATCGCACTTTAAAAATAGGAATCCATAACCAAGATGACATCATCTGAATGAGGATGAATCTTTGGACTTTCTAAAAACAAACATAAAGAACAAAATTCACCATACTCCTGTGTAATTGGCCTTCCCTTACTATTCAATAGAATCATTACTCTTCAGATAATGTTAAAACAAGAATGCCAATTTTAGAATTTAGGATTGAAATACTGTCAATAATACCAATCATACATTGTTTAAATATTATTTCTACATCATTTAAGGTTGACACGTATAGACATATTGATAAAGAATCATGGCCCAAAAATTAGCTCAAGTAATATATTCAGGAGTAGTCTATCACTCCTCTTGCAGAATGTTTGCTTCAATAATACCAAATTTGAAATGTAGGATGCAATGAGATATAAATACAGAAGTTTTCTATTCCACCACAAGTAACTACGTGCCATTATGCTATATATAAGTCCATAATATACTAACCTCATCTTCTTGATGAGCTGAAACCCCCTTTTTTGGATTTGTGCTCCTTTAGGACTTGTCATTTGTATCATTAAAGAATAGGGTAGTGTTGTTTGTGTTGGCATCGCTAGGATATGATAACACCAGATCAAAGTCACTCTTTAGGATGTTCTTCTCCACAAATCCAAGCTACAAGGAAAAAGACATAAAAATACCTCCTTATTTGTTAATATACATAATAATTTACAATAACTACAAAAAAAAAAGGAAAACTAGAATTATAAAGGCAGTTGCCTTAAAGATTTATGCATGAGACACACAGGTTGTTGTTATTAGATGAAATCATACTACCCTAATTCTTGTGATCGATCATTCCATATAACACTAATCAATGACTCATACTTTCGAACAAAATATTGATAATTACCTTATTTATGCCATGCAAACCCATGTTGCTATTTATAGAATCTTATGTTGATAACAGTTTATTCCAAGTGGAACACATGTAAAGTATGCCTATAAAGTGGGAAATTTATTACATTATTCTATATGAAAACCACATAAAAAGTGAAAAATGTCAAACCATCATATTCCCTTTGTCTAAGGTTAGTAAAGAGCAAGAGAAAGAGGGAGATAGAGATAAAAAGAATAATAAAAATACCATGAAATATGACTACAAAAGTAAACCAAACCATTCAATGCCTTGTCCACACATGTGCCCATATATTGAGTAGTTCATTAGTACGTAATGGCTCCATAAGATAGTATGTTGCCTCCAGCCTAAAGCACTTGATAAATATTGAAACCTCAGCCTACATCAACATCACTTGTTAAAGGCAAAACATGTTAATATTGGGATTTAGAAAAATAATTGCAACAATAAAGATTAAAAGCAGATATCACAAAATAAACTACTGATGATAGGAATGCGTCGAAGATCTTTATCCCAACTTATGTACTTCAACATTTTCATGCCTTTTGTCATTGGAAGCTTAGCTTCTGCAAGTATGATATTAATATCAGTTTCCTCAACATTTAGTGCATCAATTACTTGCCTAGCTAATCGCACCGATGTAACTATGTAGTCAAGGTAGCATAGGACCATTTGGAAATTGCAAAGCACACATGTCAAGCTACTAAATTGTAAAGCATTTCCAAAGTGAAAAAGATTGGAACCAAATGTAGAAAGAGACTCCTCATTACTTAAGAAAGTTTTGCAGTAGTTCAAACAAAACATATTCTTTAAATTTTTCTGCAGCATAAACAAGTGTGCCATATCTTCAAAATATGGCACAAGTGCACCATTTTTTGGTCAGTGAAATGTCCTATCCCAACTAGTAAATGAATTCATGAAAATAGAAGTCAATGTCACCAAATCTCTAGATTCTTAATCAACCATTCAAACAAGAGAAAAGAAACCCTATAAAAGTAAGAACTAGTTCTGTTTTGACTGACATAAGTGAGTTTATAGTCTCTATACGTGAAAATTCCATAACTCTGAGACATCTATTCCATATCAAATAAATCAGTGTAGTGATAAGGAAATTTAAGACAACTAAATGAGTTGATCCAAGCATGCTCTATCCAAATCTATACTGGCTCATTCTAAAGAAAATTTTAAAAAAAAACTTCAACAAGAAAAAGGCAAAAAGAGAAAACAATTGGTAAGTCGTCATACAAACTCAGGAAAATTAAATTGAATCATGAGAAACTCGATTAGAAAAGTACCCTAATAGGAGCATTTAAGCAACCAATGACCTCAGAGTCCTAATAATCACATAGGTCATTTATCTCCAAAAACATAATATAAAAGGAAATTCCACAGTAGTAAGATAGAATGAATACCTAACTCGAACTCCTAAATACACTTTAGGTTGATATGTTCCCCGATACAAGCTCCCTCTGTGTTCTCATTGAAATTGTAACCGTCACCAAATTTTTTAAAGAAAAAGCAAGAATCGAATAATAATAACAATTAAAAGAAAATAAATAAGATCGTTAAATTAAGAATCATCACCTAAGGAAGCTTCGCAAGTTTAGGAGCAAGAAATGGAGTTATAACCCTAGGTTTTGTCGATTCTTTGGGAGGTTTAACTATGTGTTGAATCAAGAAGAAGATAATGAAGAACGTGGTAATGCTAATATAAATCAACATTCTGAGATTGATGTCGAAGATTTTAATGGCATTGTGACGCTTACTCCTATCTCTACGTAGTTTCAAATTAGGTTTATGTCGCCGAATAGAGGCATCATTATCGTCTTTCTGGGTTGTTTATTAAGAATGAGGGAGAAAATATCTCCTAGAAGGCTAGAACTTTGAGAAAGGGAGGGAGAGAAAGGGCTTTGTGAGGGCGTTTAAGGTAGAAATTATAGAGTTTTAGTATTTTATCTTTGATATGTATCTCAATTAAATAAAGCTCTGACATGATTGAGACCATTTGATGGGAAGAGTTACTAATTGTTGATAGCAAGAGAGATTGGAGAGTGAAGCAAGAAGAGGAGGATGACCTCAATTAAATGAAGGTTAACTAAAACTGGAGCCATTGGATGAGTTGGACGGTTGGATGACAATTCGTGGACGTCTTTCCATTCGCATTTAGTATATAGTAGTTAATAACATCAATGGCTAACCCTACATGCATTTTCACTTAGGAATTTTTTTTAACTAGTACAGCTCAGAAACAATTACAAGGCAATATGTTAGGTTCCTACAAACCAAATAGAACATAAAATCAAAATCCATGCATGCATTGAGCTCTTTTTTTCTTTTTCTTTTCTTTATTGAGGACCAATTAAAGATTTTGTCACTTTCTTTTGCCTAAAAATGATGTCCATGATTAATAGATCCACCTTAAATGCAATATAAAATATGCAAACTATAAACAACAATCAAAATAGATTCATTACAGCAAAAAAATGCTTTAGACAACATTAAATTTGTAACAGTTTAAAATGTGTTGCTTAAGACTATATAATGCAATGATTTTTAAAGCAAAGCCTTTAGTAATATTAATAGGCAGCAATAAACATAATTTGTTGCCATATATTTTAAAGGGCAACAAAATTAAAATGTCGTTGTTATAAAATTTCATATGAGCAACAATTAAATCCATTGCGACTTTGATTTGGGCCTTTTTGTTCTTACCCTTGAAGGTCAAATCAGAAATTTAATTCCAAGGATTACAATATAGAATGCAACTTTGGGTCGTCTCACTTCATCAAACCTAAATGAATGGATCTAACCTAACCTATATGTCATTAAATGCAAGATAAATTGTTAAGGATGGGGGTTTTGATCTTTGAAAATCTTAACAAAATTAAATGAATTATAAGAAAATGTGTAAAAAGTGTTTTTGGATTTTGGGAATAGAAATCGGAAAAATAAAGACAATGATCAAATGGTAATAGAATCCTCTTGAAAATGAGCTTTGGCTATCATAGTTCGAAATCTATTTTTGATGGAGTGGAAATCACTAAGTTTCAAATGGTAAACCTTAAAGAACTCTTTAAGTCCAAGGTCTTAATCAATGAACTTCATTTCTTAAGACCTTGTTAAATGCCCTTAGTGTGTGTAATGGGTAAATCAATGCAATAAGTTGCTTAGGATCTCAAATTAACTCAATATCAAACACAACCATGCAAGATAAAAGAGATTCAACAAGATCACAAATAAAGATATATAAGACTTCATATATCTAAGCTCATAGTTCTACATCAACAAATCCCAACAACACATTGAGTGTCCAATACTTAATTAAACTCTAATCAATAATGTTCAACTATAAATTACAAATCCTAAACCTAGGAATTGATAAATCATAGCTAAACTTGGATTGAGTCATTCCCCTTTTTAAGCCCGTAGAACTCAAGCCATTGCCACATCTTCAAGATGGGGAGAGGCGCCTAACCACGCATAGCTCCCAAGAGACTTCACAACTGAGAACCCACTGGCATCCATAGTAGCAGTCGACGGTGGAAAGAAGAAAACAGTGTATGGATAAGGGAAGATGATAGTGTGAGTCTGTAGAAAAGTTGTCCGAATGATAGAGAGAAAAATGAATGATCCAGGGATGCCCTGTTCTCCCGTGTTGGCTCTCTTTTATCCCAAATTAGGTTTCTTTTCAACATGGATTGCCGGGTCGATTTGAAACAGTGGGTAAAACTTCCAAAAATGGTTCAGGTTTTCGAAGGTTCATCGCGGCAAATTTTTCTCGAAAGGTTTTACCAGGAGTTTTTGGTTTCTTCACCGCAACAATGTGAACTTCACATCGCGGAGAAATTTTCCCAAAAAGTTTCTATGAATTCTTCCTGTTGCCCGACTTGTTGACTTATCATTTTCAACCGTCACTCCTTACGTCTACTCCTTGAGTCTCCTACAATAAACAAATGGTAGTTTGTAGTATCAATTGTTCTAAAAAATTAATTTAGCGCAATTACTAATTATTTGTGACAATTTTTACTCTCAAACCACATAAAGTAAAGGTAAACACTCAAGAGTTAAATTAAGCATAAAATCTAAAAATAGGAGCCAAGAAGTGTAATAAAAATTATGAAAATGTCACCAATTTATATAAGAAACTTGGGTTCAATTAGACTTTAAACAACCTGCTTAAGCCCAAGTCCTACCTAAACCTAAGCACAATCGAGTGTAAACCAAACTTGATTAAAAATATTATTTAATTTTAAAAATTAAAAATAACATCATTTTTTAAAATTTTAAATTTTGAATCAAGTTGAATCAGACAGTCCCATTGTACAAATAGAAAGACATAGTTGCTATACTAAGTTGGAAAACAACAGCTATAGGAGAGAGAAAATATGACAGCAAAGATTGAAAAGCAGGAAGCATAATTTATTCATTCAAACTGTGGAATTTATACACGGAGAAAATAACAAACTTCCCTATCTAGCAGCCACTTTCACTTAGTGGATAAAACTAATTGAGAAAATAATACTATTAATAGCCACTAAGCTCAAGAAATCAAGCAACTATATTGACTAAGTTATTGTTGCAAAAATAAAAGAAAAATCTTAACTGAAAAGGTGGAACTGAAATGCCAACACACTAACACTCCTCCTTGGAATTTTGGTGACAAATTCTTCAAAGCTTCAAACTCTATGTTGGCAATGGCTTTTTCCCTTCTTCTTAACCTCTTTGTTAGCTTCTTTCCAGTCAAGAGAAAAACTTTTTCCTTTCGTCTTTGTAGTTAACATCTTCACTCCAATAGGATCATAAATGGAGTAGGTTTTGTTTTTGAATGCTACTAAGTACTCGTTTTCAAGTAGCTGGACAACGGTTAATAGGTTTTGGCTAATGTCAGGCATAAATAAAACATCAAAAATAAGTTTAATACTTGAGTTTGTTTCAGTAACGACTAAGCCTTTTCCTTTAACTTTCACATATTCACTATTGCCTAACTTCACCCTAGACTTGTAGGATTCATCAAGATTTCTGAACGTGGTATCATTATGGCACATGTGGTACTTGCATCCACTGTCAATGAGCCATTCATTAGAGGAGACATTGTTTGACAAGCAAGAAACTACAAAAAATTGCTCCTCCTATGTCTAAACTCCATCTGCCATCTGTGCTTGTTGAGATTGACAATCTTTGTTCTTAAATTTGCAAAACTTGGTAATGTGCCCAAGTTGTTTACATTTACCACACATTGCATCAGGCCTCCACCAACAATATTTTTCAAGATGAGTAGTCTTACTACAATGTGCACAAGGTGGGAATTCGCAACTGCTGCTCTTATTCTTGTTGTTGAAACTCTTCTTCCCTGTTCCAGCTTATTGGCATTGCATGTAAAATGCACCTTCGGTAATCTTATCTTGCCTAAAGGTTCTTCTTTGCTCTTGTGATTGAAAAGCACTCATTATCTCAGCTAATGATATCTTGTTAAGATCCTTGGACTATTCAAGAGAGGATATTTTGGATTCAAATCTCTCAGGAAGAGTTATAAGAACTTTTTCTACAATCCTACTATCAAGAAAATCTTCTCCAAGCAATCTGATGTTGTTAACAATTAAAGAAATATGATCAGAATACCTAGTAATTGTTTAATCATCTTTCATGTTTAGAGACTCAAAATCCCTCTTCAAATTCAGCACTTGCATTTGTCGGGTTTTGTCACTTTCTTGATACTCTTATTTCAATCTATCCCAAGCTTCCTTTGCTGTCTTGCAAGTCATTGTCCTGTAGAAAACAGTGTCCTACAAAATTTTGAATGAATGTCTTGGCTTTGGATTTTTTTTGCTTTTTCTTCATTGTTGAACTTGATTTGAACCATGGTGAGATCTCTGACTAGAGGAGGCACTGACCTATCTTCTATTACAATTTTCCAAAGATCAAAGGCCTTTAAATAAGACTGCATTTTTACTGACCACATTTGATAGTTTTCACCATTGACGACTTCTGGAGGATTTTAAAAAATTGTTCAAAAAAAAAGCAACAAACAAGTTTAAAATATGAGAAAGTTGCTACTGTAAAATTGTTTAAAAACATATTCAAAATAGTAGCAATGGCAAGTTTAAAACAGAAGTATATAAGTTACTAAAACTAGATCAAAATAGTTGCAGTAGTTAAAAATTTGGACGTTGATTTTGTGATTTAAAAAACTATATCAAAAAATTTTTCTTCAAGTCTTATAAGACCAACTAAAGCTCTGATACCACTGTTGTACAAATAAAAAGACATAGTTGCTATACTAAGTTGGAAAACAAATAGCTATACGAGAAAGAAATATGATAGCAAAGATTGAAAAGTAGGAAGCATAATTTATTCATTCAAACTGCAGAATTTATACACAGAGAAATAACAAACGTTCCTATCTAGCAGCCACTTTCACATAGTAGATAAAACTAATTGAGAAAATCATGCGACTAACAACCACTAAGCTAAGGAAATCAAGCAACTACATTAACTAAGTTATTGTTGCAGAAATAAAGGAAAAAAATCTGAATTGAAAAGGTAGAACTGAAATGTCAACACACTAACAAGTCCTTGAAACCTAAAAATATTTTTAAAAACCTAATCACAACTTATATTCTAGTCAACTCTTGCCTGAGTTAAGCCAATCAAATTAAAATGGGTAACTTTTGCCTAAAATAATAACAATTAAATACATATATATATATATAAAGAAATAGTTTTACGCTCTTTATAACATTGGAGAAAAAATGGCATATAATAAACCTTACAAGATATAAGGCGCCAAAACATATCATACTTTTCAACTCTCCTTTGTTGTTTCAGATGACGCTGTGGAGGCTACGAACAGGTGCAAAGCTTTTGATGTAGCGCACGTTCACGTTAAGTTATTGGTGTAGCATTCATGTACACCAAGCGTTCACTTACAGGTGTTGTACGTCACTTAAATTGTCTTCTTCTGTTAGTGTAGCGTTCTGTTGTCACTTACGTGAGATTTTTGTTGTCATTTACAGGGAGCGTTCAGGCTATTTTTGTTGGTGTAGGTTCACATATGGGTAGCGTACTTACAGGTAGGATTTCGGTTGTTTTTCATGTTTTGTTTTCACTCTTTTTTCCCTCATTGTATTGACACTAAGCGTGAGCATGTATGAACGTGAATGGAAATATCAGCTATTGTGACAAGTGAATGAACGTTGAATGTTATAAAGAGCATGATTTCCATTTAAAGGGAATTTTTATTCCTAAGGCAACAAAAGAGGTTAAAAAGCGATAGAAGTAGTAAATTTTGCATCGAGAGTTCTATTTAGCATACAGAAGTAAGCATATATGGGTATCTCCTGACAGCAATAAAAAGATTTTCACCATTTAACTAAAGCACTTTGATAGACAGAAGGTAAATTTATAGATGATCCAATGTGACATAGTATGCTTACGACTCTGCATCTTATCAGACATGAAAACTCATTTTTATGAGTCTGCGTCTTATTGAGCATGGGATCTTAAGTTTGTGACATATGTATACGGATTTGTGTCTTATTAAGGCGAGACTACAATTCGACGACTTTGCATTCTAGAGCATTAAAGTCAAAGTTTGGATTACGAATTAGTCTTATTCCCTTTCTTATAATTGGAAACCAAAGGCACTATAGTTTAGGGAATAGATGAATAGACGTGAAGTCTGGAATTAGTTGGAAACAACTGTTTGCGAGTGGGGGAGGTCCATTATCCTTATGGTGCAGTAATCTTTACCTAGATGCTTGAGGGAAAACGCTAAAAGAAATTGATGTTATACCATGTCATTGTCATATAATCGGAATGAACTATTGTTTTATGTCTTAAGAGAGGGACTGCAATAAGCATGGAAATAAAGTAGTCATATGTAACACAGGAAAAAATTCATTGAAGATGATAGTTTCATTCATGTTAATTGCAACAAAAGCAGAGTTAATAGGCACTTATAATACATCTTATACATATTAATGTCCTTAACTTGTACTTTTTTCAAAACGGCCTAAAACTCTCTTAAAATGAATCGATTATTTTATCTCTAATGAATAGTATCTCTTTTATTAAAAAAATTTTATTGCAAAGAGTAACTACAAATAATCTTTAGGATTTGTAACTACATGTTTTACTTTTATATTTTAATAAATTGTATATGCAACTTTTCTTGATTGTTAACATATTCCATATTGTATATGTTACTTTGATGAATAGTTAGCTATCAATGGATAAGAGAAGTAGGCATTGGATGGCTTTTCCCATATATAGTTTTGAATATATGAGTATATTTGATCAATTTTTTGAAAAGGCTTTTTCTATTGGAACCACACACATGTGAGGTATGATAATTGTTATTACTTTTTACAAATTAGTTACATGATATTTAACTAATATAATGCTTTAAGGTGTAGCAAATCGCTAAAACAATTATTCAAAATAGAAAACAAGTTGAAATGCACACAACTAGTCTTAAGAGCTTTGCAAGTATTTATACTAAGTTGGTAAGTTCTCCAATGAGATATAATCTATTAAGAAACTTCTTTAATTTTTTAAATTATATATAAATTATAATTAACAATTATTTCCATGGATAGCAGAATGAAAGAGAGGATAAAAGTCGGCTCTCTAATGCTAAAAAGTATATTGCAACTTATAAAAGAAAGTCTAGAAAAGTTTACAAACAATTTATTGAAGCAATAAGGGAGAAAATTGTGAGTAACGCTACTTTTGTAATAATTTTCTATATTGTTGCTACTTTTGTTCAAATGCCCAAATTTGTTGTTTATTTCATGTGTTTCTGATTTCATTTTATTTTATTTTATATATTATTGATTTGTTCTTCTTATCAAAATGAGTTATTTCTAGTATAACTAGAATTATATTATGTTTTTTGTAATCATATATAATGCTACAAATTTTCTTTTGTGGGCTCGCATTGAAGCAAAGAAAAAGGAAAATGATAGTGAAAAGCTTGATAAAGTTTTGGCTAACTTGAGAGTGATAAGACCTAAACATAATAAACTTTTTGGAAAGAGCGTGAAAGCATTCACTGTGAAAGAAAAAAAATATAGTAAGTGAAGCTTTGCACAAAATTCCTAACGAATATTTGCAATCCATGAAGAATGCATTAGGAGAAGAGATGAATCGAAAGATAGAAATTGAAAAGGAGAGAATGAGAAAGGAATTAGAGCAAGAGAACGATGAATGCTAAATGATGAAAGAAATGTTTTCCCTCATTCAATCTTAGCTTGGGCAAGCTAACATCATTGACATAGACATATTTTGTTAATTGATTACACCTAGTTAATCAAGAAAGAAATCTTTTATTCCTCCAAACCATATATATCAACATGAAGAATAGCAGTTAACAAATTTGTGAGCATAGTAGTTTTATAATTTTAATCTACTTTTTGCTTCTTTCTTTCTTTCTTTTTTATAGAATAGTGATGATTAGGAGTAGACAAGGAGGTACTTGGTGAGGATTTTAGAGCTTTCATATATATTGGTTTTAATTTGTCATAACTATGCAGGTGTACGTAAAAATGTTTTAATGGATGAAAGTTTTAATCCTCATCTTGGATTATGTACAGAAAATGAAATGAGCTAATTAAAACTTTTGTTAATAAGTTGAAATTATAAAGGACTTAAAAATAGATTTATAAATTTGGTTGTACCAATTAACTTATAAAGTTTGTGGCACATGCTGATTACATAGTAAGAATTAACCTTTGATTTATTCCGATGAAGCCTCCACTCCAGCTTATCAAGAATCCTAAAGCTTGGTGAAGGAATAAACAAAAAACTTCCGTGCACTAGAGTTACGTTAAAAGGAGACAAATGTAAGAGGATTGTGTCGTAGGATACGGATTGTAAGAACTCATAACGTCCACAAATGAACTTGTCTTAGAAACAAATAAAGTTGATTTGGTGGCATGAATCTGAAATTAAGTCATCTCCTCGTTTATATCTAATCAACTTTAAAGCATGCAAAAGCAACGCACACGGTAGTAATTTAAGATGAAATCAAGGAAATTTGGACTTTGATTTTTATGAGAACAAGCCGCCTTTTGACGCGTTTTTGGATTCGGTCGGGGATGTCGATTTAAACAAGGGGTCAAGGTTAGATCATATTTAAATTAAAATCATTTGTTAATTTTAAGATCCAACCCACCTGCTGATTTTTTTTAATCGAAAAGGACCAAACCTTGTTTAACGTCTCGCTTTTCTTATTAATTTGCGCTAGTGATCATATAATATGAGGCTTATAATATAAATTTGCTGAGCATTGAACTCGATTCCGAAAAAGAACTTTGTCCGACTATTAATGGGGTCGTGTTTGAGGAGAGGAGCCATAATTGATTGTTCTTGATGAATTTGAGCACGAAAGACATGGCGACCTAAACAGCAACAAAGTTTGAAATCTTGACACTTTAGAGTTGGGACCCACTAACTCAATAATAGGTTGCTGTGTCACAATTAATATCATTTAGTTGCTTTCTTGGATTTTTGAAATTTAAATCATAATTTACTATTCAGGAGCCAAATTATTGCTTTTTACGTTTAGTACACGGACCCTTCACCCTTTAGCCAGACACTTTGCCAAGTCTTCATTTCACGACGCAAGGGCAGATCGGTCTCTCCAATATTACAAGGTGACAGCTATGCACTTCATACGCCAAGTGGCGTCCATGCAAATTGTTATACGCCCAATTATTGGAAGAGAGATCTCCAAACAAATTCGCTTCTCATACTCATTGCATTTATAAGTGAGCTGACAGATATATCCGTGACAGCGGTCACCGTGTTAGTGGTGGTGATGCAATCACACAAAAAACTGTCAATCGTATAATTCAGTACTTGCACATCAAAACGTCACTTTCAATTATTCTATTCCAATTTAGGGTCCGTCGATAAGATTGAATAGATGGAAAATATTGGCTTGATTGAAGGATGATACAATATTTAGTCTAAGGATGCATATACATACACACACATACTATGAATCAAGATACACAATAAATGATTTTTCTTAATTGATTCTACTCAAGTGTAGTCATATACTGTAATGCAAATTATAAGCAGAAATTTTTTTCTAATACAAGATTAACTTCCACTAAATATCCTAGAGAACGACTTTTGTTGATATATGATCAAGCAAAGAAGACAATTTTAGTGGCTAAAGACGAAGCCTATGAGAATTTATTAAATACAAAAAAAAAAGGATATTTTTAACTTGGCAAGAGTTACGTTGGGTTTGGTTACTGTCTCCGTCGGAGGAGACAGATAACAAAACACAAAAATTCTGTAACTCGTAGTATTTGGTTGCTGACCTAACTTATTTTTGTTTTGAGTCCAAATCACAAATTTTTTCCTCCTAAAACCATGGGACAAGATATCTTGTCCATGTGACAGAAACAAAACACATAAGTAACTTTCAGAAATATTCCTACCCCACAGTGATTGGTTAAAAGCCTCAAGCTTACCGTAAAAATTTAAAATCTTTCAAATTTTTAATTCAATTTTTAACTTTTTATTTAATTATTTTAATAATTTATAGTATATATTTAATAACTAAAAACATAAGAATAGGAATTTAACTTATATTTCTTAATTTTTTCTTGTTTGATTGCAAATAATGGATAAGATATGAATTGAAAATCTGAAATGATTTTTAAATAATTCTGAAAGTTTATGTACAAGTGCATGAAATCTGATATTAAGAATAACAAAATAAACAATTGCAAACATAACTTTTTTTCCTTCTCTTTTTCTTTATGTTTCTTCTCTCTATTTCATAATTTAATATTAGTTTATTTATGTAGACAAGACATCATTTTGATTGATTATTATTAAGATATTATTATCAAAATTGCACATTACTTTATTTAATTTATTTAATAATTATTCTATTTTAATTCAATGATTTATATAAAAAAAGTTCATTAAGATTTTTAAAATTTTATTCTTATAAAAAGAATCATACATGATTATTTAAAAATCAGTAATTTATTGGATCATCAAAAAATTATTAATTAATAATAATACAAATATTTTAATTAATTATTTAAAAATTTAATCATATAATAAGTAAAAAAATTATTATTACCATTCTTAATATCTGACACCAAATACTAGTATAACTATTAACTTCTATAATCTTATTTCTAGTACTTGCATACCAAATACATAAAATCAGTATTCCGTTTCTATTTTAAATTCTCACTTTTAATTTTTGTTCTCATTTTTTTATTCCAATCCCTTCATTATTGGTTACCAAATAAGACTTTATTATTAAAAACTAATCAATTTATTAAATAATTTGTCAAATTTTGTAAAGTAATAAGTTCATATAAATCAATTAATGTTTTTTTAAAATTTTCTCTTTTAATTAATCTTTAAATTCTTTGATAGATAAGGATAATCTCTTTTAATTATATTTTAAAATTTTAAAATTTTATTTAATCTTTATCTGATTTTATGACGATTTAATATCGGTTAAACTTTTTAAACCTTAAACTTCTTGTCTAACTGGTGTAACTTCATATTTGAATATTAAAACATTGATTGGTTTTAAATCTAGTGAATTAGATCAATAGATGAATATTTATCACTTGAAAGCAGAGTTTTGAAATTCATATCATACCAACCAAAAAATAGTATAAAAATAAGTGCTTCAATACTAGCCTCATGTACCAATCTATACCAGCCTGTGTATTAATGATGAATGACTGGTTTATTAACTTTTTAATGTTTGTCATTTATGTACGTGTATGAATGATGAGGATATGATTCATTTCAGGTACTTAACTATGAGTAGATACAACTTCTATGTTGTATTTGTTGGACGTCAAGCAGGTATTTTTACAAATTGGGATGATGTTAAATTGGCAATTAAGAGGTTTTCTAATGCTAGATTCAAGGGGTATTGGACTTTAGTTGAAGCACAGAGTGCTTATGTCACGGATCCAAGTAGGCGGATTCGTCGAAATGAAGAAATTGTTCCTACCGCCAATAAACCCTCATCAACACTGAATCAATTTTCACTTCCAACAAATGTACAACTAAATGAAGTTGCAACTTTGGAGAGAAAAATGGCATAGAGTCAAGGATTTTTACTCATTGCCATTAGAGTCATTTTGGGTATTATTGTTAAAGACATTCTTAATAAAATATAAGGCTTGAATGTATCTTTAACCTATTATGTAATTAATTTCATGGATGCTTAGATGTTTTATTAAATTATTATGTACTAAAATTTCTAACTTGTAGGATTTTTGAACCTATTATGTAATTAATTCTATGAATGCTTAGATGTTTTATTAAATTATTATGTATTATAATTTCTAACTTGTAGGATTTTTTTATGCAATAACTCATTTCATTTAATTTTTAGGTTTGTCATTTCATTAAATATTTAGGTTTCTCATTTTATTTCATCATAATTAAAAAATTACAAATACAATTAACATAAATATTGATACAGTTATAAAAAATATTTCACGTAATTCATTTTATTTTTAACTTGTACGAATTTTTTGTTATTCAATAGATCATTTCATTAAATTTTGATGTTAATCATTTTTTAAATTCCTTATTTACAGATACAATTAAATTACTAATAAAAATCATTCATTTTAAAATAATCAATGAATTATATATTTCCAATCATATTATACTGCAGGGATACTTTAGTCATCGACACTGTTTTTTATATTTTGTCAACTGCAACCAAACACATTTCTGTTCTCGAGACGAACACAGTTTTATCTATTTTGTCCATCACAACCAAACACCTCACTGTCTCTAATTTTTGCTCTGTTCTATCTCCAAATTTTTGTTTCGTTTCTTCTCAGCATATCGATCACAGTAACCATATGTAGTGTTAAGGAATAAAAAACAAAAGATTTAAACCAAATTTGATGTATAAGAGATGAAGCAAGACAAGTGTTCATGGAGGAAAATGCCATTAAGAGTAGATGGTAGAGGTAGTTTATGGCCTTTTTAATGAAGGCGTAGTGAACAATTTCTCTTTAGGTGACATCAACAAGTCTGAAAGATTTCGTAACTTGTCTTGGTGTAAACAACTCACAAGGGAAGAAATTAAAAAAGTCTTGAGGGAGATGAAGAGTGGAAGGACAGTAGGATCGGATAAGATACCCATAAAGGTATGGAAGAGATTAGGCGTCGAACGTTTTGGTTGACTGGTCAAGCTTTTTAATATGATCCTTGCCAAATGTCGGATGAATGGAGACTGAGTATGTTAATTCATTTATATACGGACAGAGGGGACATCCAAAATTGTAACAACTATAGAGGTATCAAACTATTTAGTCACACCATGAAGTTGTGGGAGAAGCTAATTGAAAAAAGATTCAAAAAAGTGACTTTTATATCGGCAAACTAATTTGGTTTTATGCCAGGTTCACAACAGAAGCGTTACATCTCCTTATAATATTACAGGGAAAAAAGGGGAATTTTCACATGCTTTTTATTGATTTAAAGAAGGCGTATGATATAGTTCCTAGGAAAATCACGTGGAGGTATTTGGAGGTTAAGGGAGTTCTTATGTCCTATTTACGAGGGATTAAAGATATGTATAAAGGGGCAATGACAAGAGTAAGGATGATAGGAGGAGACATTGAGAATTTTTCTATTGGCATTAGGCTATACCAAGACTCCACATTAAGCCCTTTTTTGTTTGCAGTAGTGATGAATAAGTTTACCAAGACTGTTTAAGGAGATGTGTCTTGGTGTATGTTGCTTGCTAATGATATTGTCTTAGTGGATAAGACGAAGAAGGGGGTTAATGTCAAGTTAGAATGATGGAGGGAAGTGTTTGAGTCGAAAGGTTTTTAAATGAGTAGTACTAAGATTGACTACTTGGGATGCAACTTTTTGGTCCACCAAGTGATTACTGATGTGGATGTAAAAATTGGAAGCTATATCACAGAAGGAGTGTTTTAAGTACTTAGGGTCTATCATATAGAGAAATTGAGAGATTGATTAAGATATAGTCCATTGTATCAGATCAGGGAAGCTCAAATGGCAAAGTGCATCAGGGGTCTTATCTAACAAAAAGATACCACTTAAGCTTAAAAATAAATTATATCGAATGGCGATTAGGCTAACTATGGGGCAGAGTGTTGGCCCATCAAATAAATACATATTAATAAGCTTTTGGTGATGGAGATAAGGATGTTGTGGTAGATGTGTAACCTTACTAGAAGAGATAAGATTAGGAATCTTATAGTAAGAGACAAATTAAAGGTTGCTGGTAGTAATGACAAATTGAGAGAGGCAAGGCCTAGGTAGTACGAACATGTTAAAAGGAGACACCCTGACGTTTCAGTGAGACGATACGAGAAAAAATACTTAGAGACTACAAGAGGAAAAAAGGAAGACCTAAAAAGAATTGAGAGGAGGAGTGATCAAGAATGATATGGCATGGTTGGATCTTACTTAGGACTTGGCCTGTAATAGGAAACTTTGGTGTACTAGGATATAGGTAAAAAATATCTCTTAAAGAGAACATTCACAGTATTGTATGTTATATGAATTCGTGTACTGTGATTCTATTGCATAGTATTTACCTCCTAGCTAGTTTAGCTTAGTTAGTTTCCTATTTAGCGTAATTAATGTGTTGACAGACACGTTCGGATTTACTCATATACAGGTCTTGTTTCCTTTTGGCTTAGTTGGAGTTTACTTTTATACGGGTCTTTTCTAGTATGTATTCTTATCCTACCATATATTGTTAATCTTTGAAATGTTTTGTATAGACGTTATTTCATATTGTCTTACCTGTTTGTATTATTAATGTTACTATTATTCCTCTTTATTACAGATGTTATTTTCACTTCAATTCGTCTTCTTCTTTTATCTCTTTTCTATGCATCTTTTTTTAGATTGATAGGAAAGAATACTATAACTCCACTTGAGTCTAGACTCTGAAGTTTTGACGAGATAGGAATAACCCTCGAGGTTGATTTGCGATTTTGATAGGGCTATCATTAGGATTTCTAATATATATTCAAAAAATCTTGTTCTTAGATTTTGTCTAATTGCTCAATCTTAGTTGTTAGCCGTACGATAGCTGCTGCGTCTTGTGACTTCACTTTTGAAGCTCAAGTTTCTAAGAAAAAATTTTGCACTTGAGAAGCTCTTCGCCTCTGTCACTAATTAAGGGTGTAGCTTTGCTAGTTTCCTATGTACCATCTGCAACTTATCGATTATGTTTTGTCGCAACTACTAGATGCCTTTCAATTACAATCACAATCAACCATCTGTGACTTATTATTATTATTATTATTATTATTTATTCTCCCTATTTGTGAATCATTTAGAAATAATCTCTCTACTAGTAAGATTGTGTACTTTTGGACATTTTAAGACCCTACGAATTGTTGAGATTACTACTGAGTATTGTTGCATTTGCTTATTTTTATTATCTTTTTATGTTTATTTATTTATTTTTTATGTGCATATGATTTTAGTAATATCTTCATGTCACATTATTTACATGTAAGTCTATACATGACTCCCATACTTTTTGTGTGGCTTAATTTTGTATTACATGCTTTTGTAATCTTAGGTTAACGACTTTTCTAAAATTATTCAACACTCATTAAAGATAAAATATAAAAAAAAGAGAGAAAGCAATTCGCGGTATGAATAAATAAAAGAGTATTATTTGCGTAATTGAGGGATTAGAAAACAAAAAATGTTTGTCTGTCTAATTTTAATCAACTACTTAAATTATGCTTAAAAATATAGAAAATAAAAAATTTTGATCTGATCGATGGACCGGGTGCGCTAGAGTTTTAATTTTAGGTAATTGTTACCATTTAACAATGTAGACTAAATAGAGTGGACCCTACTTAAATATGTTTCTTCTTTTTTGTTTTAAATTTCAACGCCCTCATCTTCACTTCTTCTTCTTTCTTCTTCTGTCTGCTGACTCTTTTTAAGTCTCTCCATAAATTCAGGGACAAAAGCAATCCAGCTTGCTTCTTTCCTTTCTCTGTTCTCGGCAAATTTCAATCCCAAGAAAGATACTTTAATGTCTTTCTTTTTTTTGCTATATTTGAATTCCAACGTATGATTCGAATAACCCCTAATCCTTGTCTTGTTCTTTTGGATTGCTTTCACAGTAAGTCACAGCCATTCTTTGGTTATGTTTGATTCTTATTGCAGAGTTTTTTCCTTTGTTTCAGCTATACAAAGATGGAAACTTCTTTTTGGGTGTGAAATGATTACTTGTCATTTTCTGGGGCTGTGGGATTTTGTTTCGAAGACCTGATGCAACTCGTCTATAAAATTTACCTATTTTTCTTCATGGTTTTCCTTTTTCCATTGTTTTTGTCTAACTAGAATTGACAGATTCAGGATTGGGGTATCTTCTTCTTTTTTTTCTTGTTGCGTTATTATTTTTGTTTTGCTTAGTTTAGTTTGCTTTGATTGCTACCTGAATCAATAGGTATTGATCTTGATTGCTCTAACTTCAGTTTTGGAGTTAATGAGAACCGATTATGATACTTGCCCCCCTTTTTTTTTTCTCTTCTTCTAAATATATTTTGTGTTGATCTCTGTAGCTTTCCGTTTTATTTTGACCTTAGTTGTTAATGGGACCCCCTCTGTCTATGAGATCAATTGTTCTCTTTTCTTTTTCAATTACCTGGGGAGTTTCTTTGTTTTCCCGGAGAAAACGATGCTCTTATCCTGGCTTTTAACTTTTCCACACACTTCCTACGTTTTTATTTAGATCTGTTGTATCTCAGTATTAAAAAATTCAAGTTTAATGCAGTGATCTATGTTCGTAATTCCTCTTTTGGTGGGATTCAGCTAGAGGGAAGTAATTGCTTTTTGCTTTCTATGAATCATCACTAGACTTCACAAACAGGGGAAAAGTTGTACAATTTGTTTCTTGTACTACTTTTTACCTTTAAGTTTAATTTGTTGAAACTCTGTGTGTAGAAGTATGAGTTTGAGTTAGTTTTTAAACCAAAGCAGATGTATGTGCAGGTATTTGTGCATGATCTAAGTCTGAATAAGCATCAGTTTTTTTTTTTTTTTGTTTCTTTTTGCATCTTAACTTATGCATGGGAACTTACTAGTTGTCGATGAATATTAGTTATATGCTAATGAGGATTTGTGATCCATTTTGCTTAAACAGACAGGTGACTTAGGTTGTTTACGTAAGCTGGCATAAGTACTATCTTTGCCCTTGATGTGTAGCATGTGTCACCACTGTGGCGCAGAGCCTCTAAAGTACAAAGATGAATCAAAGGAGGAGGAGAATGAAAGTTCATTAAGATTAAATGACCAAGAACCTATTTGGTCTTGTAAAATTTGTGAGGAGAGGAACAAACAAGAATCTAAAAAACAAGGTGATTTTAGTCTTTCTGCATCACCAATGATCAGTCCAACAACTTCGTTATCAAGCAGTGATCGTTCTGAATCAAGCTGCAGTGAGTTTGTGCCTTGTGTTCTTTTTTATGTGTGACTTTTCCTAATAACTGGAAAAGCAACTTATAATATGTAGGTGTTCTTATGATTTCATGTATTACTTGCACTTTCAGGTGATCTGTCAGTTGTTGTAAACTCATACAAACGGTATTTATTGTACCTTGGATTATTGCTCTGGTAGATGTTCCTCTTGATATGAAATTTCTTATTGTATTAAAAATGTATTCTTGTATATTTTTCCAGGAGTAATTCAGAGGAATGTAAACTGGAGTGTGCCCACTATAAACCAAACCACGGGTTGAATGGGCACTTCCACCAATCAAGCTCAGATAATCTTTTAAGTGATGTAGCTAGAATGCCCGGAAACAACTTAGAGGACATAGATATTCGAAGTTATGTTGATACTGTGAGGGATGTAGAAATATCTCAAACTGCCAACAATGGGGAAACTTATAATCACTGCTCTGAAAATACTGTTGGATTAAATGAACTAAATGAAATTTCTTGTTCTGTTGGTAATGAAAATGAAGATTGGTTATGGTACCCCCCTGAACCAGAAGACCCCAACGATGACTTGGAGGGTAGTTTTGGCTGCAATGACGATGATGATGATTATGGTGATGGCATCAAATGGGGCAAGCCAGGTTATTTAAGTTGCTATGGAGATGAAGGAAGTGGGAGTAACCGGTTTAGAGTAAAAAAAGAAAAAGCAATGCAAGAGGTGGTAAATGGTAAATTCAAGGCCATTGTTAATCAACTTCTTAAAACTGAAGGTGTAGCCTCCTTGTTGAATGATGGTGAAAATTGGGCGGATGTAGTGACCTCTTTATCTTGGCAAGCTGCTTCATTTTTGAAGCCTGATGCAATTAACGGGAAGGCAATGGATCCTGATGGTTATGTGAAAGTGAAGTGCATTGCGACTGGTTCTCGCAACGAGAGGTTAGTTTCTTATCAAGGGATTTACTTATCTCTATTTTGGTCTATCATCTGCATTTAATAATTTCCTTTTAGATATTTCTATGAGAATGGCATCTTACCATAAATGATTAAAGAAAGCTCCATACTTCGTTCCTTATGTATTACATTTTCTGTATGTGCGTGTGCTCATGGATGAGCATTTATGCAACTTATTACGTTTCTAGCTGTTGGAATATATTGTCTTTTCAATTGTTTTCGCAGCCAGCAGTTTCAATTTTAGTTTGACATCAAACAAGCACATACCATTCTTAAATCTTTAGCTTATAGATTTCTTTTTGTATTAAACTAGCTCAACATGGAACACCTAAATAAGTCATCTTCAAGTGATTTTGTTTACACTTTATTTATATTGTTTTCCTGTTGAATACAGATTTACTTTTTTGGGTGCTCCATTTTTGCAGTCAATTGGTGAAAGGCTTGGTCTTCAAAAAACGTGCTGCTCATAAGCACATGCCCACTAAGTACAAGAATCCTAGATTGTTGCTTATTCGAGGTGTTCTTGGTCAGTCTTCAAGTGTGTTTTCTTCTCTGAACAAGATGGATCAGGTAGTTTAATCTCGCACCCTTTCATCTGTTTAATCGTGTCAGGAAATTTCAAGATTCTGATCATAGCTCCCCTTACAGGAAAAGAATAATTTGAAGACTATTGTTGAGATGATAGACACGTGCCATCCAAATGTGGTGTTGGTAGAGAAGTCTGTCTCGCGTGATGTGCAAGAGTCTATTCTTGCAAAAGGAATGACATTGGTGTACGATATGAAGCTGCATCGGCTAGAAAGAGTTGCTCGCTGCACAGGATCACCAATTTTAACATCTGATGGATTGTTGAGTCAAAAGTTGAAGCAATGCGATTCCTTCTATATTGAAAAATTTGTTGAAGAACATGCTGGGCTAGGTGAAGGTGGAAAGAAGCCTAGTAAAACTTTGATGTTCATTGAGGGCTGTCCTACACGTCTGGGTTGTACAGTGAGTACACATCTCTTTCTTTGCCTCCCTTGGGCAAATCACTTGACCACAAGCTTTAAGTTTTGGGTGGGATGAGGGGAGAGAGTGGTGTGACACTATTTACATTACTGTTCACATGAATAGTGATATTATCCTAGTTTGCTTGGGTCTTAAGATTTAATAATAAAGAATGCTTATAGAGTAGGATTTGATTATATTTTGGAGATCTTACTTGGAATCCCTTTACTACTAGGATTTGGATTCCATTTATATATATATATATATATATATGCATTAAGCTCTTCAACAAAACAAGGCCGATTTGCCTGGGAATTTTGAATTCTCAAACTAGGTTAGATGCTTTCTTTTATGAGTGATTCTAAGATCCTAGGAGGAGTGGTTCTTATTTACTTAATCCTAGAAGTGATTCTTAGAACCACTCATTGTTTTGTTTTCTTTATCAAAAGCCCCAACAATCTGCCTCTGAATTTCCAACAACTCACCTGAAATTTCAGCAACCTTTACTGAAATCTCAGACATGAAATTTGAATTCCAGCAATTTAACAAAATGTCCAACAGCGCAGATTTTCAATTTTTTTGAGTTGTGGCTAGTTGATATATCTGTTTTTGAGTTGTGGCTAGTTGATATATCTGTTTGTCCTACATGATGCCCTCTTCTTTTCTAAAGGTTTTGGCTAGTTTTTATCTAGTGGATCATGAATGTAGATGCATATTGGAAGATAGTGGATAAACATTTTCAGATGCAAATGGTCTTTATGAAAGAAGTTGTTTGTCCCCTCTCCCCCGACTCAACCCCTCTCTCTGCAACTCCTTAAGTGGATTTACATTATGGTCTTGCAGATTTTGTTGAAAGGAAGCCACAGTGAGGAATTGAAGAGGATTAAATCTGTGGTGCGGATTGCAGTTATTGTGGCATATCACTTAATTCTTGAAACTTCATACCTTGTCCATCAGAAAGCAATGTTTTCTACCATTCTTTTAGCTGGATCGCTTGACATGTTTCGGAGAGATAAAGAATCATCTGCTTTAGTAACCAATTCTAATATTCCTGGTGTTGGAGAATCTCTTCCTGAAACTGAAGCTTCTGCCATTGACATTCCTATTAATAGTGGCAAGGACGAAGATGGTTCTGTTAATTTTAACATGGGTTTGGAAGATAATGCAGCATTATCTTATATGACTTACAATCCTGCCGTCTTTTCTGGATTTTCTTCTCTTTCAGCCTCTCTGAAGAAAGTTATAGGAGAGAATTTTCCCCTTACATCAGCCCCATATCAGTCCCTGTCTAATTACTTTGGCTTCAGTAAAAGGGCTACTGATTCCCAAACCACAGAAGATGTTAAAGTTTCAAAGACAGAAGATTCTGACTCTCGCAACTTTGAAGCCAAATGCAGTTTTGAGCAAGGGAAATCACTTAATGATGGACAACATCAGTCTCCAACATCTTGCTTTCAAGGCCCTTTGGACCTTGGAATGGATATGGACAATAAAGAAGTCCAAATTATAGAAAAGGATGATGCCAGTGCAGTTTTTGATTCTCAGAGTATTTTGGTCTTAATGTCTAGCAGGAATGCCTTCCGAGGGACTATATGTGAGCAAAGTCACTTTTCTCACATCATGTTCTATCGGAATTTTGATGTTAATCTGGGAAAGTTTCTGCGAGATAATTTGCTTAATCAGGTTACTTGATCTCCTCTTATTATGGAACCTTTTACTTTAAATTGTTTCTTAATATGTGATACTGGACTTGCATATTATTTGCACCCATATATGGTGTTAAATTTTCATGTATCCTTGATTGGACAGTTGAAGATTAATTAATTATTGTGGGGTGTGATGTATGCTTGCAATTCCTTAACATAATCGCCTTCATTTCCATGAAATAGAAGGATGTGATCAGTTCTTTAATTTTGCTTTCTTCTTTAAATCGTTAACTTGCATATCTTGGAAGGTTGACTGATAAAAACTGCTATGTCTTGCAGAAAGGTCAGTGCAGTACTTGTGGTGAACTGCCAGAAGCTCACTTTTACTACTATGCACATCATAATAAGCAGCTGACAATACGGGTTAAACGTCTTCAGAAGTCTTTGCCTGGGGAAGCAGAAGGAAAGCTTTGGATGTGGAGTTGCTGTAGTAAATGTAAACATGAGAATGGAGCCCCAAAATCTACAAAGAGAGTTCTTATTTCCACTGCTGCATGCTGTTTGTCTTTCGGAAAGTTCTTGGAACTGAGTTTTTCTCATCGCCCTTCATTTGATAGACTCTCAAGTTGTGGACATTTACTGGCGAGAGACTTTATCTACTATTTTGGGTATGGAACAAGGCTATAGTTAATTTTTACAAGTTAAATTCGTAATCTTATATGAGATTGCAACCAAAGATAAATTCAACAAGATAGAAAAGTAGGAAAAAGTAAAATACTCACTATACTCAAGACCAGGTCTTTAATGTCTTGGAAGAGGGTTTCACTGGCAAAAATTGGCCAGTGATTATAGCATAATTGCCAACTTGAGGAGAGGATTGGTTCTTTCTTGAGAATTGGGTAGAATGCTATCCTTATGCAGTAAAATACTTATACATTGTACAAAGTTAATTCTTTCCCGCATCTCTTCTATTTTTATGTTTGTTATACTTGTTTGTGGAGTTACTTGTACCCTCTGGTCCTAATGGCAAATATTTTAATTGTTTTCAGATTGGGCCCAATGGTAGCAATGTTCAGATACTCTCCAGTTACTACATATTCTGTGTCTATGCCACCTGGGAAGCTTGAGTTCGACCATTCAATTAGACACAAAACTCTCATGGAAGATTATGATGCTGTATGTCTCTTTGATCTTACACATTTTTTTTTTCACGTCTTCAATGAAGATGGAATTTTTCTTTAGGCTGTGTTTGATTTTTTCCTCTGCTTTATATTTTTTTTGGATACTTTAGATTAATGGTTACACCTTTTTCTTCAAGGTGCACAAGAAAGGTTCTTCAATTTTCGAGGGGATTGCAGATGCCCTTAAGAATTTAAGGTCTCAATTTTCTGGCTCAATTCTGAACCTTCGAGGTTCAATGAAAAAATTTGCTGATATAGAGGAAATGTTAAATCAGGAACACTCAGAGTTTGAGGTTTGTTTTCTTTGTTAGTCCCCTATATTTCCTTAGCTGTTGACTGCATATCAGTACATATGAAGAAGACAATTAAGGTGGACTGAATGAAAGGAAATATGAAAGTTTATGCACTCTGGAATCTAGTTCTTATCTTGTTCATGATTTCTTGCATTAGTAATCCAGAAAAATATTGATTAAGCTGATAAGGAGATAAAAGAATTTTAGGGAAAGTGGGATTTTCTTTATTTTGTTGGATTGGGGTTTTTGTTTTTTGTTTTTTACCTCTGTCATGTGAGGAACTTACTTTCCTGCTTATACATTGATGTATGTCATGCAATGTTTTGTTTCACCCATTCTTGGTATCTATATTTTATTGTTTTCTACCTGTGTGTTCCATGCCAGATGCAACAACTTCTTCTCATTTTGTCTTTCTTTGGCTTGGAAAACCAGGTAAGCATTCGCAAAATTGTTGCGAAGAACGGGAACACAGACGAAGCTGAATATAAGTTTCTTAGACTTAATTGGTTATTGTGGGAGCTTCTTCTTGAATCATTCGTCTGGGAGCAGCGGCTAGGTTCACTTATGTCACCTGATCCTTCTGTTGTTGGAGCTATTTCCACTGTGAAAACTGTTCCAGACCAGTTTAAGTCAAAGTTGAACGGCGCTGGTGATGGAAGAAATGGGGGGAACGAAACTATGTACAGAATTGGCGTAGCTTCTCATAGCATTGATGACTCAAAAGGTGCTATACATGCATATTCTGACGTAAATGAATTGTCAAAGAAAGGAATTATGGTTGATGCTTCTCTCAAAGAGTCTTTGATGCAAGATATTCCTTACGCTTTATCTTCTGTGGATCCTGACAGTTCTGCTCATCATCACAGTGGTGATAGTATGTATCTAGCAGACAACATTGATCAGTCTGGTTCTGCACAAGTTGAGAGATCAATTCCAATCTCTACAGACAGCACCAATTGTGATTCTATTCTTGATTTGGAGGGATCTAAAAGTACATCTCCACTCTCTTCAGTGTCGTGCTTAGAAAAAACAGACGGATGGTTCTGGATGCCATTTTCGGAAATTCGACAGATGTATATGAAGGATCTTCAGAGAGGTTTCAATCCCAAATTTCAGTCGACCAGTAGCTATATATCTGATGCCTATCAATTGATTAGTGAGGAAGGCTCTAGGCTGCACATCCCATTAGGCATTGATGATTATATTGTTAGGGATTATGATGCCGAGCTCTCCAGTATAATTGCATGTGCGCTAGCATTTTTAAATGATCTTCCAATTTTGACAGAAACTTCCAATGAGGATAGTAGGAGAGGTGGCATGCCAGCAAAGTCAGTTGAGGGTGCGCATATTTTGACTCGAGTCCCTACTGTTATTTCACCACAACGGTCTTCCACTGGTTCTTCTGATTCAGACCCAGTCCACTCTACTGTAAGCATATCTTCAGAAGAGTCACACTTGTCCAGCTTTGATGGGTTCAATCTATTGGAATCTCTGCTTTCGCCAGAAAACCTCAGCCCTGAGGTCTGTCTTGGGGTTACAAGATCACTTGGAAAGAGTAAATACTCAGTAATTTGTCTTTATGCCAAAAAGTTCTGGGACTTGCGAAATCGATGCTGCCCATCTGAGTTTGATTATATTGCTTCTCTTAGTCGCTGTAAGAATTGGGAAGCTAAAGGTGGAAAGAGCAAATCCTTTTTTTCCAAGACATTGGATGAAAGATTCATTATAAAGGAAATTAAGAAGACAGAGTTTGAATCTTTTGTGAAGTTTGCTCCACATTACTTCAATTACATGAATGAATCATTTGAATCGGGAAACCAAACTTGTCTTGCCAAAGTTCTTGGAATTTATCAGGTATGATATTTTGGTTATGCAAATTTACTGATCTAATGACCCTGTGATCAATTCTAATGTATCATGCTATAATTCTGTAGGTAATCATTCGACAGACAAAAAGTGGGAAAGAAATCAAGCATGATTTGATGGTTATGGAGAATCTCACATTTGGAAGAAACATTACTCGGCAATATGATCTCAAGGGTGCTCTACATGCACGATATAATTCAGCTGGTGATTCTGGTGATGTTCTTCTTGATCAGAACTTTGTCAATGACATGAATTCTTCTCCACTCTACGTTAGTAATCAATCAAAGCGGTTCTTGGAACGTGCTGTTTGGAACGATACAACTTTCCTTAATGTGAGTTTCTCCTCAATTCTTTCTAGCGAAAGACTAAACTATTCCAATTACTATGGAATTTTTAACTCTCTCCATATTGCATTTTGGCATTAGTGTGCCCTTAATTTTTACTTCTCTTTGGCTTGAAGTTTAGAATTTTGATTTTGCTTGCAGTTTCAGAAAATGCTTCTCGTGTTAATTTTGAAGTTGCCAAATCAAGCAAGCGTTTGAACTGACTTATTTGTTGGTTTGTCTGTAGTCAATCAATGTGATGGATTATTCCTTGCTTGTTGGGGTAGATGTGCAACGAAGAGAGCTTGTATGTGGAATTATTGATTATCTTCGGCAGTATACCTGGGACAAACAACTGGAAACATGGGTTAAGTCTTCTCTTGTTGTCCCCAGGAATACTTTACCCACTGTCATTTCTCCAAAAGAGTACAAAAAAAGGTTCAGAAAGTTTATGGCTACCCACTTCTTAAGCGTGCCGGATAGTTGGTGTTCGAAGAAATGCTCAGACACGTGTGAATTTTGTGCCATCAGTGATGATGATTCTTCTGATTCAAAGGCCCAAAAGCAGGAAGGGTCCAAAGCAGTTTTGCCTGTATGACATCATATTCTTTTTTCCCACATCTGTAGTCCCTTCTATTTTTTCAGCCTCTTTATTCTACTGTGTATATAGACTAGTAATCACAGTAATATAGCATCCCCATTACTTGCCAATTTTTAGCAAGTTTATGGGAGAATAGGTCTGCCATATCTAAGCCTTAAAGTAATGTGGCTTTTGTAATTCGTTATCGAGGAAAAGTGTAGTCCTAATAGTAACGAGGGTTAAAAAGGCAATGAACCAGAGCCGCTTTTGTTCATAAATTTCATGTTAAACGTGCATGCCTTTTTGACAGTTCAACTACTCCCTACCTGTTTCTGTGCGTTTGGGTTTGCAAAGCCTAGTATTGAGAATGATGTATTACTACTTGTTTAGATTAAGACATATGACACTTACTTTATCTATAAAACAGCGATCACAACTTTCTGCATATGGTTAAATTAGGGTATGGATTTCCTCTTTTTAAAAAATTGTAACTTAAAATTATTAATCTAAATTACATGGCACTTATTTTGGTATTGCTACGAGTTTGATAGGCTGCGTCATTTTCGTTGTGTAAGATCTGTTAGAGAATTGTTAGTGTAATCGCTTTGACACAAGTAATTTAGAAATGATGCTTTGCAAGTGTTTTATACTATTAAGAGCCACATGATTAGCCTAAGCAGGAGATCAATTACATCAAAGTTTGGATTAATTAGTCTAAATAGGATTTTTTTTTTGAAAAATTAAATAAATCTTGCATTACTAGGCGTTAGGCTTAAAGCCTTTCAAGCTTTAACAATTACACTCAGAAATAAACTAAAACCGATACCTGGGTTTCTCCTTTTTCAAAAACACAAACATATTAGGGGTTTGGTTCTGAGTGAAATCCAGTCCATTCTGCTCTTTGTTTCGATTCCAACCTTCTAAATGTCAAGGGTAGGGATGACATTTAGGCTTGAGACTAGCCTAAAACTGAAATTTTGTCGGGATTCATCCGAGCCGAGATCTGATAGAATTTAAAACTTAAACAAAATTTTTTGTTTTAGAAGCAAAATGCCGTCGGTGGCTTTGCATGTTGTTTAGTTTAGGATAATCTTTCCCTAACCTCTTTTCCCCCTACCTACATACTTTATGCTGTGTTTAGTTGTTGTCTCCAGGGGACAGAGACGGAACGAGACAGAAAGGAGGAGACGGAACAGAACAAAAATTGGGGACAGTAAGGTGTTTGGTTATGATGGACAGAACAGAAAAAATTGTCGCCGTCTCGAGAACAGAAATGTGTTTGGTTGCAGTAGACATAACATAACATAACAACAGTGTCAATGACGAAAATGCCCCCACAGTATAATATAATTAGAAAGATGTAATTCATTGATTATTTTAAAACGAATGATTTATATTAATAAAAAAGT
>JANSVA010000003.1:24959738-24989049 GCA_025504915.1 Erythroxylum reticulatum | reverse complement strand
GAAAACTTGCCGACTATAGTCTTGCCCCCAAGATCGGCACCGTTTGGATACCAGATCGGGGCCGTAGTACTGACCGGTATTTAAACCTAATACCAAAATTTAATATACCATTTTTGGTCCGATACAATCTAGTATCCATAACAATGATCTTATTAAGACTGAAAAGCTATGAGAAATCTCTATTTGAAAGAAGAAATTAGTTTGAAAATAATAATTTATTTTATTAATAATTAATGTTAATGTAACATTTTATCAATAATTAACCACAATCATATTATGAACAAACACTTATAAATAAGATAATTAATTTTTATTCTCATTTATAATTTATAAATAATTAACAATTAATTGATTTTGCTATCAATAATTAAAAAAGTAATATTTTCTTTTTCATATTAAATTAAAAAACGCTATAATTGCATATAATCTAAATTAAATAAAAAGTAAAATTGTTTGAAAAAAATATTACTCTTTTTCATAGGTAATATGTTAATAAGGACAATAATGTTTCCAAGATAGTTCCTTAAAAAGATTTTTTGTAATTTTTTTTCATTTTTCAAAATATAAAAACTTTTGGAGGAAAAGCAAATATATAAAAAACCGATCACCTATATTTTCTTTTAATGAAAGCTACAATAAATCTCTGAATCATTCTAGTATTAAGTATGGTAAAATTTTGATGAATTTTAGTTTAAGATTAAAGTTTAATTAACATTTTTTTGGTAAATCAGAAAACTATATAAATAAGTAAAGTTATGTACAAGACTAGAGATTGCCCATGAAGCTCATCTCTTTTCTAAACTAGAAATGGAAAACCCTGTGTTAGAGTATGAGGAAACCTACAAATGTTTATGATGACCAAAAGAAACCACAATATCAAGCCTAGACCAATCTACCCACCAAGATGATCTTATGGCAAGAGATCATCTTACCAGTAACACAACCATATCATACAACATTTTCAAGCAAAAAATTAAAATAAAGATCTTGTCCAAAGCCATAACTTCAAGCCTTCACCTTATAAGTAGGAAAATCTTAGTTTTGTTCATCAAATAATGGGAGATCTTCTTTGCGTAGGATATCGATGGTGATGAAATAAAATCGTTTCCCCTTGCTCCTATGTTCCCCTTTGTCAAGTGTTTCTTGAAATCACACCCTACCTTCCTTGGTGAAACCCATATTAACCTTCCATATTTTTAGAACCAGACAATGGAGTAGTGAATCTCCTATTCCAAGACTAATGCTTAAGGCTGAAACAATTCTTCAATCTGGTGACTTCCTTGCTGTAGCTTGTCCTGAACCTTTCATTTTGAAATCTTTATTATGGAGTCCGAGCTGGTCTTCCTTATTAACAGGTAGCATTCGTGGGAGAGGGGATTTGGATTCCCCTTGTAGCTTTAGTAACCTAGAACTATAATCAAAGTTTGGTAGAGTGTGGGGCTTGCCTTTCTTCTTATGGTGATCTTTTGTAGCATGGTATGGACTGCCCGTTCTTGACCAGAACCTGAACCTGGAGGCATCACTTATAGACAATTCATTAAAAATAAAAGGAAACACAAACATTTTACCTTCTCTCAATGTTTGAGCTGAGGTGTTCCATAACTTTAAAGATCACTCGAGTAGAGAAATTCCCTACATCCAAGGCTTCATCTTTAAAAGTGTGCATGCATTTTTCAATCCATAGGTTATAAACATTTACAGAAAGGATTGTGAAGAAGGTACTTATGTCACAGGTTCTGGATGTATTTAGCTGATTAAACCTTAGTAAAATGGATTGAAGATTGGTAACGTGAGGTAGGTGGATTTGGAAGTGGCTTAGGCTTTTGAACCAAAACAATTTTTTAGAAAGGGCATTCAAAGAATAAATGTTCAATAGTCTCCAAGTCCATGACACATAAGGAACACCGATTAGGGGTATGGAGATAAAGTAATTTGTCCCTTGTTTGCAATTCATTCAGGAAGGCTAACCATAATATGTAAGAGCATCTCGGGCTATTCCTTTTATGCCATACAATTTTATACCAAAGAACTATTTGATGTGGGGGTCTCAAGAAGGTGTATGCTGAAGCATTTGTAGACTGCTTTGAAGAACTAGCTAGCCATTCTAAATTATCCTCTCTTGAAGAATCTAGGGAGTATGGTAAAGGTTCAAGATTACTAAGATTCCCTACTGTTAACTCCTGGCAACACCATTCATGGTTTCTTATTACTTCAGATACTCTTGCATTCGTAGGAAGTTCAGACCCATTGATCAACCTAGGCATAGAATGAGTCATTCAAATACCTCTAAGATGCCAAGGATCCTGCTATAAGAAAGTAAAATTTTAATTTCCAATTTTAAATCTGAATTGATTCCCAATTTAACCTCTCACATACAAAATTTTCTTCCAACTCTATGAACAATTGCGATCATATATACATCGATAAACATCAAAACTTTAATCTTTTTTTCTTTAATCAAATTAATATTAATGTTTGTAATGAATTTAGAAAAAGGCACAAAAAAAATTATTTTACAGTTGCTCCTATATATTAAATCAAGTACCGTTACAATTCACACCACTGTTAAGAACTTTAATGATTAAACTTAGGATACATATAACTTATATCAAAATTTTAACTATTTTATATGCGAGTAAAAGAGGGTAGTGCATGCTCATGATAAAGAAAATATTAGTGCTTCTCCAATTCATTCCTCTAAAGTAGAGTAGAGTTTCTACTTTTCACTCCAAGTCACAACTCTATTTTTTACGTCGAAAAGAGACATTCTTAGGATATTCTTTTTTATCTTTAATTTTTTGTTATTAAAATTACTTTATAAAATTAGCCCAGCTTTATTTTTTCTAATGGATATTTTTAAATTATTTATTTAAATATTTATCAATTATAAACATATAATGACAATATTTATAAACATGAGTATAAAGTTATAATTATTTAAATAAATATATAATGAAACTATTGAAATATTGTTTAAATAAAAAAAAGAAAGAAAGAAAGAAAAGGTTGAAAAAGAAAAAAAAAGAGTTGGAAAAAGGGTGGTGAACATAATTAGAGAGATGCTACAAACATCTCTTGGAGTTGATTTTTTCTCCATTTTGATATTTTTCCTTAGTCTTAAGAAAGATATATACATTACTTCGCTAAACAAACTCTTGGAATATTTATAAGAAAGATGTACAGATTACTTCCCTAAACAACAAAGAATCTCCTCCTCGTCACAGTACAAAGATACACTTGCCAACAAGCAATATACATTTATATTAATCGCTCTTCATTTCCGAAACTTACCATCACTTGAACTTCCTTGCATGGGTATGGACAGCTCAATCCACGAAGACCTCATAGATATCAGCGAGCATACCGACGATAATCATTACTATCTGAATGATGACGAGCAAACGGACGACGGGTCTCATTGTCTGTACAGTATCAACGCAATCCTGGGTGGAACTGCGAGGCTAAACGTCCTCTTGCCTACGGCCACAATTCTCGCTTTCACCATTTTCGCTCCTCTTCTAACCAACGATGGAAAATGCAGCACTTTGAATCGGTGGCTGATGGGTGTTTTCTGGGCATCTCTCGCCGCTTCTTGCGTGTTTTTCACCTTCACCGACAGCTTTCGAACGTCAAGTGGAAGGTTGTACTACGGGGTGGCGACTTTCAGAGGGATATGGACTTTTAACGGTGGTAAAAAGAGGCCAAACGTCGAATCTGATTATAGGTTGAGATGGGCTGATCTTTTTCAGGCATCCCTTTCATTGACGGCATTTTTGACATTTGCAGGGTCGCATAGTGATGTGGTGGGGTGTTACTACTCGACAATGCCGAGGAAGGTAATTAATGTCGTTCCACTTTTGGTCGGTTTTGTAATCAGTGTTATGTTCGTTATGTTTCCCTCCAAGAGGAGGGGAATTGGTTACCCTTTTTTGTTGCAGAGGGAAGGTTTGTACTCCAGATGCTGATCCAATACTTCTCTTCATCAAAATTGCTATTTTTTTATAAATTCAAAATTGGAAATGGAACTTCAAATTCTATACCTGGAATTGAAATACTACAAAACTTGCAGATATTTGCTAGTTTTATATTCAGTACCAAAACCATTACATAAAATCGTCACTATTCAGACACAAGTAACCTCAACGCCAAAACATGTTTTACCATGATAACATGCTTATTATAAATGAATGATTATTGACCTAAGAGCTGTTTGCAAATTCGAATTAAAATTAGTCATGAAGAGTCAAGATGTCACGACGACCTCAAAAGTTTAATTTATTTTGTTGAGGCAATAACATAAATATCTACATACAAATTCTGCAATTTAAATGTCATACTTCTCCCTTTGTCAGTTTTTAATCATGTAGTTTATCTGGGTTGGTTCCTTTCCATTTATGAAAATGGAACCAACTCCAATAATACCTTTCTCAAGTCATACGCTCTCCCTCTTTGCCACTCTTCCACTGGGTTGGGAAAGCTTCATCATAAGTTTAGAGATTAGTCAAAGAGAGAAAGAGGAACTTAAAACTTATGGGGTGAAGATTATACATCTCAGGTTGTATGGATTTGTTCACAATAACAAGACTGTACAGTACAGAAAGTCTTACACTTAAGAAAAACCTAATGCAGCAATTTATACCTATACCAACTCACTCGCATCTTTGAGAATTATCCACAAGATCAAATGAGGACTTTTAAGGCTTACCCCTCCCATCAATGTGAGTTAGCCTATCATTTCACTTTAGTTTCTTCACCCTTCAGTTGAATTAAAACCACCAATTCCTTGACATTCAGTCAAGATGCTGCATTTAGAACAATCTTAAACTTCCCACTCAATTGATTACTTATAGTCTCTTGCAACTTAGCTAACCAGTAGGATTGCTCCAATGTCTCATGAGCTAACATTCTAACTCGACTCCCAATTTTATGTTTAAGACCAGCTAAGAAAATACTAACAACGTAGGTTTTAGCAACGATTTGGTGTGCTCGGCGGAGACAATTGGAAATATGTTTATAAAATAGCACAATGTGATCAGAATTTCTTAGTCAAACGGTTAAAGGTACATTAGACTAAAAGGGATAAATTACATGGAATTAGTTCATTTGAGAGCAAGGCTTCGGACGGTCGGGCGAATTTTGAGCCACCTAGAACTCAATTGGGCTTGGGTTTACACAACACGAGTCAAGCCCAATGGGGATTCAAGCTAGGTTTAGGCTGCACCCTAAAAGGGTGAAACCGACAACAAACTTAACCCAACCTGACCTGTAGCCATCCCTACAGAGCAAGCCATAAAAGGTAGAAAATTAGACATAACAACAATAGTCAATTAGAGAACCATAACCTAGAACCCCAAGAACATCCCCAAAGAACATAAAACACATGGTAAAACAACTATCGTGGCCAAACTACTGAGGATAACAGGTTACGGTACGGATTGCACAATCCCGTCGTCAGGGAGGAGTATGTTCATCCCAACTGGAGGCAGCTAGCTGACATAGCTAATCGGATCGTGAGGGAGGGGGCGAAGAGGTAAGAGAGAGTGTTTGAAGCAGAAGCTCGGTTTAGGAAGAATGCATAACCTAATTAATCAATGGCCATCATGTATTAATAGATAGCGCAATAAATGATGAATTGATTCGCACTTTAAAAAGGCTGATCATATCAAAAGCAAAATCAATTACAATACAACAAATCAAGGTAAGAAAGGGAGGAGCAAAGAACATGATCCATTTCACTTTCTGTACCAGGGAAATAAAAAGAAGATGATCCGTTCCTTCACATACAATGACAACGCAAAGGAATTGACACACCTGCTGGTTTTCTCTTCTCCCTAACAATGGCTTCCTTGATCAATGGCAATTTTTGGTGTACCTTTTTCCATATGTGATTCACCGCACCACCTGGAGGAACAGGTCCAATACCATTGGAATGGCCACTATCGTACACAAAGATTGCCTGAATAGCTGCCATTTTCTGACGATACTCATCCCTTTTCTCTTTGGAAATACTTCTAAGATGACGGGTAAGCCAATTCGGTTTCAAGGCATCATTAACGGGGACAAATACTGAGAAGTCTGAATAATCCACCATCCCTTCAAATGGGAGCTCAATGTTGTCACTGACAATAACAGGGATACAAAGGCTTTGAATGGCATCGAAGAGTCGGCAAGAAGTAGGAGTGTCCCCTGCTGGATGTAAACAGAAGTCTGATGTTCTCATCCTTCTGATTGACTGCTCTTTTCCAGTGGCATTAGGGAAACCTTCTTCCATGATAACTCCAGGCTCATTCGCCAACAAGTCCCACAGTTGCTCTCGAATGATACCCCCCTATTTCCCAAAAGAATGAAGATAATTGCCATCATTATTAATCAAAACTGAAATGCATTTATAGACTACAATGTGGAAGCTATAGCTCCTCAAAGATATTTCAAACGCGCTCTTGACTAACCCCATAAGGACTTGATTAATGGTGTACTACCCAGCTCCATGCATCATTAAGTAGCGACTGATTTCGACTAGTCAATGTTATTTTGTTACACGCAGAAAAACTGCCAGGTGGAGAAGTGGAAAACTAGACAGACTACCATAGCTCACAAAGAAAGGGTGCCTACACTGGAGCGGTTATACATCACTATGTACAAAATCAAAGACTTCTTAATTTAATATTTGAAAATTAATGGGGGAAAAAGGAAAAGAACAATTAACAGTCATGGTTTGAAATGTTAGGTAGTTCCCATTTTTCATCTATATATGATGTACAACAGGTATTATGAAACCAATCACAAAAGAGAAGTATTGCTTTCTGTGCATTCATTAGACGGCATATTGGATTGATACCAAAACTGAACAAAGAAAATACGAAATGATGAAAAAGCATCTTCTACAATACGATTAGCAGGCAACCGAACAAGTAAATGGTAAAAGACTCTAGACTGCTGAAACGTATACACTGAAGCTAACATTTGAATAGGGTACATAGGAAAAACATACTAACCCGATGCCTATGTTTGGCCCCTTTAAAATAAAGAAGAGTTTCACGCTTCTTGTTTTCTGACAAGTGCAACCTGGGAAGAAGGTGGGTATACGGAACAATTACATCTTTCAGCAGTGAAACTTGGGTGTGTTTAATCGTGTCTGATGAGTTCCTATCAAATGATTTTGAGTCAAGCCTGTACCACCCACCAAAGTCCACAACAAGAAGAACAGCAGGTGCTATCTCGGCTCTAACGTGCCACATCGCAACAGGGTCTGCCAAAGAATGCTTCAAGTTTTAACATAACCTGACAATCCAAAGACTAAACCATAAGCTGCTAAAGCATGCAGAAATCCTTTTGTTTTTCTTCCTGATATACATCTATTCTTAATCATAGTATGTATCGCAGCTGAATGAATTAGTGACATAAAAATTATATGATTATAATAAGTTGATTTCTTGGTAGCATATGATACTATAGTGTGAGCAGCACATTTTCGCAATAAGCAAAATGATGTAGAAGCTGTTTCCAGAAAACCCTGAAATGAATATGCTATTGTTACCATTGACCAAGTTCTAAGGATGTCTAAAAATCCCAAAATTTATGCACTCGCCAGATAAAGTCAATACTTCCAGGATCTTAAACCAAGGAATTCAGCTAATCGAAAAAGGGGTTGCTTATTCTTTTCTCCTGCTAAACAGTCTATTTGTATCTTTATGATCGTACAGAATTTCATGAGTTGAAATTCCACTAACCTCAAAGACGTGAACATCTAATAATTCCACCACCAAGTAAACCGACTTCATATCCACAAAGCACCATTATAATCTTTAAAATACATGAATCACTCAACCAATCAATTTCCACAGTCAAAGTTTAACATTATAGAAATGCATAACCTCGGAGTGTTATTTACCACCAACTTTAAAACTACTGAAATAAGTCAAAACAGTATCTCACAGCCTAGGTATCATCTGCAAGATCAAACAGTAATAATAACGACAAAAGCATTACCCGTAAGAACAAAAACATGATCTCTGCCACCAGACCGCTTCCACGCCCCGGAACTCTTCACAAACTCAACAACCTCCTTCTGCCTTCGGTAATCTTCGTTCCACCTCTTCCCCCTAAACGTACCCTTCCCTCTCGCAAGCTCCATCTCCGCACTCAGAGTCGCAAAGAAAGGCACAAAAACAACATCAGCCTCCTTAACATCGAATACCCTTTTCGCAAACGATCCAGTCCTCATATTTTCAGGCGTCATTAAGTCTCCAGTGATCCAATACTCCGCACTATACTGCTTAATCAACGGGTTCTCGGGATAGGGAGGGAATTTAGTGGGTTGGCGAGGCTTCTGGTCGATGTGGGTGTGATCGGGGTCCGAGCTAATGCGGGAATCGGGTTCTGAGACAGACCAATACTGATCCAGGAGGCCGTAGTTGAGAGATCTAGGAAGGTCTGTCATGTAGACTTTGAGTAGATTATTACTGTTTGGGATATTCAAGAAATGTTGGGGAGTGGACAGAGATGGGTTTGAATTGGAGAAGAAGAAAACAGAGAGGGAGACAACAAGGGATAGGGTAAGGAAAAGGAAGAAGAGAAACGGAACAGAGCATGGACACGCGGTCGCTTTCGCGGCGGCAGTCACATAGGATGGCATGGCCGCTCCCTTAAAAAGTTACGGTCAAAATACAACCCTCACTCAAAGATGAGCCTAGGCATTAGGAAAGAAACCCAGAGAGCAAAGTGTTTTTCATTGTAAGATGAAAATATTATATTTTTATTTCACAGTGAGTAATGTTGATCGTATCTCATTATACATTTTTTTCCGATTAAATATATGTTGCTTTTTTCTATTTACCTTACCAAGTTTTGATAACTAAAGATGTTATATTATACATTTAAGTTAGTGTGTAGCATATTATCAATAACATGCCGATCTCATGTAATTTGAAATTTAATTCCATATTTCTTCTTATATTCCCTATTTTCTGCTTTGGGCATGGGATAAAACCAAAGTTGCGAATATCGTATATAATTTGGTATCAGATTGAGTTCTGGTACGGTACTGTACTACACTGGTATCAGTCAATATCGGATACCGTTTTGGGTAATTTTTAAAATTTATAAAATAGTCCTTGAAATATTTTTAAAATTTGCAAAATTGTTCATTAGTATATTGTACAATTGTATTGTATACTTTATAAGTTTACATCAACTCTATTTTTCAAAAATCCATAATAATAAATAATAATCATAATTAATATGAAATAATAATAATTTTAAAATATTTCACATATAAATAATGACCACAATTAATGTGGAAGAAAGACAATTATCATCATATAAATATAAAATTAAGAATAATATAAAGTATGTCAAATATTATAATTTCATCATATAATAAATAATGATTATATTAAAAGTTCAAAACATCCAATAAAATTAATAAATATCCTTAACTTTCAAACTATTATAATTTATCACAAGAGTTCGTGATGAGAAACCAACAAAATAAAAGTGAAACTTGTAATAAAACATTTACAATTACATTATATATATATAATTTAACATATACATCAAATATAAGTAAAATTAAAATAAGAGCAAAAACAAAAACCTGAAACTTCATTCAATCATCTATGGGAGAATATCCGCTAAAACTACATTGACCCCGGTTATTATTTGGTGCAAAATCTTTATCATTAAGAAGAGGCTCATCATCATTATCATTCAAATTCAATGCACCAAATAACTTGTCAATGCTTTCTCAACCAAGATTATCTTCCAACTCTTTCACATCTATTAAATCTGGTTCCTTAGAAACCTAATCAGCAAAAAGATCAATACTATCAATAGATAATGAATCTGTTGAACTACTTGTGCTATTAGGACTCCTACTAAATAATAAAATTTAATTATTAGAAAATTATAAGAAATTATATCGAAATTAATAATGATAATAATATATCTTTTCTGAAGCTTTAAATTGTAACGAACGAATATTAAGTCATTCAATCTCTTGTGCTCCAATTTATTTCTTTTATTGGAATGAATGGATTCAAATGTACTCTAGTTCTATTCACAGCCTGTTGCACTCACATATTGACTTAAAATCCGAATTACAAACCTTTGCAATTCTAGAAAACTATTTCTGACTTGATCCCACCAAGATACTATAAATCTTAAGATAACAAAAGTAATGTTTCAAACAAAATAAAGTGAAAATTAATTTCCAACAAATAAGAAAAAAGAAACAGCTAATACCTGGAGAAAATTTTGGTCTTTGTCAAATAGCAATCGACAATCCAAAATCCCCAAAAGACAGCTTATAAAGTTTTATTTGTGAACTTAAAAGATCTTGCATCATTTCATACCCAACAATTGTTGTAATAGTGAATAGCATTCTTCTAATGACTTCAGCTTTCTTTGTAAAATTTGGTTTGAAATATACTAGGATTCAAAAATGCCCCAGCTACAAACAAAGGAAAAGAAATTTGTCATTCCCATCTCTCATTGATGATTGAAAAATACAGTGTATACAAAGAAGGCCTATGTTTCATATTAGCCTTAATTGTTTCCTTTGCTCTTTCCATAGAAACCAAAAATATTGTTGGTTTTTTTCACTATCAGCCAATCGAAGCGGCCTTACCAAAGGTTCACAAACTTGGTGATAGAAACTTCCAATCCAGCATTAGACCTAATATACTGAAATGCAACCCACTTATAACTTGTAAACATTTGTTTTAACTCTTTCTTTATCTAAACAAAACAATAAAGTGATAAGAAATTTATTGCAAATCTTGTCACACCAGGATGACACAAATTTCTACCATTGGTAAATTTCTTTTTCATCAAATTCGAAACCCATGCACGATTATAGATAAACTTAGTCACCTTTTTTGCTTTCTGTATAATCTTATCAATAACAGAAAAATACCTAGGGTCCACTATATTATCTAGCATTAGGTCAATGCAATGTGTAGCATAAGGAGTCCAAAAAAATAAAATTATACGTATTCTGTAACTTCTTTCCTGCCGTTTTATAAGCGGAATCATTGTCAGTAAGGCTAGATGCATCAATAGATTTCAAAAATATAGAATCATTTGTAGAATTGTTAGAATTTACAATGGGCTTACGGGCCCATACGAGAAGGAAAGTTAGACTATATATAAGTTTAAGTGAGGTTCCATCTTAAAACCAATTGGTGATAAGTGGAGTAGCTCACTAGAATTATATATTAGTCTTCTTTACTCTTTTTCTCCAATATGGGACAAACTCTTACTTTTTAATATTTCAACACCCCCCTCACGTGTGGGTCTAACATGTGACATAATCTATCATTTCGAGGTGTTAACGACTAACATAAGAGCAACCTGCTCTGATACCATGTTAGAATTTACAATGGGCCTACGGGCCCACACAAGAAGGAAAGTTAGACTACCTATAAGTCTAAGTGAGGTTCTATCCTAAAACCAATTGGTGATAGGTCGAGTAGCCCACTAGAATTATATATTAGTTTTCTTTCCTCTCTTTCTCCAATGTGGGATAAACTCTGACTTTTTTTATATTTCTACAAGAATAAACCAAAAAAATTAATAATAGACTCTTGTCTTCTATTTGTCCAACCATCACACATGATTGAACATCTATAAGTAGCTTAATTTACTCTTTTTTTGCCAAATAACTTATAATTTCATAAACAGAACAACTCAAAAGTTTATCTCTTAAGTCATCAATTAAAAAAGCTTTGTATCCAAGACTGTAAGAGGCTATTGAATCTACCATAGGTTGATAATAGTAAGACTATGAAGCATTGAATGATGAACATGTATCATATTACTATCTAGCTACTGCCATAACGACATTACGAGTTGCTTCTCTTAATTGCATTGCACTATGAATTAAAGGTTGGGCTTTAGAAGTTGTTCGTGATGCAAAAAACTAGTCACCTACCTTCTTTTTTTTAGCATCAGTTGCAGGTGTAACATTATCTTCTTGTTGGGCCTAGGATGGAACACTACCACTATCACTACCACCTTCAACATTTCCACAATCATCACGAAAACCATCAAATGAAGTTCCACTACCAATTTCAAAATTCAACCTTTCCCTTCTATCTTTCTCACATTGATATTCTTCAAGAAAAATTTTCATCTGCTATTTCACATCATGACTTATTTACATGACTCTACATCTTTTAACTCTAACTAAATGCTTCTTTAATTTGGTTATTTCTCTATTTTTCAAATGTTTGTTACAAAACAAGTAAATAGTATGGTTCCTCATATCGGGAACTAATGTAGCATTAACCTAAGTTGGTTCATTGTATCTTCCTGAAATGGTTTGATAAGGAGTACTTGAACTTTCTTCCATTTATTTGTAAAAATAAATGAATGCATATATCAAAATAAAGAACACATAATTTTATTACACAAATACGCATGTCCATCTTATATAACATAACTCATACATCATACATAGTTCAATTTCATCGAACACAATGTACCATAAGTAAAAAAACTAACAATTTAATTATTCAACAAATATAATTACATAAAACATACATAAATAATTTCCATTTCCAATAATCATAAAACATACATAAATAATTTCTAACATTTTCCAACAATTTCAGTTCAACCATTACAAAACATACATAAATAATTTTTATTTCTAACATTTCCCATTCCCAATAATTTTCAATAATTTTGAACAATTTCAATTCAAAATTTCATGCATAACAAAACATACGTAAAGAATTTCATTTACAAATTTCCAACAATTTCATTTCTAACAACATACAAATTTATTTCGAACAACCAATAATTTCAACCATCACAAATTCACAATTCACAATTCACAAAATAATGAAATATACATAAACAATTTCAATGTTCAATAATTTCTAACAATTTTCATTTCTTAATTTCAAAATTTCCAACAATTTCATTTATAACATTTTCCAACAATTTTAATTCAACCATTACAAAACATACATAAACAATTTCCATTTCCAACATTTTCCATTCCTAATAATTTTCAACAATTCCATTTTCAACAATTTTGAAGAATTTCAATTCAAAATTTCAAACATTACAAAACATACATAAACAATTTCCATTTCTAACAACTAACATTTTTATTTCCAATAACCAGCAATTTCAACCATACAAATTCACAATTAGCAAAAATAATGAAATATACATAAAACAATTTCAATTTTCAACAATTTCTAACAATTTTCATTTCTTAATTTCAATAATTTCCAACAATTTCATTTATAACATTTTCCAACAATTTCAATTCAACTATTAGAAAACATACATAAATAATTTCCATTTTCAACATTTTCTATTCCTAATAATTTTCAACAATTTCAATTTAAAATTTCAAACATCACAAAATATACATAAATAATTTTCATTTCCAATTTTTAACAATTTCATTTCTAACAACTAACAATTTCATTTCCAACAACCAACAATTTCAATCATCACAAATTTACAATTCATAGAATAATGAAATATGCATAAACAATTTCAATTTTCAACTATTTATGACAATTTTCATTTCTTAATATCAACAATTTCCAACAATTTCAATTATAACATTTTCCAATAATATCAATTCAACCATTACAAAACATACATAAATAATTTCCATTCCCAATAATTCAATAATTTCATTTCCAAGAATTTTGAACAATTTAAATTCAAAATTTCAAACATCACAAAACGTATATAATCAATTTCTGTTTCCAAATTTCCAACAACTAACAATTCCGTTTCTAACAACCAACAATTTTAATCTATCACAAATTCATTTCCAATAATTTTCTTTCCAACAACTGACAATTCCATTTTCAGCAACCAACAATTTCAACCATTACAAATTCATTTCCAACAATTTCGATTCAACAAGTACAAAAACATACATAAGCAACTTTTTTGCAATAATTTCTAACAATTTTCATCACAAAACAGACATAAATAACCAAATACAATGAGTTTATCTTTTAACATACCTAAACAATTTTCATTTCCAACAATTTCTATCACAAAACATACACAAATAACCAAATATAATGAATGTAATTTTCAACGTATCAATTTTCATTTACAATAATTTCCAACAATTTTTATCACAAAACATAACAATAATTTTCAACAATTTCCACCACAAAACATACACAAATAACCAATTACAATGAATTTGTTTTTCAATTTAAGGGCAAAAAATACACCCAAAAAATAAAAAATCTATTTCAATTTTTTAGATCTGGGGTGGGGAGGGTGGTGGTGGGTTGGTGGGTGGCGTCGGGCGGTTGCTGGGAGTCTGTGGTGGTCGCTAAATGGCCAAAGAGTGACTAACGACAATGATGATGAAGAGAGAGAGTGAGAGTGTGACAGAGAAACTAATGAGAGGAAGAAGAAGGAGAACGTCGGGTGTGTGTGTGGCAGGGAGGGGATGACTGAGAGAGTGTGATTTTTTGCATTTTACACCCCCCCACCCTCGCCCCCAAAATTTGAGACTTTTTTTTAAAAGAATGGCCTTGTTATTATTTATAAAAAAGACAATAGGGCTCCTTTTAATTAAAACTAAATTTCTAACTATAATTAAAGTATAGCTCTAACTATAATTATAATAAAATCAAATATCTTATATTTGATTCTTAAAAATCCTTAAACTTTTCTAACTTAATTTAAATTAATTTTTTCTTTTATTTTAAGTGGACCAATTAGGTTCCTAATAAAGATTGAAAATGGAATAAAAGTTGCAAATTAGGCCCTCGAGCTAGGCCATTTTTTAAATTTTATATTATTTTAAATTTGGATTTAATTTTAAAAATAAATAGATTTTAATAAAATATTTCATCCAAACTTTAAATAATTGAAACTATGGATAATAACTATCATGAATATTACTTTTCTAAAAAATACTTTATAAATAAAATGAACATTATCACTTATTATTTTAGATTTATTAATGAATTTTTGCATGTAAATTTCAAATATACAAAGTAAATATGTTTGTTGAAAGAAAATTTTTGTTTCAAAATTTTATAGCATACTTTATTATACTAAGACTCATTTTCATAAAAAGTTAATATGCGTTATTTTGTATTTAAAAGTGTTTTATAACTCATTCATTTTTCTAAAGGAGGCTAATATTACGAGTTTTAAGTTTAATTTTTAAATATTTCAACTTGCTCTTCTTAAAAAATATTTCAACTTTAATAAGGAATCCATATTCCATTTTATTTTTATTAAATTAATATTTCTAAAGCCAATCTCTTGCTTTTGAAAAAATAATTAATTAAAATCTATTTGCTTTATTTTTTAAACTAATATCACTTTAAACTATTATCTCCTTTTTTGTCACTAATCATTGTTTGCTTTGCTAAGTTTGACAATAAAATGGTGTTTTGTCTAGTCAAAACATAAAAGAATAATATCAATTTACGAGTTTACATATACAATAAGTACCATGATAGTATTATCAAAATCATGTAATTTTCAAAATAAAAGACTATCATACTGCTATTATTTTCCAAGTGAAAAAAGATACAAAAAGGAATTACCAATTATAGCTTGGGAGTGAAGTTGAGGTAATGGGCAGAGACAACAATATGAAGTTTGCTTTGTTAACCTATATAAAAACACACAAGTAAAGAAATATATCTTCAATTGTAAAAAGGCAAAGCAATCATATGAAAAAAAAAGTAAATTAAGAAGTAAAGATTAAATAAAACAAATTCACAGTAGAGGAAAGTAGCCAGCTAATTGTTATAATTAAGATCATCAGTAATTTACACGACTTCATTACATGTAGAAACATTATTATGTAAATTATACCTGATTATGCAATAATAGTATTAAATAAATATTCAGCGCATGATAATTAACAAATAAAAAATATTAGTTAGAAGAAAATTTCAATTGAAAGATAAGTCTTTGTACTTATATCAATACAAAAGGACAATATATATATATATATATATATATAATTGTTAAAATTATTAAAGTAAACAAAAAATATATCATAAAGAATAGAGTTTGCCCTAATATCTTCATCATCTAACCAATTTCGTGAAGACGTAAAGGCTTCCAAAGTATTAAGGTGAAGTCAAGAACGATGATGACTAACTATTCGACTGCCAACATTAAAAATAGACTCTAAAAAATAGTAGATACTAGACTTGTTAAGATCTCTTGTAATTGCTTGGATGATTGGAAAAGTGCTCCCATGTGTTTTTCATCATATCAATTTATTGAATTGCTCATTTTTTACTTCGGTCTTAACACCTGCCTTGAAACAGTTAGCTAACTTAATCCTACTATAAGAAGTCCTAACCTTCTTTTTTAATGAAGTATGTAAATTCGAAGACTCACACTAGTCTTATGAACAATAAACGACGCTAAAGGGGAAGTTGATGCTAAACTACTACGATCCTAATCTTTGTCCAGTTGATAATTATTTAACAAATCATACTAGAATTGTTTAATGATATCAATATTTTATCGCCATACAAGTTTTGACAGTAAAAATATAGCCCTCTATCTAATATATTATGCCCAATAAAAAATGAATATTATAGTTTTTCTAACCATAGAACAATAAGAATTTAGTTTCTTCATCATCTATTCTTTTATAACTTGGATCACCTTATTATAATCAAATGTTGAACCATATAAAGCTTGCTTGATCTCTTACATGTTGTTAAAGAAAATGTGCCAAGTAGCATATTTTATTCTTGAGAACAAGTCATTAGCATTATAAAATATCTCCCACTTCACACAAAGTACTTTATCTAACTCCCATCGCACTTTTGTCAGTAGACATGTATACTGAGATTCTCTTTGTTTCAACCTATTGAACAATATAACATACATAGTTACCGAATCCAACATCTTGAATGTTGAATTACATCTAGTCAAATAATCCAAAACCATCTTCTTAGTGAATCAAACACATTGTTGTTGTGCAACTTCTTCAAACTTTCCACTCTTTTGGGTATTGCACTCTAATACACTACATTATTCTAGATTGTCTATACCGCTTCCTTTATCAACTCTAGGCTGTCCTTCACAATCAAATTCACGTTATGCACAAAATAACACATATAAATAGCCTTCCACCAATTAACAAGCTTTTGACTCGTAACTTATTCTTCACTTTTTCTATCTTTACATTATTTGTGGTATAGTTATTAAGAGTTATGGTTCAGAGCTTGGTGTTAATGTTCCAATATATTAAGCAATCCACTAGTATGGTTGTTATTGATGTTCCAATATATTAAGCAATTCACCATTACAGTTGTTAACTTTCATTTGTATACAGTGTTGGTGCATAAATAAACCTACCATTTAAAAATATTTAAAATGTTAATTATAACATAATCATTAAGTAAATAATAACACTATTAAATAATATAATTTACTTTTGCAGTCAACTATGTAGAGTCTAACCATTATTAATATAGTGTGTCATCATTGTCATATAACCCTTCTTTTGGTTGTCAATCGTCCACATATATGGAATAACATCTACTTATTTGTGAATACTCAATATTGTCTTCAATATTTCTTTCTTTTGATCATCATAAATCTTGAAATCATCTTTCTTCATAGTATTCCAAGTTAGGATCTTAGAGGTCAGTTGAAATGTGGTTAGCAACATTAAGAAGTTTTTACTATTAAAAAAGGAGAGTAGATGCTCATCACCAATGATCATCTTAGGCATTAAAAACTTTTATTTATTACTATCATAACTTGTTGCAGTCATTTCATTCTTCACTCTCATTAGGTTAGGGTAAAAATGTTTATAGTTCTGATAATATCCTCTTTCATGGCTCCAAGTGTCTCTTCAAATGAGAGGTTCAACCTTTAGAACTCTTAACCAACATCTTGTAAAAATTTACATTCAGTCTTTTCAACTCCATCCTTTGATCTATTATTGTTAAAGTGATTCCAAACATCAATTGTCAATGAACTTATTCTTTAACCTGAATCGTTTCTTCACTTAATACCAAATTAGAACTTTTTGCTATATTATCAAATATTAGATTATAAATCTCCACTTGAGGAATATGTTGATCCATTGAAAACAATCAACCTATATTAAAATGTTTTGGGTCAGTTGCTTTATTAAAATGGAAAAAAGGGATCTTAAATAATATTTAATGTTGCATTCATTGCAATATATGCAAAAGAAAGAGAATTTGTGTAAATTTCAAACTATACAACATTGTGAAGAAACCTTATGACCTTAATTTCAAAAAGTGGATGGCATAAGATTTTCACTCATTACAATCTCATTAAAGACATATTACAAGTCCAAACTAAAGCAATGACACAAAAAAAGGAGATGTTATGTTTTCCTTTTTTCTTTAATATAAATTGAAAGATTATATATAATGAGTAAGCATCAAAGATGATAAAGTAGATACGATATTTAGGAACATCTAGTCTACTTGTTTCATTTTTATGTTAATAAATTAAATGAAATAGGACGTTCCATACCTATAACAATATGCATTAATGGAATTAAGGATTAAAGTTGAAAGATTTTGATTTCAGCTTAACCTTTGTATCTAAGGAATGGTAGTTAGAAGTTGATAGCTTTTAGTTGTTATAAGTATGCCCTACGAAGCAATTCAAGGATGTAAAACAATTAAACAAATTGATATATGCATTATTTGTTTTGTTTTTACCTATCCTCCTATTTTTGTAATCCTAGTTAGTCTTTTTGACCTAACTTGCCAAAATTTTGTGTATATATGGTCATCTAGTCATCTTACTACTTAGGAATCACTCTTCTCTTCATACCCATTTGTTTCGATTTTCCTTTAGCATCAGATTGTTACTTATTAGGCCTAATTTAAATGGGGTAAAGGGATAATTATATGGTATTAATTTAAGAAATCTCTCTTTAGATAAATGAAACAAAATAAAAACAAGATAAATCAAATTTTAAAAAAAGCAAACTCCCTTTTTCCAAATTATTGCAAAATTTTAAATTCCAACAAATAGAAACATTAATAGAGTAAACTAGGTAGAATAAATCTAGCAAACCATAAAGTTTCAAATCACCATGTCCATACTTTTAGCACTTAAGCTTTAGCTAGTTTTATGCAACTCATTGATAATGTAGGAAACTTTCCAACATTTTGCCATCAATTTCTAATAGAATTGAATCTTTTTTTGTATTTAAGCTTATTGCACGTAGAGTGTGAAAAGCATAACTCAAATTATTTTTTCCCTTGTACATTTACTAAATCTTTCAAGTGCTAGCTAATACTCTCCATATCGATGTGCTCTTTTAAGACATAATAAAAAATATTCAGCACTTCTTAAAGTCAAAAGTTAAAAAAAAAACTATGTTTTTCCAAATACATACATAGGTGTCATTTACATGGCAAACTAGGTTTTTGTTATTCATATACGCATATGTATAATGGGAAGCAATTAAGCTTGTTTCCAACTAGAATACTTAACTAAAGATTTAGTTAAGCACCTCAACCTCCAAATGAAAGATGTCAATTTTCAAAGAGTTCATTATTTAAGGACAATTCACTAAAAGATAATAACTTTATATAAAAAATTATTCTAAAATTTAAGCTCATATTTTTTAATATGTAATATATAACCCATTAATCTTTTGTTTTGTATAAGAACAATGTATGTCATTTTTTACTTTATTTATTAGTTTTTAATTTGTAAAAAGATTTTGTTTTCACACATACAAACATGTGACATACATAAAAAAAAACAATATGAATGGAGTAAACAAACCAATTTGCATAGGTGACTAGCCAGAAGCAAAAGAATGGAGGAGTAGATAGGCAAAGAGAAAAGGCCAGAGGCCACAGTGAGTAGAGACGAAGAGCATAGGCCAGCAAGACTAGTGAGTAAAGGCAAGAAGCAGTGTAATAGTGAGCAGTCAATAGATGAGGAGCAGAGGAAGGCAAAGAGGAGAGCTGTTGCCTATTGTCATTGTCAAGCGCAAGTGAGGAGAGCAGTGAGCCAGTGATATACAAAACCATTAGAGTGGAGGAGAGGTGTTTTGTGATTATGTGATGTCATTTTTCTCTAAGCAATAAAAACAAATGAAATGATGTCATTTTTCTCTAAGCAATGAGCACATATGAAAGGACATCATTTCATATAGACAATAACGCCAACATATTGTACATAAAAGATGTGATTTTTATTAGAAAAATAATTTTATTTTGTGTCATGTTAAAAAATGAAGTTTAAGCTAGGTTGAACTCGGTTTAAAACCCAAAAAATTAAAACAAGCTTGGGACTAGCTTAAAACTTGGTCAAATAAGGCTAAACCTATTGGTTTCATGTTAGGCTAAGTCAGGCCAAGGCCACAATGCCAATCTTGATTCCTAATATATTTATAATGGTTATACATTATAATTATAATTAGATAAATTAAAAGTCATTTTTATTTTTCTTTAATTATCCAATAAAATTTTTTTAATCATTGATCAAAATTAATATTTAGCAACATGTCATAACCATCCAAATATTAGGAATGTGAGAATGGTTTGACTTAACCTATTTATGCATATTTGTAACATATAATTTAATTCTTTCCTCATCTAGTATTCCAACTAGAAATAAAGTGTTGAACAAGTGTCTAGTACATTTAAATCCAATCATGTTAGTTCTTATTAGTAAGTAACTAATTTATAATTGATATTTTAAAATAATCTTTTCAAATGTGAATCTCTCTGGCCAAAAATTTCCTTAAATCATTACTAACCAAAAACAATTGAACATTATCCCTAACTACTTCAGGATGACAAATTCTTTATTAACTTACTCAGCTATTTTCATATGGTTCATACTATATCCAAGTAATTATAACTTAACTATTTTAAATAAAATAAGTCATAGGTAACATTAAAACATAAACATGAGATACCTTGGTAATCTCAAGTCTAAGGATCAGTATACAACCACATAATGAAGAAATCAATAGACAGATAAGTAATATTCCATTAGCGATCCTCATAATCCAGCTAGTTTATCGAACTTATTCTCTAATAAACACCCACATGTTTGTTTAAATATCACTTTAGTATTGGAGATTGACTAATTTAAGAAAGAAATGCAATGTGTGTTAGTCTTTTCCACTGCATTAATCATAATCAAGCTAGTTTATCGAACTTATTCTCTAATAAATACCCACATGTTTGTTTAAATATCACTTTAGTATTGGAGATTTACTAATTTAAGAAAGAAATGCAATGTGTGTTATTCTTTTCCATTGTATTAATATCCAATCCTAATAAAGAAATGACTAGGAATGATTTAGACATAACATGCAAATGTAATACAAATCTTATATTTATGATCTCATCATAATTTCATTTGAAAAATATATTTATCTCATGGACTTTAACTTATATGTTAGTTAATTAAACAAATACACATAAGATAAAGAATGTTTTTAGCTAATTATATAATAAAATATTTAACCAATTGATTGGTTGTATGGTATACACCACCAATCTCCCACTTGCACTAAGCTAATCATTTAAGTAACTTATATCATATCACCATATAGGGCTACCATTAAGACATTTTTTTTAGTAAGAGAATTCTACAAGATTCTCTTTAATGATTACTTTTATAAATTTTATAACTTACATCTCAATTATCTTTATTGTTTAAAGAAACTGCCCGAATACATATATAGATCTTTGATGAGCCCTTAGCTCTTTTCACTTGCCTAATAGATATTTTATAGTACATTACTATTTTACTATTACAAGGAGTTATACTAAATTTATTAAAGAATTTCTTGATTCAAATAATCATTTCCACTAAATGCAAAGTGTGTTAGAGCTTGTTTAGCAATTAGGGCTATATTAGAACCTTTTTAACTCAAAAATAATATTGTTCCCAGTAAAGTATACCTTAACTAGGACTTACTTATGTCAAACTAGTTAATACCTACATAACTTTAAACTCAAACATCAACTTATACATATATTAATGAATATATTTAATACTTAAACTAGAATAGGCTAATAACTTATGTATCTGTAGATCAAATTATCATAATTAATTTGTTACCTTTTATATTTATAAGAGTTTTTAGACTACCATGTATTTAATAATCGAAAATGCTTGTTTAATTTGATTTGATTCTCTCTTTCTAACAAACACACTTAAAACACATATGTAGATAGGAAATAAAAAATTTAAAAGCACATATGATAATCCCCACCCCTACACTTAAAACTTATATTATCCCAATGTAATCTTAAATGTAAGAAATGAAGCATTCAACAAAACAAAAAATGTGAAAATGTGAATGAAAAGAAACAAACTTCCCTTAGGTTGCCTTCTAAGTAGCGCCTTTGTCTATTTTTGCTAGCCTAACTCCAGGCTTTACTCCTCACGTGACAAAATTATAGTTTTCAGGTGTCATAAATTTTACCTTTTCCACTTTAGTTTCTATAGGATAAGACTTGAGTTGATGACCACTCACATTTAATGTCTTCATTATCTTCATCCTCTTAATCTCTATTAAATCCCTGCAATTTTGAAAATTCTCCAATCTTTACTAAATCCCTGCACTTTTGAAAAATATCCAATATCTTTTCACCCTTTTCCTCCTTGTTCAATTCTCCAACCTACCAGGTAAAAGTGAAGGGTTAGTTTTAACAACAATTAGGGACTCAATATTCACTTTCGAGCCAAATGATATATACCTTCTCATTCGAACTCCTTCTTAACTTCTTTCTCACCAGTAATCCCTTGAATAGTCCTCTCATGATTCTCAATCTCCCATCCATTCCTTAAGCTTACCATGCTAATATTCTTTGGATTCACCTCAGGTTGAAATGGTTGCTTCTCTTCACTTTATGATTCTAGGTTGTTAATAGCTACCATCATCTGACCCATCTGGCTTACCAAGTTATGGATTCTAGACCTTATATCCTGCTGGAATTGTTTCACTTTTTGCTAAAATTGTAGAGTATTAGTAGCAAAAGACTTAATTAAGTCTTCCATAGATGTACCTGAGTTGGAATAAGAGGTTTTTGGTCTATTTGGGAGTTGTTGTGCATCATGTAGCATATTTAGGAAGTATTTTTTTCTTGAAATTTCCTCCATAACTAAGGTCGAGTTGATCTCTCCAACTTAAGTCATAGGATTATGTATATGGTCGGGTTATAGGAAAAATTGTCGCTAATAACATTGACATACTCCAGCAATGACATAGTCCCTTCATAGTGTCCTTTCGATACACAAACAATAACAAACATGAAAAGATCATAAAATAAATGTAAAAACTAACTAAAAAAGAATATACACAAAACACCAATTGAAATCACAAAAAAAAAACTAAAGCACCACATTCCCCAATAATGGTGTCAAAATTCTTGTTGGATGTCAAATGCATCAAAAAATAAAACCTAACTTTGTACACTAAGATTTATTGTAGTGATGACTAAAGATCATATCCACAGTGAGTGTACATGTAGCTTTTGTGATGAAAAGAATTGGTGTTTAGGATACCGGGGGTTTGTTTAGAATTAATAAGAAAACAAAGTAAAATTGAACTAATAAAAGCAATTCAAATTAAAAACATAAAATTGAGAAAATTGATGAATCAGTTTGGAATTCAGTTTTTAGTTCAATCTCAGCCTATATACAAACAAATATACTTCGTCATCTTGTTGTTCCCATAACTCTCTTGAAACTGTTAATTGTAGGTTAACAATAAGCTCTGTTAATCCCAGTTTTCCTTTAAGTCGTATTTAATCAAAATAATATCTTTGACTAAACCTATCTATCAAACAACTTAAAATAAGCTCTCTAGATTTAATAGGACAATTGCATTACAAACCAAAAAATAGATTAATCTAGGCAACAATCACATAAGCTCACATTATTTGACCTATATTATGTTATTCCTAATTATTAATCATCATTAGTTTACCACAAATGAATTGAACATACAATTATTACGTATTGTATTTCATATTCTGTCATACATAAACAATCCATTGAGAATGAGAATATAAACCATCCATACATGAATACCTAAAATAACAAGAAAATAATAATAGAAACAATCTCTAAAGAGAGAAAGTCAACAATACATAATGAAGAGATGTTTAGATGTGATCCTCGGCTTCGATTTCACCTTTGAATTGGAAAGAAGAAGACTAGCCCTCTATGGATCTTGGAGAAGAATGTGTTCTATCTCTTTTAGTGTTTTAAAAACAATTCATTCTCCTTTTGTCTACTCATATGTTTATTTATACGAAAAACTAGATTTTCATGAAGATGCACAGTCATGCATCTAACCGAGCATCACCAAAATAAGCCACTTTAGAGATTATGCACGGCCGTGCAAGAGTATACATAGCTGTGCATATTGCAGGCCATGCGAATTATTTATTTTCTTATGCTTTCTTACCCAATCTTCACTCTAATCTATCTCTTTCTTGTTCCACAAAAATGAGTATAAACATCAAGAGAATGGCTTAAAGAATGTGTTTTTAACTCATATGGCTTAGAGAATGCACTTTTAACTCATTTTAGCTCTTGTGCTTCCAATTTGTACCTAAGACCAAATGTGAACCAAAATAAATATCTTAAGCATTTCATAATATTATTCGCTAAGCATTATAGAATGAATATATAACAATTAAGCATTCATCATTTGTCAAATTCCATTCCTTGGCAACATATTTTATGTCCTAAAACTATGCTCTTGTGCATTATGAGGTAGCACTTCTCCCATATTAGAACTAAATGTGATTCTTCACATCTTTGGAGTACTTTGTCCAAATTAGTCAGGCACTGATCAAAAGAGTCTCCAAAGATTGAAAAATCATCTATGAATACTTTCGTAATGTCCTCGGTCATATCTACAAAGATAGACATCATGCACCTTTAAAATGTAGTTTGGGTGTTGCATAACATGAAAGGCATCCATCTATACACAAATGTTCTATAAAGGCATGTAAGTGTTGTCTTTTCTTGGTCCTTGGATAAATACAAATCTGATTATATCTTAAGTAACCATCCGAGAAGTAGTAAAATGAATGAATAATCACTATTTCTATCATTGAACCTATAAATGGGAGAGGAAAAGTGATCCTTTTTAGTCACTTTATTGAGTTTGCGATAGTCGATGCATAATCTCCATCCTGTGACTGTTCTTGTGGAAATTGGCTCTTCACTTTCACTCTCTATTTCAATCATTCCATCCTTCTTCAGTATTCATTATACCGGCTAATGTATTTGTCATCTAATGTTAGGTATATGATACCTGCTTCTAAAAGCTTAACCGCTTCCTTTATATAAGGGTTCAACTTTTATTGATGTTCCCTTACCACTCTACTTTCTTCTTCAAGGTTTGTCCTATGCATAACAACATTTAGGCTTATAACTCGAACTTCAGATATTTGTCATCCCATAGCCTTCATCTACTTCTTTATGATCTCTACATCCTACTCTCTTGTTCCCTATCTAGATGATTGGAAATAATGATGGGTAAAGTTTAGCCTTCTAGCCTTCATTTAGAAAGGTATATCTAAGTTGTGTGGGTAAAGGCTTAAGCTTTAGACTTGATCATTTCTCAATGAAGGTTGGTATGGCTGCTTTTATCCTTAATAATATATCTTGATGTATTTGAGCACCTATCTCCTCCATCTCAACTTCTTCCTTAAACTTAGCTTCGTTATCCTTCTTAGCTGTGTCATCCATCTCAGCTTCCTCAGATTTAATTTCTTCAAAACAATTCTCTTCCTACTCTTATATACATTCATCCATAATATTTATCTTCATGAAAAAGTTAGTTTCTTTCAAATTTTTTAAGGCTTTTTCATGTTGAACTCCACTTGATCCTCAGCAATTCGAAGTGTTAGTTTACCTTTATAAATGTCTATTAATACTCTCCTTATGTTCATGAAAGGTCTCCAAGAATTAGTGGATAGTTCTTATCCTCTTTGAAATCTAAGACTACTAAGTCCACAGGGATAATGAACTTGGCCATATGTATTAAGACATCATCATCCACTCCAAACTATCTCTTAATTGATTGATGAATTAGCATAAAATTTTGCTTCACCTCAGCAAACCCCAATTTCCTAAATATCGATAAAGGCATAAGATTTATACTTGTGCCTAAGTCACATAAGCGCTTTGCGAATTCAAATTCACCAATCACACAAGGTATTGTGAAACTCCCAGATCCTTTAGCTTGAAAGGGATGTGTCTTCAAAGCTAAAGGCATATGGCTAATGATTATGGAGCTATAACTTCTAGTTAAAGCTACCGATTGGGTACCTTCCCAAGTCCTCTTCTTTGATAATATGTCCTTCAAAAATTTAGCGTACTTGGGCATATGTTTCAAATGCCTCTATGTAACATCCCGCTCCCATACTAAAGGTTAGAGCCCTAGCTTTTGGTAATTAAGAAAATAACAATGAGAAATTAGAAAATGATTTCATGCTCATGCATAATATTAGCATACACACAAGTGAATATTGATTTTTGCACATTAAAATAATTATACATGCATTCATTGACAATTCCAAGGTATAATTAATTTTTTTGTCATGTGACATGTGATATTATTGAGAATTGTGGTTTATTTATATTGAAACCTGAATTGGAGTCTAAAAATTATTGACTTAGAATTTTTGGTGAATTTTAGAAAAATCTTCGAAAAATGTTGAGTATTACTGGCCTAGGAAAAATGACAACTTGCAAATAAATTGATGAATGGAAATAGAAATGAGAGTCAAATGATAGTGGAAAATTGTATAGGTGACTTTGAGATTATATTGAGAAAATGATATTGAAAATTTAGAGACAATTGCAGTAAAATTTGGAGATGAGTGAACTAGTTTAATATGAGAACCTAGTTGAATCCATAGAAATTTGGACATGTGGCAAGTGACAGGTGTCACTTGCCAAGCCATGCCTTTAAGCTCACGATGGTTTTAATTTGAAAGACCAAGTTACTATTTTTGTCTTGTCTTAAAATATCTTCTTCGTAGCTTTTTTTCTTCAAGTTCCTTCATTTACATAGAGCTTTTCATCAAATCTTCACAAAAGAAAAACCTTGTTTTTATCTACCTTTTTCTACTCCCAACTTCGGTTTTCTTCCTTTTGCCTTAAGAAAAATCGAAACTTGCCCAACTTCTATAATGATGTACGTGAGTTGCATGGAGATTAGGGCTTCTTGAGATTTTGACGAAGTTGGAGATTTAACAAGTATTGAGTAAATCTTTATGAGTTGTGAATATGTGTATTAAATTTGGTGAATTAGTTGATATTTCATATTCAAGAGAAGAATATACATTTTTCATGTTCTCTATGAAAATAGGATGTAAAATTTGATTTGTTGATTTTTTAGTTTTGATGAGCGATATATTATAAGAAGTGGTAGAAATGATTTTTGGAGTTGAATGATCTTAGAAAATATGTACAATTAGGTACAGAAAATTTTGGAGAAAAAACAAGTCAATGCTCTGTTATGTTGTTTCTTCACTATATACATGGGTTTTGAGTATTTTTAGAGATGAACAAAAGAATAAATTTTAGAGTTAAGAGATAGGTGTATGATGATGTTTGGAGATGAGAAAGATTGTTTAAAATGAAAGTTGAGAAAAAAAAATTGAGAATGTACAAAAAGTTGAAGTGTAAAATAATGAAGAGTTGGAGAAAAAGAAAACGCATAAAACATAAAGGAGAAACATGAATGAACCTTTTTATGTTTTTTATGATTTTATTTTAAACTTGGATTTTGGATTTTGGTTTATGAATGTTGAGTAATAAGAGTCAAATGAAGAGAAAATGAGAGTAGAATCAAATTAGAAATGTTAGATAGAAGAAAAGGAAAAAAAAGATGAACAAAATTCAGAAAAATGAGAGAAACATAAGTGGAGAATTTCTGGTTTTGATGTTTGATGTTAATTTGGATTTTTGATTGATTTTGAATGTTTGAAGCTAAATGGAAGTCGAAAATGGAGGTTGAAATAAGTTAGAAATGGATTAAATGAAAGAAAAGAAGAAAAAGAAAGAAGAAGAAATCGCAGAGGTTTGGACGATCGCGATTTTGGAAGAGGAAGAGGGAAATCATGATTGTGCTTTTGCATGATCACGACTTTCCTCTAATTGAGCACGATCGCAACTTCTAAGGTTGAAGGCAGACACGAACATCCTTCGATCTTTTGACCATATCTTCTTCTCCTAACCTCCAATTGACATGAGATTTAAACCATTAAACTCATAACACATTGATCTACCTTTCCACCAAAAATTATAACAATACGAATTTATTTGGGAGAGATTGAGTGATAAAATATTTATGGAAATGATGAAAAATTCTGGACTAGTTATGCATAGTCGTGCATTAAGTCGCAAGGGCGTGTATTATGTTGGTGTGCACGGGTGTGCATTATGGTTGCACACCTGTGACTCAATTTTGATGTGATACACAGCCATGAGTTTATGTTGCACAGCCATGAATAAATATTAGTTGGGGTTAATAATTTTAAGATGAAAATGTCGAGGAGTACTGAAATATGATAACTGGTATAATTTCACTAAACATGCTTTGGTCTTTTGGTTATATCTTGATCTGTAGATTTTCAAATGAGATGATTTTTTTATTTCAAGTAAACTAGAGACATAGGGATACAAATTATCTAAAGAAATCGAATTTCAATTCTACCTCTAGAATTCCAGATTTCAATTAAAGTTCAGTACATGATACTATTTTAGTATAAGAATAGTCCGAAAATGTTTAGGGTATAACTTTCAGATTACTGAACCAAATTTAACTATCTTGGTGTCATTAGAAACTTAATACATAGGGGAACATTTTTCTAGAAGAAAGTGCTACCAAATTTCTTCATTTATTGGGGTCAGAAAGAACATGTAAAATTGACCCGAAATGATGTTTATGGAAAAATCTGAATTGGACCAAGGGATAAATGAATTGTGATTGTAATAATTTTAGTGAGACATAAACCCAAAGTATAAAGGATAAGTAAGTGAGTTTTGATATTGGAATGAGTTGTGACTTGAATAATGGAAAAAAAAACTGGGAATATCATTGAGCAGGCATTGTATACATTCCATATACACGTTTGTGCATAAAGGAATACTTATAATTGTGAAATTATTAATATGTGTGCAACATGTGTATTGCTTAATTTGGATGTGTAGGATAAACATCTGTATTCAAATGTTTCCAAATCATAGAAGCTAATGCTAATCTGGAGCGTACTGTGAGTAGACTTAGATGGTCTTACTTTATTGTTTATTTTGTTTATATTAT
>JANSVA010000003.1:24926284-24936814 GCA_025504915.1 Erythroxylum reticulatum | reverse complement strand
ATGGTTGTCCAAGGATAATTGGTATCTCCAAGTCTTCCTCTATTTCTAGAATGATGAAGTCCATGGGAAAGGTAAATTTTTCTACCTTAACAAGAATGTCCTTAATTATACCTCTTGGACGATGAATAGATCGATCAACCAACTGCACACTCATCATGGTCAATGCTATTTCTCCTATCTTTATCTTTTGGCATAAAGTGTAAGGCATCATACTTATGCCAGCTTCTAAGTTTATAAAAGCATTATCCACTTTGACATTACCTTGGTGCAAGGAATGTAAAAATCCACTAGATCATTTTTTTTTCGCAATAATGTTTCCATTTCATTAGAGTTCTCCATGCTTCCAACTTCATTTGTTAGCTTTTCCAGCTCCTTTTTGTTAATTAATCTCTCTTATATGGATTCCATAAGAGTGAGTTGTGTTTTCAATTGCTCTATTACCTCAAAGACATCCTTCAACTCTGTTTCTTTTGACTTCCGTTGTGCTAAAACGGGATATGAAATTGTAGTTCGATACTCCTTGATTTCCTTTATGTTATGTTCATTTAGCAAGAGAATTTTGTTTGCTCTTTTCTTTTGCTACTCCGAATCTTCTGTAGCTTGGTAGAGCTTCTCCTCAGAGGCCTGAGTGATAACCATGATTCTTTTCTTTGGGTTTATTTCTATGTTACTTGGAAGGCTCCCTAAATTTCGTGCAGACAATGCATATGTCAACTAGCCATTTAGACTTCCAAGTTCTGAATGGAGAATACATGATTCTTTGTCACTTGTGAAAATTTTTCTTCCAATCTCTTATATGCATCATCCATGCTTCCAATCTTATTTAATATTTTGTCTAATTTGGTATCCAGGTTTCTTCTGCTAGAATCCAGGTGATTGTTGAGGTTAGAATTAACCTCCATCATTGTTTGACCACGAAAAGTTTAGATGATTCTTCTACGTATGATTGTACGTGTTATAATAGAGTTTTTCCCTACTCCAACACGACCAAACTATGCTCCAATATACTTAACTTGCTCCATTTCATTACTTTGCATTAGGAAGTACTTGATGATATCATGATTATCCTGGCCACATAGCTCGCATCTTTGTTTAATGTCCTTAACAGGGGATAAAGAAGAAGCTTTTATGTTGTTCAGTTGTTGAGTCAAGTTGTCGATCTTACCTTGCATTTCTATAATTGGGTCAACGACTAAAGCTCCTTTTTGGTCACAGAGGGTTGTAAGTTGTCTACTCCTGTCATTCGTCCACAGACAACTATTACTGTCCATTTTTTAAGTAACTCCTCCACTTCATCAATAGTCTTTCGCATAAGTGATCCGCCCAATGTTACATCTATGGTACCTCTCATGGGTTGATTGACTCCATTGTAGAAGACTTGCAAAAGAAAATCTTTTGGTAGGTTATGATGTGGACACGTCCTTTGCAAATCCTTATATCTCTCCTATGCCTCATAAATTGATTCCCACCATTATGTTGGAAGTTCATAATTTCTTTTATCGTCTTTATAGTTTTAGTTGGGGGAAAATACTTGTCTAGGAAGACACATACCAATTGCTTCCATTGTGAGATTTAAGGGACTGAGAAAGTGATACTAAGCTTTGGCTCTATCCCTTAACATAAAGGGGAAAAGCTTCATCCTAACTGCATCTTCTGACATCCCATGTTATCAGAAGATATCATATATTTTGAAGAAATTTATTATATGTGCATTAGGATTCTCATTGGTCAGTTCGTAGAATTGCACATTTGTTTGCAAAATGTTCAATAGGGTCAGTTTAATTTCGAATGAAGGTGCTTGAATAGGAGGTCTAGCAACACCTTAATTAGTTGCATTAAATCCCGATCTCATGAAATCTATAAGGGTTCGAGGTTGGTTCCCTTGGTTTTCTCCTTATTGAAACTCTTAGTGAAATTCCTCGGCCATTAGTTATTTAATTTCTTTTTCTTAACATTTGGCTATTCTAATGGCTTACTCCAGGCGAGTAATGTCGAGTGCTAGGGTTTCAACAATTTGACTTCAACTTCGAGTGACTTTTGTGTTCATGCAAATACACAAGCACAAAAACTAAACTAATCCTACTAACTCCTCAACGACGTTGCCAAAAACTTATTGAGGCAAGTTTTAATCTATTTAAAAACCCTCAAAATACTACAAGTGCACATTTAATGGGTGTAGTATATGAGGTTTCGATCCCTTGAGGAGTTATTGAACTAATCTAATTCTAAGTTATCTAAGGCCTAAAGAATTATTAAAAAGAAAATAAAAACTACAAAGAAAAGTAAACACGTGAAGATCATTGATTGGAATTAAAAAGTAAAATTATCACACAAAGAGTCAAAATGATCACCAGTAAATTAACAATGGAAATCATACAAGGAAGATTAGTTGACTATGAGAAGGAGGATTTATCATATCATTAAATGCTATCATGATTACTTTTTAGTTAATATAGTATTGATCTTAGACTTTCAAAGGGTGGATTACTTTCTCTCGAGTTATAATCGTTAAACCCTAAATCATAACCCCTAATTGAATTATGGAAATTGAAATTTCTCAATTAACAAAAACTTACAATTCCAATCAGATCTTAAGCCCTTTAATAGACAATCAGGTCCTCACACGAGATCAATCTTTGTATAAAATCTTGATTTGATTATTTGAGGGATCTATTAGATTGATTAACTCTTATTACCCAATCTAATCATTTTGCTACCGATTCACTCTCTCAATTTGTTACCGAAACATGCAAATGCAACAAATAATCACAACACCCAATATATTAATATTAAAAGAAAACATATTAACATTACTTCATGAACAAATCCTTAAGAAATTTAGAACATCATCATCAAATCTTTCTCAAAGTGGTAAAGGTTGGAGCTCCCTTTAAGGTTCTTTCTCTTTCTTTATATAGTATTTTCCATTTTAGGTAAACACTAGGGTTTTCCAAGTCCAAAAAGTCTTAAATGTCCCTCGATAAGTTGCGTTCGGGAGGTTGTCTGAGATGTCTATCGTGCATGCCACAATCATGGCCTATAGTGCTATGATCGTGGCCTAAGATTTTAACTCTCTGTCACGATCATGGCAGAAGGAGCCACAACCGTAGGCCTAGGCCTTATTCCGAGTTTCATTTGAATCATTTCCATTCTTGGATATTTCATCTGAAACATTAATAAACATATCAAAGCACCTCAAATACACAAAATTTAAGCAATGCTCTAACCTATAAAATGCTCAAAACATAAATGTCTAACTAAATAACACAATCCTAACCTAAACATGCACTAATCATTTGATTTAATAACTAAATACATACTAAACTATCCACTAAAACATTATGCAACCTACCACTATCAATGCACATATGATTAGATCATGTTAGTTTCCTAACAATAGTGTTAGAGTTTCCTTTAATTTTTTAACTTGATTGTTATTGATTTAATAAGATTAGATTAAGGCAATAATTAATTAGGGTTTTTTAATTTTATAAAAATTTAAACCAAATCATATGCCCTCTTAAATCAGGGTTTTTGGAAACAATATATATGCCTCCCTTATTTATTTTATGTTTTTGGATATTTAATTATTTTATTTATTTAAATGTTTTGGAAAACATATAAATGCATGCTTTGTTCATGGTTTTGAAACTTACCACACTTGTCTCATTCCTTAAACTACTTTTGATATTAAAAATTATATATGTTACCTTTTCTTCTCTAAAAAATTATAGACACCTCACTCTTATTGTTTTACATCTAGGTTGTGTGTGTTTACATGCATGATTTAGAAACGAAAACCATCTTATACAAGTCCCCTTAGAATCATATGAAGCGTTTTTTGAGTACCAGGTGTGTTAATTTTGAGAGAATTAATTAATGGATGAGGCTTCTCAGCCTCATCCTACCACTAACAAAAAGTGGGTTTTTAACCAATGATGCCTTATTATTGGTGATAGAGGCAAATTTTGTCTAAAGAGAAGAACCATTAGTGGGCAGGAGAGATGATGAAGATCAAGAGATATGGCAGAGAAGTAGACAATGATAGTAAGAAAGGAAACAGAGGGGAGGTGGTGACAAAGAAACATAAAAATCCTAATTTGGAGGCCCATATGTAAGGGGATCATGTATGACTAAGTCAGAAGGGTTATCAACGCCAGAAATTCACTGAGGCATGTGCAGTCCCAACTCATTTTTTAATTTTGTGTTTTTAAATCCTTCCCTTTAATTAAATTAGTTTAATTAAGATTAAATTATTCTAAATTCCTAATAAATATAGAAAAGCATTTTTAATTGTTTGAAAAATTATTTTCAAAAGGTTTAATTTTATCTAGAACAATTTTGAAATTTAGTTTAATTCTTAATAGTTGAATTTTTTAAGTAAATTAGTTATCAAATCAATAATTAGAATCAAGTAAAGGTTTTAAAGGATTTCCTTTCATAATTTTATTATGTTATAAGTAATTAATTTAATGAGATTATATTAGTTTTGATCAAACCTAAATTTTAAAAAATTTAAATTCCTCAATTAAATATTAAATACATATTAAGAATGTGATAGTTATCGTCCATTATTTAAGTCTGAAACTAGATTTTTGTTTTTTGGCTTGTTTAGCAAACTCGAGGCCTCTTTAACATAAATATATTTTATCTTAAATTAATGGGTCCTACTTAACTAAATTTATATAATTTAGATAAGCAAAATTATGTTCATATGAATTTAGAAGTGGGATTAGAAATAATATATAAGATATATTTTGGGAAAAGAGTTATTATTTAATAGATCTAGGGGTTATATAAAGTATGATTGATAAAGTTTTTATCTATCTAATTTAAATTTAGTTGGTTTGTTTAGCAAACTTAAGATCATTTAAGTTTAAATAGGATACTATCTCATTAGGAAATTATTTGATAATTTCTCAATTTAATAGTAAGGGTTATTATTTTAAATAAAATAGTAAGAGCAATCAAATATTTGTTAAAGTCCTTATTTTATTTAAGTTTTTATCATAAACTAATATTTGCTCCTTTAATGTCTTTTGTTTGTTAGAAAAAATGAGTACCAATTTATCCTTAAGGAGCCTCATAGAAGGTAACAAGCTTACTAGATCCAATCTTTTGGAATAGTTTCGAAACTTGAGAATTATTCTTAGGTGAGAAAAGAAACTATAGGTTCTTGACACTATTGTTCCACTAGAGCTTAGTTTGATGCAACTGATGAAGTTCGGAAGAGATATTAATGCTATATCGATGATGTTGAACAAGTTATATGTTTAATGTTAACTATTATGTCTTCTAATATTCAATGGCAGCATAAGAACATAGATGCTCCTAATATAATTTGCATCTCAAAAAGTTGTTTAGTATACAAAATAGGGGGAGCGATATCAATTCTCCAAAGTATTATTTCAATATAAGATGGTAGAAAGATCTTCAATAAAGCTACACATACTAAAGATTATTGCTATATTTAAAAATTAGGCTAGTTTGGTTTTGTCATAAACCATGAGCTCAGCATTAATATGGTGTTATAGTCTCTTAGTTGAAGCTTTTCACAGTTTTTTATGATCTTTCATATTAACTAAAAGGATGAGTCATTGCCTAAACTATTGGATATGCTCAAGACTTTAGGGGGCTCTAAAAAGAATAAGAACAAGAAATAGATGACTTCTACTAAAAAAAGCAAAGCCAAAAGTTACTTTTAAGAAAAAACAATAATGATAAGGGCACATGTTTTCAGTATGAAATTGACGAACATTGGAAGAGTAATTATAAAGTTTATCTTGTTAGCTACTCTAATATCCTAGATTGCAATGCTTATTACCATACAGATAATGTCTCTAAATCTTTATGACAAAGATCACTGCTACCATCTCTAAATCATGAGTAGAGTAATTTTGTTCTTTTTTCTCAAAATACTTGGAAACATAAGCAATCACCTAACCATTCTGCATCAATATGTATCTTAGGCCAATTCTTAAAGCATCACAATACAATCAAAATCCTCCACCTTTAATTAGTAATGTCAAGATTAGATCTATAGTTAACCACTCTTTCAAATTTTGAAAGCTCTCTTCATAGGCATAAGACCAAATGAACTAGGCCTTCTTTTATGTCGGATGTGTTAATGGGGCTCCTATCTTGGAAAATTTCTAGATAAATCTTTGATAGTAATATAAAAGTATAGTACTTCTATTACTGTCTTTCCCAATTCGTTATAACTTCAACTTTCTTTAGATCCACTTGTATCCTCTCCTGAGATACCATGTGTCCTAAGAATGGGACACTCTTAATCCTAACTTCACACTTCGAGAACTTGGCATACAACTGATGTTCTCAAAATGTCTACAACACCTCTCTTAAATGTTAGGAATGTTCCTTATCTATTCACAAATAAGACAAAACATCATTGATAAAGATGATCACGAACCCATCTAAGAATGTTTTGAACACTATATTCATTAGATCCATAAAAGCTACTACAGTGTTAGTAAAGCCAAATGACATTACTAGGAATTCATAATGGGCATATTGAGTCTTGTTGGTAGTTTTAGGTATATTCTTTACTCTAATCCTCAATTGATAATATATAGACCTTAGGTCGATCTTAGAAAAATACCTAGCACCCTGAAGTTGATCGAATATATTGTCGATTAGGGGTAATAGATATTTGCTGTGGAAACTCACCTTATTTAACTGCCTGTAGTCAACTCACAATTGAAAAGAACCACCCTTTTCCTTTACAAACAGTATTGATGCATCCCATAATGATGTGCTAGGTATGATAAAAACCTTATATAATAAATCGTGCAATTTTTCTTTTAATTTTTTTAAATCTTTAAATGTTATTTTATATGGAGATATAAAAATCAAAGTTGTACTAGGTATTAGATCAGTGCAAACTTAATCTCTCTCTCTAGAGGTAGCCCTAGTAACTGTTCAAGAAATAAATCTAGAAACTTCCAAACTATTAAAAAACTTTGGAGGCTATTAATTTCTATAGAGTATCCCTAACCGAGGTCAAGAACCCTTGACACCCCTTTCTGAGTATCTTCTTAATCTACTAATGTCGAAACTATGTTAGATGGGATGTTCCTCTTATCTCCCTCAAAAGTGGAATTTACTCACCTAAAATTTGGAACACCACTTTCTTCCCTCTATAATCCAAGGTGGTGTAATGACTAAATAGCTAGTCCATCTCTAATACTACATTAAAATCTATAATCAATAGCATTATGAGATTTGCTGCCACTATCTTACCATCAATCTCCATACATGTGTAGTAGATCAAATCCACCTTTATGACATCACTAAAAAGGTGTTGATATGGACAAGGATTCTTCTATCCTATTTGTTACTATTTCTAGTCTCATTGCAAAGTTGGGTAACATAAAAAAAATGGGTCACTTCCAAATCTATTAGAACTTTAGCTTCTAATCTAAAGACAAGAAGAATACCAGATACCACTACATTTAAAGCTTGTGCATCTTAAGAGGTGAGGTTGAACACCCTGACTTGACTATGACCTACATGCTGAGAGCTAGAGGATTGTCCTTAACTGTGGCTTCTGGATCGAAATCTCGAACGCCTCCCTCCAAAACCTCACACTTATTAGGTACTAAACTATGGTCCCCTTTGTGGCTATTGAAATGAAGGCTACGTCACGCTAGAAGAAGTTTGCTAATATCTCATTGTTGGACAATCCCTTACCAGATGCTCATATTATCCACATCTATAGTAGCCTCTTGGAGGTATTTAGTATGGGCCTTGGTATGCCCTGCCATACTACTAGTAAATGGAGGATATCGAGCCTGAAATGCTACATTTGAAGCTATGTTTGCTAATACTACTACCTATTCCATATGTGAACTTGAACCCTCCCATATGTCAATATCCAGATCTCATCTTGCTAGTACTTGAAAAACCTTCTGTCGAGAGCACCAACTATAATTGTACCCTTGCAAAAATTTTGATTATTGTTGTTGCCATTGCTAAAAGCACATACTTTGTAATAGGCAAAGCACCTTGCTCCATAAGAATCCTTTTGAATGCCTCTCACTCTACTCATTATTAGACAAAGCACCTTACTCTATAAGGATCCTTTCTATCTACTTGGCTATATCCACCAGAGTAGAGAACATCTCTCGATAACTCATAGTCATGTTAATGAAAGGGGTTCCCAACCCAAGTACATATTGGTTATTCTTCCTCAGGTCTTCCGAAACAATCTTTGAGGCATACTAACTCAATCAAATGAAGTCAATGGTATACTTATCCATTATTTATCTCCCTAACACATATTTAAAAACTTTGATTTAGGTACCTCTCAAGCTATAAAAGAGAGGAAATAATCTATAAACCTCTCCCTAAACTACGGCCAGGTCACTACACCCATGTATGGAAAGATGTGGTCTTGACAGAAATCACTGGCCACTCCTTACAAAGACATCTCTATCAAAAAAAACTAGTTAGATATCAAAATAATGTAACCTCCTACCTTGCATCTCCATCTCATTAAGGAAATCAATGGCCTTCTTAGGTCTAGTCCTATCAAACTCTAGGGAGCATAAACTTGAATACAATATTGATAGCTACATATTTGACCTTTTTTTGCTTTGGGGCTCCAATTGGTGGTGAGGTTTGTTGTTGTTGTTATTGTTGTTACATCATCATCATCTGCATGATCATTATTGAAATCTTATAATATGGCATCGTTAGCTTTTATTGTCATTATAAATGCTTGCATTTTAAATATAGGCACTCGGGAACTCCCTATGACACCTTTGGCAATTCTACAAATGTCATTCTATTATTAATCATCCTACGCCTACAATGCCTTCTAGCTAAGGCAGAGGCTAATGCCTCATCTTATTATGAGCCCTCATAATGGGCTTCCTGATTAAGTCAAGCAAAAATTGTGTGCATTTTGTTCATATTGACAAAGGAACCACATGAATGGTTAGTACCACCGATTAGAACAGATGGTTAATCTAAGTAAGGAAGCTATTTTAAAGAAGGCGTAAATTCATATATATCTGCAGTGATAAGCAAAACTACCCTAGTTCTTAAATCTTTTAAAATATAACTTTGTTATGACCTAAATAGCCATGTGACTAGCACGTAAAACTCGAAAGCCAAAGCTCTCATATCTTACATCAGCCTAACTACTAGTAATGTAAATAAATGCAAAATCTCAAAAATAAGTGACAACATAAACATGTGTAAATATAAACACAATGAAGTACAATAATATTAGCGTGCATTAGAAGAAAATTTTTCAACATACTAAATCATAACACTACAAACACTAAAGTATAAGTACAAGTAAAACAAATGAAATCATTAATAGAAGTAGATATATTGCAGTTGATGCTTCTCAAAGTCACTAATGCGTTATTGGTGGTAGTTGACTAAAAAAAAAGAGTTGGGGGGAGTCGGACCTCATTGAGAAAGTCTATATATACCCAATGATATGCTAACTCAATTTAAAATTTATATTAGTATAAATGTACATATATGATACATGAAAAAATCATACATAATACACAGTAAATCTTTGGGAAGGAATATCTATAGGACATTAGTCTTCAAGGGTAAATCCTCATAATTCTACACCTTAAATGACTATAAGGAGCTAAGATCACTAGTAGCTAAACTATATACCTATACTTATATAGTCGTAAGGCTTTGTCAGTCCAAAGGGGTTGCAACGATCCAAGGATTACCATCAAACCAAACCTCACTCAATATGTCTAAAGTCACAATTGCATCGATAATATACATGACAAACAAGAACCTGATTCATAGCCTATCCTTAACCAGGATCAGTTTATATCATATCACAATCATCTCTCATAATCAAACTAATGCGCACCTGGTTCTGATGAATACCTATCACGTGGCATGTTCCACAAAATTTTCTCCTCCACAATCATTATCAAACACATCCATATGTATACCAAATATCAATCACACAATTTCTTAAACAAGCTCTCATTCATGTGAGGACAATCATAAATGTGTACATTATGCTGTAACTACCCAAACCTATATCCATATAATTTGCTATCATGGTATTACTCATATAGACATCATGATAATGACTACTTTACTTACATGCATATACTTGAAGCTACTTATATATATATACACATCTTATCACATCCACGTTCATAAGGAAGGGGCATCTGTAACAGCCCAGATGACCCACTCACAGATATTGTCCGCTTTGCGCCTTGGACCAGCCAAGCCCTCACGGTTTTATTTTTCTCGAGGCCTTCCCAGGAGTTCACCCATCCTAGTACTACTCTCACCCAAGCACATTTAACCTCAGAGTTCTAATGGGATCCAGTGCATTAGGCCACAGAAAACGCGTCTGTAAGGGAGGCCTAGCCTCCTGTTGGTCTAACCGGCCCAAGGCCTAGCCTCCTGTTGGTCTAACCTCAGAGTTCTAATGGGATCCGGTGCATTAGGCCATGAAAAACGCGTCTGTAAGGGAGAGGTATTTGTAACCTTATAAGACATACTTCA
>JANSVA010000003.1:24908501-24926184 GCA_025504915.1 Erythroxylum reticulatum | reverse complement strand
GCCTTCCCAGGAGTTCACCCATCCTAGTACTACTCTCACCCAAGCACATTTAACCTCAGAGTTCTAATGGGATCCAGCGCATTAGGCCACAGAAAACGCGTCTGTAAGGGAGGCCTAGCCTCCTGTCGGTCTAACCGGCCCAAGGACTGGCTCTGATACCACCTGTAACAGCCCAAATCACCCGCTCACAGATATTGTGCGCTTTGGGCCTTGGATCAGCCAAGCCCTCACAGTTTTGCTTTTCCCAAGGCCTTCCCAGGAGGTCCCATCCTGGAACTACTCTCACCCAGACACATTTAACCTCGGAGTTCTAATGGGATCCGGTGCATTAGGCCATGAAAAACGCATCTGTAAGTGAGAGGTATCCATACCCTTATAAGGCGTACTTCGTTCCTCTTCTCGAACCGATGTGGGATCTCACACTCTCCACCCCCTTAGGACCTAGCTCTCTTTGGGGTCCAGCCTAGCTGGTGCAACGGTTCAGGTACCGACTCTAATACCACTCCTCTATAACAGCCCAGATCACCCGTTCACAAATATTGTCCGCTTTGGGCTTTGGCCCAGCCAAGGCCTCACGGTTTTGCTTTTCCCAAGGCCTTTCCAGAAGGTCACCCAGCCTGGAACTACTCTCACCCAAGCACATTTAACCTTAGAGTTCTGATGGGATCCGGTGCATTAGGCCATGAAAAACGCGTCTGTAAGGGAGAGGTATTTGTAACCTTATAAGACATACTTCATTCCCCTCTCCAACCGATGTGGGATCTCACACTCTCTATCCCCCTTAGGGCCCAACCCTCTTTGGGGTCCAACCTAGCTGGCACAGTGGTACCAGCTCTGATACTACTCTCTAACAGCCCAGATCACCTGCTCACAGATATTGTCCGCTTTGGGCCTTGGCCCAGCCAAGCCCTCACGATTTTACTTTTCTTGAGACCTTCTCAGGAGGTCACCCATCCTAGTACTACTCTCACCTAAGCACATTTAACCTTGGAGTTCTAATGGGATCCGGTGTATTAGGCAACAGAAAACGCGTCTGTAAGGGACGCCTAGCCTCCTATAGGTCCAACCGGCCCAAGGAATGGCTATGATACCACCTGTAACAGCCCAAATCACCCGCTCACAGATATTGTCGGCTTTCTTTTCCCAAAGCCTTCCCAAGAGGTCACCCATCCTGGAACTACTCTCATCCAAGCACATTTAACCTCGAAGTTCTGATGGAATCTGGTGCATTAAGCCATAGAAAACTCGTCTGTAAGGGAGAGGTATCCATACTCTTATAAGGCGTACTTCGTCCCCCTTCTCCAACCGATGTAAGATCTCACACTCTCCACCCCTTTAGGGCCTAGCCCTCTTTGGGGTCCAGCCTAGCTGGCACAACGGTTCAGGTGCCGGCTCTGATACCACTCCTCTATAACAGCTCAGATCACCCGCTCACAGGTATTGTCCGCTTTGGGCCTTGGCCTAATCAAGCCCTCACGGTTTTGCTTTTCCCGAGGCCTTCCTACGAGATCACCCATCCTGGAACTACTCTCACGTAAGCACATTTAACATCGAAGTTCTGATGGGATTCGGTTCATTAAGCCATGGAAAACGCGTCTATAAGGGAGAGGTATTCATACCCTTATAAGGCGTACTTCGTTCCCCTTCTCCAACCGATGTGGGATCTCACACTCTCCACTCCCTTAGGGTCTAGCCCTCTTTGGAGTCCAGCCTAGCTGGCACAATGGTTCAGGTATCGGCTCTGATACCACGCCTCTATAACAACCCAGATCACCCGCTCACAGATATTGTCTGTTTTGGTCCTGAACTGAACCAAGCCCTCATGGTTTTGCTTTTCCAGAGGCCTTCCTACGAGGTCACCCATCTTAGAACTACTCTCACCCAAGCACATTTAACCTTGGAGTTCTGATGGGATCCGGTGCATTAGGCCATGGAAAACGAATCTATAAGAGAGAGGTATCTATACCCTTATAAGGCGTACTTCATTCTCCTTCTCCAACCGATGTGGGATCTCACAGCATCGATCCTAGGTTAACATGTCATCAATCACATAAATTTATAACCATACTCAATAGAGGATATGGATTCGATATTGTTAGATGGATATGAACTTACTTGATTGATGTACTTGTCAATTTGAACTTTGCGAGATAGGTCCCACTGCTGATTTACCTATAAAATAGGATATAAAGTATACTAATATGTGTCATTTGAAAGTTTTTGGGCTTAATTAACAATCTATGATTCATTAGGTTTATTAGTATAGTTCAATTTTGCAATTCAGCCCCTAATCCTATTCTCGCCTAAATTTTTTTGTAATTTTTAATTCACAAACCGTTAATAATTTTGTTATAGTTCTTAAGGAAAAATGTTCACACAAGTTATAAGAATTTTTCAAAATTTTATAAAATAAAAGTTATTGGAAGGTCCCCGAAACAGTACTCCGATAACTAAAGTATTCCTTCAGTGACTAGAAAAATTTTCAATCTTAGAATTCAATGATTTTTATATCAAATGAAATCTCTTGATGAATAAAACCACTTTTGTATCTGTAAGAAACTTAGATTCTCAACCAATATCATCGTATTGAAAAAAAAATTCAGAGCCCTAACCTCTATTTTTGTTAATCAATGCTAATATAGGCAGTGATCGAGACAAGACCATGTAGCTTTTACTTTTGATGTTAAGGGAGTCTAATGATGGTGGTGGTTGCCAGTAACATTCACCGGAGGTGACGGATCAAAGATTTGAGTTTTTATCTAATTTTCTTCTCGATTTTTATGATAATTTTAATATTGTTATGAAGTAAATGGGTATGGTTATGACGGGCTCGAAGAGAGGAGTTGATTGTTACATATGGTTGGTTGGATGGAGTCACCAAAAGTGAAGAATAGAGGAAGAGGATGGTTCTGTAAATAGTAACCGTATGGGTTGAAAAATGAAATTAGAAAAGATGAGGGTGGAATTGAGATTATATATATACACACACACACACTAACAATTAGTATCAATTATATTAAAAAATGTAAATTCTATTTAGAACAAAATAAATTCTGACAAATTAAGTAGAAGGTTTTACGCTATGATAGTTAAATAAGATTACGATTTTAATCATATGTTTGATTACTCTCACTATTTTATTCAAAATATTAGACCTCACTACTACTATGAAAACATTCATTTAATCTCTCTAGCGGGATAGAATCCTATTTAAATTCAGTTGATATTTAGTTATTCGACAAACTAACTAAACTTAAATTAGGTAGATAATATCCTTATCAATCACATCCTTATGTAATTCCTGATTTGTTAAATGATAACTAGTGTTAAGACATATCTCTTATGTTATTATTACTAACCCTATATCTAAGTTTATATGATCATGGGCGACTCATATTAATCAGATAAATTTAGTTAAGTAGACTCATTAATTTAAGATAAAATATATTTAGGTTAAATAGGACTTGAGTTAGTAAGTCTTACAATAAACAAAACTTTAGTTTTATTCATAGAAGGCAACAATTACGTTCTTAAATATTTCAATAAGAGATTTAATTTTAAATGGTCTCATCAAAGGCACATTATATATGTAAAATTTCATGTATTTAAACATATAATTAAATATGCACTGAAAATATATCAAACATAAATATAATATGTATTTTTCATGAAAATGCTTAAAATGATCAAGCCTTGTTTGATTCCAGTTATTGATCTTTATAATATAAATCTTTAAGCTATTATTATATGTAGAAAAAAGAAACATAAGAACCTATTAACAAGATACTCACATTGATTCTCACCTAAATCAAGGGTATGATCATTACCAAAGAAGTTCACTCTAAGTGTAATAATTAATTCAAATGTAGTTAGTGATTGCCTGGAGACTCTATCAGATAAGAAAATTACAACCCCTTTAGAGTTGATACCAAAGGCTATTTTTGTAATCCTATAAGCTTTGTAAATTTAAGAGTCTCCTCTAAAATCCCTATTCTCCAATTTGGTGGTTACATATTTGAGGTAAATGATTCTAATATAGTTAGAATTATTCTCAGCCCTTAGATAAAATGCTTAACAACTCCTCAAGTTGGTTCCTACGACCATTTAAAGCCTTAGAAGTCCTTTAAGTAGGAAATTCCTCTAAGATGCTTCTCCATAGCTTATTCGTTAGCTTAATGCTTTGCTTTTGCTTGTCTCCTCTAGTTTTCAATTTCTCTATAGCCTCTTTTGCTTTATTACTCTTTGCTTAGCATATGGTTGTATTGTATTAAACTTGTGATCCCATTTGGGAAGCATTAATCTTTTATCTTTTTTGTTTTTTAAAAAGAACTATTTGGATATTAAATTAGATTAAGTTCATTGTTTCTAAATGAATTAAATTTCTATTTTAAATAAAATTTTAATTTGATTTATAAACATTTTTCATATTCCTATTAAAAATCATTTCCAATTATCTTAATTCTTTTAATAAATTTAATTGAAAATAATATTCAACAAACTACTCTTCTTGCTTATTATAATTTAAAAACTTTTTTTCAAAATTTTATAAGACATTCTAATCAAATAAGAAATTTTATTTCTAATTAGAATTCTATTTTCTAATATTAAAGGGAAAAATTTTTAAAATTAAATAAAATATTTTAAATTTTATTAAGAAAAAAGTTTCTCAAACTTTACTACAAGTCTAACATAATTAAATTACATTTTTCTCTGTTTAACTATTTTATGAACGTGACTCATTAAGTTATTAAATATGTTGACAATTAATATAAACTATAACTCTGAATAATATTTAGGATTAGATAAATTAAACTCCTTTAATTTATATTTATCTCTCTAATTAAAAATTTTATATCTATAAATTATGCTTAATATTTAGCAATGCATCGTAATCATCTAAATATTATGAATAAAAAGATAGTTTTTATCAATCTTTTCGTACATTATTTTTTGTATAATTCAATCTTTTTATCATATTATGATGTTCTAACTAGGCATAAAGTATATAATTAATAACTACATTATTTGAATCCAATTATATTTGTTCTTCACCATTAGTAATTGATTATATCAATAACATCTAAAAACTATTCTCAAAGGTCATTCCACTTTGACTAAAAAATTTTCGAATTAATACTAATCAAGAATAACATAACATTCTTCATAATCACTTTAGAGTAATAAATTCTATATTAATCACTTAATTACCTCCATATAGTTTACGTTATATCCAGTGACCATCAATTGACTATCCTTAACTATGATATGTCATAAATAGTATCAAAACATAACAATTTCTGTATAAGATATTTTTTGAGATCTTAAAGTCAAATGATCACTTATACAACTACCACAATGAAAATTTCCAAAGACATGCAAATAATGTCCTAAATAGAATTCTCATATCGAGTTAATTTAGTAAACTTGTTCTTCAACAAGCTTCCATATATTTGTTGAAACATCTTCATACTTTAGTATACAATATTGACTACTTTCTTCATAAGGAAGAAATATAACTTGTGCTAGCATTTGCACTCTGTTAATATCTAACTTTAATAAAACAATGATTAGCAATAATTTAGGGCTAATATATAAATATAATATAAATATCATAATTATTATCTTATCATAATTTCATTTATAATGTACATTTACTTCATAAACTTTATCTTATTCATCAGCTAATTAAACAACTATTCATAAAATAAATAATAACTTTAAATAATTATATTTCAAATAGTACAAGCAATCAGTTAAATGTAGGGAATAAACTTTTTCCCTAATATTTTGATATAGATAATGAAAGATAAAATGATTCATAAAGGTTTTATGTTGGGATCAAATTTATTTTATTTATCACTGTGTATGATGCAAATAAAAATTGCAGATTCAAAAAATATGGATTGTCTCTAATATTATGAGAAAACTCTGTACAGTAGTTATCATCCTGGTATTCATATTCATCCAAATAGATTTTGTCTGGTAAGAGCCGCAAACAGTAGAATTGGATTAATTCTTATGCGGAAAAATAGTAATATTTACATTTCTTCCACTGGTCCAACGAAAGATTGATTGGCTTGTCTGCACAGAAGAGAACACGTCCCAGAAGCTGGTCCAACTTCCAAGATTTTCGGCTACAGAGCTTACAATTCTTCGGAACCAGAGATGAGGAAAAGGACGGTGAAGAAGAGGACAGTGGGTAGTTGTGACTATTTAATGAGGAAATCCATAGCAGATATGAGACGAGAACGATACTGCAACATCAAGGAATCACCACACACCTGGAACAGATCGTTCGTCCTTTGGCCACTCTCCGTCAGTCATGAATGTTGACCTTCCTCTTCATCGTAATTTATACCACATTTCAATGGATTTGCTTGCTATAGTGAAATTAGCAAGTTATTATGAGTGCTTCGCAGAGTCCAATGTAATGGATGCTGCAGCAAAACGAAAGTTACAGATAAGACCCCCAAAAATATGGGTATCTGGACCCAGTTTATCTTAACTCTTTTTTTCCTTGACGTGAAATATTTTGCGGTTTCATTCTATATATTACCAAAAATTTCTTAAAAGTTAAAACTAATTGATTGGTTTACGTTCCTTCCGGAACTGGTTTGGATGCAATGTTGATATAATTTCCACTTGTCACCATAGACGGGAACTTATAATATCATGTTGAGGCTCTAATAATTACGCTGTATTGAACCAAAAGAAAAATGTGTGCATTTAATGATCTGACTATGAGCGTTGAGGGTTAAGACATGAAGTGAATGTACAATATTAAAGAAGTTTCTGACTGTGCAGGACTGGAGCTTTAACTTGACGAAGAAAATAGAACCACTGAACTTGCAAGTGGTGGTGAATTGAGTTGTTGTTGTACCCCGTTCTCTTGCTTGGTCGATAGCCAGATGAACTGGGCCCTGGTCTACTTCAAGAATTTTCAACGACTAAGTCAAATCAAACAACTTAGGAAGAAGATAGTTTCTGTAATGATTTTCTTATCGCGTTGAGTTAGGGTTTGTGCACTCGAGTTTCTGTAATGATTTTCTTATCGCGTTGTGTTAGGGTTTGTGCACTCTTTCAATGCGAAAGCAACAGACTTGGTACATCAATAACTGGGCATTGATGTCAACATATATGCGGTCACTTTATTCGCAGTAATAACATATGCATGTTATTTACACCAATAAAGGGTTGTGTCCAGGCAAAAAAGTCAAAACATATTATCCTCAACATACGGTAATAAATGGCACTCAAGAGGGTTGGTGAGCATTAAAAAAAATCATCCCCCATTGTTCCCAATAAGTAAACCATTTTATGGTTTTCTTTTATACGCAGGAAGGTGATTTAAACTGCCATTTATTACCTCCCTCGTCACCGATATCTATGGTTTGCATGCTACTGATCATGGCAGCTAGAAAATCGCCTTCAGAACTTCTCTTCCTCTTCATCATTGTCTGTTCAAGTCTATGCAGTTGCTGCTCTACTGCACGTAAAATCCAGGAACATGGAGCTGTCGTAAAAGGAATGTTTGTTTTTGGAAGCTCTCTGGTGGACAGTGGCAACAACAACTTCTTGCAGAACTCAGGAGCTAAAGCAGATTATTTGCCATATGGAATGGATTTCCCCTATGGACCCTCTGGCAGATTCACAAATGGCAAGAACGTGATTGACATTCTCGGGGACCATCTTAAACTTCCTCTCATTCCCGTCTTTGCTGATCCTTCTACTAAGGGAAGCAAGATTGTCCACGGCGTCAACTTTGCTTCAGCTGCTTCTGGTATACTTGATGAAACGGGGTCCATAGCAGTAAGTGACTCATACCCTTTTCTTTATTACTGATTTTTTTGGTAGAATCAATGTTTTTAAACTGCTATATCACAAGCAATATTATGGTTGAACAAATATTCCTTTATTTTCTCCTCCGGAGCGATATTATATATTTGTTTTCTGTGGATATATGCTGTTTGCACGTACAATGGAATTGATGCAATCCGAGTTTTTATTTTCACGCGTAGGGTCATGTTATTAGCTTAAATCAACAAATCATGAATTTCGAGGAGACCACATTGCCAGAATTAGAAGCCGAAATGGGGTGCAAAAGAAGGGAATTGCTTGGAAATTACTTGTTCGTCGTGGGAACTGGTGGGAACGATTACTCCCTCAACTACTTCCTGAAGGGGACCTCTGCTAACGTCAGTTTGGAAGTCTTCACCGCCAATCTCACCACTTCCTTGTCCATGCAACTCGTGGTATTGGTTACAAATATGCAGGGGTGTTTAACTAATATTCACAAAGCATAATTTGAAGCCTTGTCAACTCAATCATCCAAAAATAACCATTACTAGCTCTTGTATTGAACTAGAAATGTTTCAAACATCAAACTGGGCAGGCCTATTCTATAATTCAACCTGTGACCTACGTTTTCAATCCACAATCATCACACGCCTCAACAAATATCTAATTTTGAATTGGCCTCAACATTAATTAACAAGCTCTTTTTGGTATATAAATAATACTATTCATGCGTTTGAAAAGAATAAAAGAGTAGTATGTTTATTTAAATTATTTTCAAATGTGCTGCATTGTATTCAACATAAGTGTATTTAAATGCAGAAGTTGTACAATTTGGGAGCTCGCAAATTCGTGTTGATTTCACTTAACCCGATAGGGTGCACCCCAGTGGCCAGGGCGAACCGGCGGAAGCACAACGGGTGCGTCCAGGGTCTGAACCGGGCGGCTCACCTCTTCAATGCTGGCTTGAAGTTGCTTGTGGATGTTATGAGGCAACAACAACTGCCTCGTTCTGAGCTCGTCTTTGTTAACTCTTACAAGATCATCCGAGACATTGTCAGAAATCCTATCCGCAAAGGTAATGAATTTTATCATTGTTTGCTGAGTTACTCAATTCTAAAATGAGTTCTTAGAGTTAGTGTTTTGTACTTGTGTTAGAATATGAGCCAAAACAGGAGGTATAAAAATAAGGGAGACTATAGAAACAGATGTAAAAGAAAGATGCCACCAAAATTTAACTTTTAAAAAAAGGAAGACCTACAAATTTCAGAACCTTGGGGCATTGTTACATATATGTATTTTAGGTAGAAAAATGTTTTATGGTGCATTTCATTAATTAGTTAATCAACTTTTGTTACCAAAATTATAATACAAGTTCAGCAAGAACAAAGAAGACGCCAGGATGCTTGAGCAAACTGTCATGTGTCCAATTATGATCACCACTCAGTGATGTCTCCGGTTCAATTACAAGTAGGGATATAGTAGTGAAATGTTTAGATTTAATTGCAAGCATAAAATTGAAAATTAAAAAAACGTCATATTACTAAGTACAGCCTAAAGTTCACCATCTTATGTTTAATTTCAAAATCGCAGTGGCAGTGCAGGATTCACATACAATTTATGCTTCTTTTCACCGGATAATATTGTGTTATAACAGGCTTTAAAGACACAAGTAATGCTTGTTGTGAGGTGACTGATCCCTTACATAAATCTGGGAATGGCATTTTATGCGAGATAGAAGGAAAGGCCTGTGAAGACAGGAGCACTTACGTCTACTTTGATGGGATACATCCAACGGAAGCAGTCAATATCGAGATTGCCACAAAGGCTTATAATTCCACTCTCAAAATTCATGTCTATCCCATTAATGTCCATCAATTAGCCGCTCTTTAATTACAAGTATTCTATGTGGCCTGGACTTGCACTTTCTAATTGCGTACCAATGTTACCCTAAATAGTTGTATTCTGGTTTTCTTGCCCTTGTTCTTGGAATGCTCCAAATTCGATAAATCTAGATCAATATCAGCAAACAACATTTTGAAGTTGGCGTAGGGCAATTTTTTTTTTTTTCCCTATTAATTATTAGTTCAAAAATGGGTCATTGCTAAAACAAGGAATTAATAACCGTTATTTCCCCTAATTGTGAAGTTAAAAGTGTATTCATTTGTATTTACATATACGCCTGTGATTAAAATATATATATGTTGCTCGTTCTGACCAAGTATAAAAATCCTTCCACTCTACAAACATTATAAAAATGATTGTGCAAAATTCATTAAAAGCTTCACCTTTATCCATCTACAATCCTAAAGTCGCTTCCCATGCAATAGTCTTTCCAAAAATCCAACATGTGCATTAGTACCTATCATTAGATCAGCTCAGTAATGGATGCCCATTTATTCACCATTATCGAAACAAACCAGCACTAACATCTATCGACACCCAACAAAGTGTTATAAATTTACACCCTATGCACTGTCATACATGGCAATTGCAGCAAAGTTGATCGGGCTTGTTCCAGTGTCTTGAGAGGCCATTCAAGTTCCACAACAATGCTTCATATCAAAAACCAAATCAGACAATCAATACCACTATAATGCATCCAATCTACAATTGTGGAGTTTCAATCCAAGTTCATAATTCTATAGTTCCATCAATCGTCTGGGAAGCCTAGAAACCTGCTTATCATCTTGGCAACAGGCGTGGCATCACTTGCAGGGTATGGAAGCAGAGATTCCACTTCCAAATTTGCTATTGTTTGATGAAGAGTCTGAGGCCGAGCACAATATAAATACCTCCTCTCAGCTAATTCTTCTGCAAGCTCACTCTGATGATTGTCCATCAAATCTTCATTTACCACTACAATCAAGGGTTTACCAAGTCGCAAAGTCTCAAATATGCTCCCTGAGCCTGCATAAGGTAAGGATCTATTTCATTTTACTGCTTTTGATCCTTGAGGGGACGGATGCAATCCCTTTATTATGGTGGTATATAAAGCCATGACTCTGCCCCCCAAATTCTTCACCAAGATATAGCAAGTATAGGCTAACCCTCAACTAGGACTAATTCTTAGTTGCGAGAGACTACAGGAAAATAGTTTATGGAAGCGATACTATTTAACCATGAGCCTACGCTCGTAACTATCAATTGCAAACAAAAATTAAGAAGCTGACCTGCGTGACTAATGACAAGAGAAGCTGATCTCAAATGGTCTGCAATGCTTGATGAAAATGTGAAATATTCAACCGAAAGAGATCCATCTTCTGTGCCAGACTGTAATGGAATGAACGTCAAAACATGCAAGAACTATAATTTATTAACCCAAATTCTTAAAAGAATAGTCCTAAAATTCTGAACAAATATATTGTTTGTTACGCTATCGAAATTTTGAACTTTTCAATATTGGGGATACAGCTTACAGCTTTTGATAGTTAGATTTGGTCGTGCATCTAAGTAATTTTAGCCAGAAATTTCTCATAGGTAAGAATTGGACCGTAAAAATTACCACAACCTATCTTTTCCTTTCACTAATTTTGCATAAAGAAACTAAACCCTGCAATTAATGTGCCTAAAAAACTTACTATTTCATCTTCTTGTTTTCACACAACTTTTCTCACATAGATTGATTTAACTGTCATTTTTCAGATGCTTTCAAGATTATTCAGTAAACTTTCTCATCAAACTCAAGCTCAACTTCATAACCGACATTTAGGTCAAGATTACAGCATGTTAACTCCATGGTATAATCAACGAGAAACAGTAACATTTGCTAACAAGTAAAAAGTTTTGTGGCTTCATAAGTTACCTAGAAATAAGAATCCAAAAACAAGATTGAAACCCTACCAAATAAAATTTGTCCCTCCTCTACACATGTAAATGTGATTTCCTATTTAAATTGGAAAGCTAGCTACTGATACTATTTTAACTAGAAAGTAGAAACTCTAAACTACCGATAATACTCTTAACTTGGAACTTTTAACATATTAATTTGATAAGGAAGTACTAACTACGATTGCATCATTCTCTCTTTCTTCGAAAGGATTTGACCTTGAATCATCATCTGAATCAAACATTTTGTCTCCTCCATTTGTTGGCCATCGTATTATTCATTTTCTTTTCTTAGTTTCAATTCATTATCATAGAACTGCGTGGATATCATCGGCACAAGAGTAACTTGACTTGTCTTTCATAAAGGATACTTATTCTTGAAGTCATTATGAATGACTTTTATCTTATCACACGATCACAACTCACAACCTAGCTTGCATAGGGACCACATTGCAAAGTACGTCATTCTTAATACTTTTCAATGGAGAAAGCACTTATCTAGTCACCTTGATTTGCCTATTCATTAAGCCACTACAACTGGTATCCTTGAATGTTTCAACGTGGACAATTTCAACTTCTCTACAGGTGTTATACTATCTATATTAGTACAACTCTTTCCAAAAATGGTCATGGTAGACCTTACTGCTTACAAGACGTCTTGTTTAGAAGATGTTTTCTCTCTACAGCCCCATATTCACTCAATTCTCTGCTTCTCACTAGTGTTTATCCCTCTAGTAGATAATTCCATCAAGTGGAAGCATGGACTTAATTCCTTTGAAGTTGTGTTCCACCTTTAAAGGCATGTGTAACTTGTCCATTAACTCTACAAAATGATGCAACTCAACTACATTGGTAATAAAATCTATATTAGGAAAAGGCATTTTTGAATATCAAGGTTTACATCACAATATATGTCAGATCCTAATGTTTGGGAGTACTAAAACAAAACCCCAACGCATTGTAAAACCCTCACATATTCAATCTCAAATTGACGAAATCTTTAAGCCCGTCAAGATTCCATGAATTATTTCCTAATGTGGATTTATCTTTGTAGTAGGACCCATAATTACCAATTTGGAGCCCAATTGTAATGGTGAGTCCCACCACCAAATACTAGACAAAAATTAGAGACCACTAAGCATTGTTGTCTCTTTCTCACCATGCTTCACCTTCGTATGCATCTACGAAAATAATATGTCAGGACTTCATCATGTCACACTTGGAGGAACTAGCCCCAAGATTAGGGATCTAGTGTTGATGGAAGCAAGTCCTACCATTTTGGGGAATGTGAAGATTGGGAAAGGAGCAAAGATAGGCACAGGATCAACAAAGTTGATTAATGTGCCTCCTTAGACAACGAATGTTTGAAACCTGACAAGATTGGCTAGAAGGAAGGAAAAGCCAACAAAGAACAAGGAATGTCTAACAAAGTCCATGGATCATATTTCTTTTATCTCAGAATGATTCGATTATATTAATTGACATGATTTAGAGTCTTGCTCTAATACAAGCTAATGCAAACCCACCTAGAAATATACCTTAGTGAACTCACCAATAAAATTGAAACCTTACCAAGAAAATTAAATCAACCAATTTAGATCAACCATTTGGCTATAAGGAACTAAAAACCAAAACTATAAAGGACTCAGAACACCACAAAGAAAACTCTAATAAGTACCAAGTTAGATCAATAAAGAACAAAATCAAGAAAGTACTCTCATAATTGGGATAAAAACCAAATCAGAACTGAAAAAACCTCTATATCATAAATGAAATTTGCCCAATTTATATAATGTTACATGTGATTTTCTACTTAAATTGGAAAAACTAAGTACAAATACTACTTCACCTAGGAATTCTAAGCTACTAATAATACTCTAAATTGGAACTCGACCATACTAATTTTATAACAATTCGAAGTACTAATTATGATCGCATCATAATTTCCCTTATAAATGTAATTATATTGTTAATTGAATTAAGGAGGCGACCATAGCCCATATTTGAATAACTTTATGCTCATTATTTTAATTCAACCTCACAATGTGACTTCTTTAAGGTGAAAGAAGCATGTGCAATAGTTCTGTACGATACATGCTTATAGTAGAATATAGTCCAAAATTAACCAGCTTAATTTCAATGATAAAGAGAACATAAACTTACCAAAATCTTGACAATTCAGGATGAAAAACCTCAGATGTTATTCACAACAAGTCCTCAGAGGAATTGCATAAATGCAAGAAAGTTATACAAAGCCCCAAAATTCTTCCATTGTAGTACCAGCACAAATTCCAAATTTTGAGCCATTTTCAAGATAAAAGTTCATAATGCCTCCTGTCACCTAACTCAAACCCAACATCATAACCAACTAAAATTAATGATTATAATTGCAGCACCACATGGTATTCCAAAGAAACGATAATGTTTAAACACACTAAAAGATTTTTGGACTTGATTGCTAAGGATATTTTGAGACCCTTCGTAGACTCATCTTGTCTACTAACTTATGAAGGTCAACAGAGCACATAAACCTAGAAAGCAAGAAATCTATGCTCATGGTTTGGATTCAACTTCACAATGTGATTCTTTATAGCTTAAAATGGGATATTATATATATATATATAATAAAAAATAAAAAGGGCTCAATACTATATAATAAAACTTCTAAATCAATAATTGATAAATTAAAAATTCTCTCTTATATAAGAATTTTATAGTCACAAATTTAAGTTAATAAACTAAGTTAATCTTTGACTAATTAATACCCATTTTAATTAATACATTTTGTCTGATCCCAGCGTTATTAATTTATAGGGGTTCTATTGTACATAACTCCAAAAAGCCCAAAATATAGAATGGAGTACTCAACTAAAGCAAAGAGTAAGACAAGAACCTTGGTAGGTATGTAAGATCCTCGGCCTATTTGAATGAGGAGATGAGTGTACCCTTTTCTGAACAGCTCCTTTTTAACTTCCCAGGTGTCCACAGCTCTTACAAGAGCATCAAACAAAGTTGTTCCTACAGTTACAAACACAGTCCTTCTATCTTTCTTGTCACTATTTTCCATCTTAGAATCATGTATGTTGCGGGCTCAACAATTCAAGAATTTACCTACACACTTTAAACATAAACAACTTAAAAAATTTTACTAAGCCCCAAATTAATGTACAAGATGCTATAATCAACTTCTAACTAAACCAAGAGTGAAACGGGAACATACAAACCTAAAATTCCTAATTGTCAAACATAATTTGCATTAAATGAATAAAAGACCTCAACACCATTCTTAGTGTCATTTCATCAAACATTTATAGGACAAGTTTTTCTTCCTCTTTTGAAGCACAATAACAGGAAAGAAAAGGAAATTTGTAACGCACCAAAGATTCCCCTAGGTAATATGCAACATTCAAATGTAAAAATTTGTGATAGAAACATAAAGGAAAGCTAATAGTAAACAAGTGGCATGAACAGAAATCAGGTACAAATTGACAAACGCAACTCGAACAAATTACAAAAATGGAACAAGAACATGAAAATGGTTGAATCTTCAACCGCCACTCTTCAACAATGCCCCTCGATACTGTATTTTGAAGAAAGAGGTACAATATTGAGCTACAAACGAAACCGAAACTTAAATGACCAAAGGAACATGCCTGGAGAGAGTGTAGTGTAGTAAGAACCCTGCACATAACTAACTAGATCCTAGTCATTTTGCAATGATAGATTCATCATTGAGAACTATCCTTTTCAAGCCACCATGAGAATATTGATCTCGAACCAGTTTTACATAACAAGACAGAACATCAAACACGAGTGCAAGAATGTAAGGATATTTATTCTAAAAGTAGAGATATTTAAGAGAAGGTTTCAAATTTGAGGAGATTTTCCTTTCAAGTTGATATAGAGTAAAACCGAGGGAACAACAGAGAAATTAACTTTTGAAATTTGGATGCAAACAAAACATCAACGTGAGGCTTAATCATAAATGGGGAGACATAAACCATAACATCAAGTTCGTCCGAATTAAAAAAACAAAATGATGAACCAAAGAAAAATAGGTCTTCACAAAGATACCTTCACCATAAAAAAGAAAGTATGTTGCAAAAAAGACGAAAAGGAAAACCTTTACCCTTAGCTCCCACGTATTTTCAACCTAAAGGTAACAAGCCCAATGGTGCTGGTGAACTGTTTACATGCTTCTGGTGCCAGAGGCCGAGACTCATCGGAGAAAAAGACGAGGGGCGTTGAAGACTGCGGTTAGGATTTACAAAAGCTGCGACTTGATAATAAAAATTATAATTAAATATTTTGTAAGAGAATTTTACTTAAAATTCAAATTTTTGACAATTTTTTAAAATTATAATATTATAGGAATTTATATTTAATTCTAAATTAACAAATCCTTAAATCCATTATAACTAATAAAATAATTCATTGTCAGTTTCTTCATTGAAATTAATAACACCTCAATTAAACTTAATAAAAAAGTTATAGAAATAAAGTTGAAGTTAACATAAATTTATTTGAAATTGGATTTTTAATTTTAACTAAAATAGATAAAACTGATTGAAATGTTTAGTATATGATGTAGAGAAAATTTTGTGTTTAATTTTTTAATTAAAAATTACTTCCTAATCCCAAAGACGCAACCATCCACTACTTTAAAAAAAAATCTCTTATTGAACAATGTTAACCAGTTAAAACGACTACAATCATCATGCGAAAGGTCTATCAAAATCATAACAACTCATTGAAAAGTCATGTGCAGCAAAGAAGCTAAGTCTATACTCCATCAAAAAGTCCAAACTAAAAAGCAAACTGATCAATCAAAAGCATAAAGAGCATACTACTGAATTGTTTGATCTACATACAGATTCAAAAACTTTAAAATCCAGGGAACATGTTAAAGATAAGATCATACCACAGGCTTCCAAATTTGTTTAATGCAATCATCAAAACAACAACAGACTTACTAAGCAAAACCAATTAAAGAAGATGGTAGTATTATTGTCTTAACCGAAATAAAAGGATGGAAATATAACATAGATGGGTGCAAAAAAGAAAATAATATGGGTGAATGCTAACAGGAAAATAAGAAAAGCAGTTAAACAAAAACTTCAAAAAGGGGGATTTTTAATTTTTAATTTTAAAGTTGAAGCAGAAACAACAATGCAAAGGGAAATCCAACAGCATATCTCTAGGTTTAGATCCTCATAAAGAAGCATATGAACGCACAAGCTGAAAGTTCAACTAAAAACAAATTAGCACACAAAGCGCACGCTCACGCCAGAAACGGAAAATCCGAAAAAATCAAATTAAAAAAAGACCATCTTGCACGAGACTACAGGTGAGAAAATTACTTCAGTATCAGATTCCTCTTCAAGCAAAGACAGGGCCCTTAGATCCTCAAAGATCGCATCTTTCTCAACATGGAGAACAAAATGATCATCCACGATCTGGAACCCAATCCCCCAAAACCCACTAAAAAGAAATGCCCAGAAAAGGAAAATGAAAACCCAATAAAGAAAAAGAAGGATAATTCAAGAACAGTGAAGGAAGAAGGTGAATGGGGATATAGGCTGACGGCTTAGACAAGGGGGTTATCAGAAAACTAAACTTGAAATCCTACAACCCTCTTCACAATCGAACGTGTGACACGAAATCCCTAAGATAGATCCCAACTTACTTACGTTACCTATATTCCACAGAATCAAACAAACAGGAAGCAAAATCTTGAACCCAGAAGTTTGAAGGAGGACCCAAATCAGATAAAAGCAAGATTTTGTGAAACGTGGCTTCTGAGGTGAGGAGGAGGAGTTGGGCTGCGAGAATTGACGCTACGAGATGGAGAAGAGAAAAAGGAAGACACCTTCAAGATTGATAGAGCCTCCGAGGATGCAATTTGGTTGAGGTTGATCCCTTTTACATTGAGGGACATAGAGAATTTGCGGCTGAAGTGTTTGTCTCCTGAATCCTATTACCACTTAGAATAAACTTGCTGAGTTATAATTACTATGTTATTGATTTTGCAAATAATTAATTAAAATATTTATTATTATTA
>JANSVA010000003.1:24865419-24881675 GCA_025504915.1 Erythroxylum reticulatum | reverse complement strand
AACTACTTTAATTCTATGTTATTAGACGTTAATCTTGAACATTGCTATTATAAGTAACAACTAATGCATAACACTCAATACTTTTACAAAAACTACTTTAATTCTATGTTATTAAACGTTAATCTTGAACATTGCTATTATAAGTAACAATTAATGCATAACACTTAATGCTTCTACTTCAAATAGTAATTAATATGTGTCTTGATCGAAGTATCAAACTATTAATAAAAAAGTCATTAACTAAAATAATAATTGTTTAATAATTTAGCTCTTTTTTTCTACTATGGATCTTTTATAAGACATTGTTTGGCTTATTTTTACTTTGCTTGGGTTTAACATATTGGATTAATCTTTTATGGATTTTATATGCATATTTTTATTAATAATTTGTATTTATTTTCACCAATTATTTTTATAATTTTTGTCATATATATAGATATAAATAGGTTCTGGTTACCCTGAGAACCGAATCTGAAAATAGGTTAATTGATTTTATAGGTTCTTTAGGTTCAGGTTCGTGAAATTGTCGAACCTGGCATTTAAGTTCAAGTTCAGGTTATTTATGAACGAGTCAGGTTTCTCTACTATGAACACCCCTAGTTAAATGTAAAATAAAAATTTCTAATTATCAAGTGTTGAATTTTTTTTGTTTTTTTAATAGTGAAAGGTAGAAAAAAAAAGGAAAGAAGAAGAGTTTGAAAAGAAGAACAAGGACGTAGATCATCCATATTCAAACACTGAATCATTTTATCATACATCCTTTTACTATATACTCTATATTTGTCTATGTACTTATAAGCACTTCACAAATTTTGGTATCTATTATATGATATAGTGGTACATTTTATGTAAGTTAGTCATATATTATGAATGTTTTTTTTATGGTATTTGTATTATAATATAGGTGTAGCAAAGATGAGTAATGAAATGGATAACAAAAGAAGTTGTTTAGATGCAATGACCTCACATAGTGTGGCGAAGGACATGAAGAAAGAGGTGGTACTTGAAGCGGGAATAAAGTTTAAAAATTTGGAAAATTATTTTTGATTTATGCCAAAGTATGCAAGATGCTATGGTTTTATGATTGCTGTAAAGGGAGGAAAGAAAGATGATAATGGAGGCATTAAAAGTAGAACATTTATGTATGATAGAGTTTGGTGGCAAAAATTACGAGATCTAATTATAATGAAACCTAAAAGTAGTGGAAGAATTGGATTTAATGCTCATATATGATGTTAGTCTGATAATGATATTTAGAGCATAAGGAAGTTTAAATATGCGCACAAATATGAACTAAATCCAACTAATGTAATTTATATAGCGTAACATCGAGTCATTGATAGTCAGGTTAGACATAGATAGCAAAAGAATATGGGATTGACTTATGCATAAATGTAAAGACCATTATTGTAGCTACTGGTGTATATAACAATACGAAATAAATATAAAGCATCACAATCATCTTTTATTAAAAAATAATAGAAGAGGATTGTGATGAATATGAATAAAAAATATCAATCACAAATCAACACTTAGGTAAATACTTCCCTTAGTATAAAACTTGATTCTATGATTTGATTAATTTATAATAGATATGTTATCTAGCCTATTATAATTTCTTAGATACTAAAGTTACACTGCTTGAGCTAAAACCATCTACTCTTTAATTGATTGATCTTTATCTCTACTAAGCTAACATCACCCCTTTGAATGTACTAAGATATGTGAAATTCTATAAAAGTTTCACCTTAACACTAAGGAGATCATATAGATCTATCTCTGTCACCCCTTTATGCCTAAACTATAGTCCACTACCAAATAGGCTCTCCCAAATTGTCCACAAGTGAATTTAGGTAAAATCTAATCATTAGAACTACATTAATATTAATTAAAAATAGCTTATAAAAATATATCTCAATTTATAAATACATCTATATATGGGTAAATACTAGTATTTTCCCTACATAAACATAGAAAATATTAGCCACTAGTCATGTTTAATATAAAAAACAAATAAATTATAATTGTTCTGAATGATAATCCTAAGGTTGTTGACAACTTGGTTCGACAAAATGAATATAGATCTTTATTCTCTAATAAAAAGGCCTTAAAATTGTCCATTTAAGGAGATATAAACCTCTCAATGACTAACCCTAACATTTAGAGAGAAAGGATGTTTGAGATGTGTAGAGTCTCTAAAAGTTCTTACAAATTTTGGGCTTTCGTGCTCTAGATATGTTTTATCTGCCTTAGCATGGTTTAGGCTATAATTGTGCGGAATGTCATAGATCTTTTTATTTCCTTTATATGAAGGACACAATCTTTCATATGCTTATTGCCTAAACTATAGATCTCTCTCTATTTCTCTTTTGACTAGCTTATGATCTAAGGCATGAATATGGCTAAGTTTTCATTTTTATTTGAATTTTCATCAATATCACTCAGTGTCTCCCTAGGTTGTGTTCTAGTTAGTGTCTTTTCTTGTACTTGAAAAAATTAGCTAGTACACCTGTGCAAGTCAAATTGTGCTCCTCTAAGAATTGTGATTTCCTTCATGTTTTTGTTTGAAATAGACTCCAATTCTTGATAAATCATATCCTAAGGTTGAATTTGCACAATTACTTAAAAATATATCAAAATTATAAAAAATAAAATAATTTGACTTGAAAATTAAGCAAAATACTTAACAAAATATATGTTAAGCTACTAAGAAAGATAGCATGTTGATTACTAATCAAAGTTTAGTTGATGCCTTAAAGTTTTAACCTTTTCATTTTGAGCCAATAAAAAATATAATAACATTATTTCCACATGTAAAAGAAGGAAACATTTATCATAGTGACTTACATGATTTCTCTAACTATGATATGAAGTGTTTGATTTCAATTAGTAGAGATGCATAGACTTGTCATTTGGATTCTAAGGTTCAATTTCTCAAAAGACAACGTATGCAGGGCTGCAAAATGGAAAGACAATTCAAGAGTTCAATTAGGAGCAAAAATTCACTGAGTAATTTTAGACTTTGACAACATATTCATATGGATTTGTTTAGCCTAACTAAGGTCGCTAGTTTAGGAAGTAAAGATTATGAATTTTTCAATATAGATTATTTTAGTAGGTTTATATGGCTTTTAATTTTTCTATAATTGATGAATTCTTTGGGGAATTCTCCAACTTTGCCAACATGGTTCAAAATGAAAATGTTCTCTCTATAGTTTAGGAGTTATCGTGGTAAAAAGTTTGAGAATAAAAGTTTGAATCAAATTGTGAAGAGAATAGTATTTAAAACTTTTATACCAGAGAAATCCTCAACAAAGTGGAGTTATTAAAAGGAAGAATTTGACATTGCAAGATATGAATTAGACCATGATCACTGAGCATACCCCAAAAGTATCAATCACTTATCATATATCCAATTAGGTCTATATATAAACAACTATGGATAAAACCTCTCATGATCCTTTGCATAGGAAAAGTTAAACTCTAATTGTTTGGAAGTTTTTAGTTATAATTGTTTCATTTTGAATATTTTACTAATGTAATTTTCTTTGATTTATATATATATTTTAAGATTTATAATGTGAATATTTAGTAAAATGTCAATGAAGACCAATGATCATTTAATTCTATATTAAATAAGTTACTTTGTGAAATATCACTAAGTTAGTGAAAACTTATTAAGCTTGCTAGATTATATGGTACAATTGACAATTAATAACTGATCATTTTTACTTGATATAACTTATTAAGCTTTTTAGAATTTTATTAAGCATATACGGTACCATTGACATTTTGAGCACTCATTTAACCAAAAAAAAAAGTGAATGAAAATTTAATTTAATTCAATAGAATCACCACTTTACCTTATTAAAGAAAGATAAAAAAAATTGTAGAAAAGGAATTAAAAAAGGTATTAACCAGAAAAAGAGTTTAAAATCAATTTATAACATAAGGAAAGTTTTAAGAACCATATTTTACATACCTAGGTAGTTACCTTGAATTGAAAGGATTTTTTAAATTTAGGAAATTTTGAAAAGAAACAAGTTTAGCTATGAGTTTATTAAAAAAAGACATTATGAAGAATTGGAAATGACATGTGGTTGAATAAGTTTATGATTTTAACCAAGATTTAAAATGAAATAAAAGCAGAACACCTAGAATAAATCTTAGGTCATAAAATTAAAAAAAAAGCTTGGATGGATCATAGTTCCTGAAATTAACAGATAAATTCCTAGAATTAATTTTAGGACTTTAGAAAAACTGAAATGGCTTAAAGTAATTGTAAGGCTTAATAATATGAAATACCTAAATGTAGGTATTTGGACTTGAAAATAAAATGAAATGTCTAGACTTTGATATTAATGCTTAAAGTAGAGAAAATGCTTAGAAATATGTTCTAGAGGTTGAAACCAATTATAAAAATGCCTAGAATAAATCTTAGGACTTGAGAAAATAAAATGAAAAGAGAAAGAGAAAATTTACCTAGGGAATTTAGGTGTTGAGATCTCTCACTTCTTCCTGTCTTTCTTCATTTGGATCATATATTACAAATTTCACATATTAAGCATACAAAGGAAGAAAAGAGAGAAAGAAAGCTTTTGTTTTACAATATAGAGTTACTTCTCCATTAAAGGCCTTTTCTGCTTTAGTTTATCTATGGTTTAAGTCTGGTTTCAACAAGGTTACATATAATAAAAAGTAGGCAATTTATTTGATATCATTATTAAAAAAATTCATCACATAAAGTAAGTTGTAACCAAAGAAAATTTAGGTGTTGAAAGAAAAAAATCAACCTTATAGAACATAATTGTTTAATAAGGTCTTATATGTGTTTATGATTTGGTCTAGGATTGTTCCATTGAAAAGTGATACAACTAAAGTATGAACCATTTCAAAAGTCTACACATCAAAAAATTTACCCTTATAATGATTATTGTTAACATTAAACAACATCTCTTTTCCCACACTCAGAAAAGAAATTTATAGTTATTTATTTTTTGTAAATTTTATTTAACAAGTCATAGATAGACAAAGAACTTTTCATTTTAATTTTCACTTAATTACGAACTAAATTCACCTAAACAAGTTATTTGTACTTAATAGGAATTCTTAGTGATCCACCAAAACTTTATGCTTGTGGATGCATAGAGAAAGAAAAGAAAAGGAAGCAAGTAAGTAAGGAAAGAGGCAAAAATAATTTCTTGAGTTACTACTAAATAAAATTTTTTAAATGCATATGAGAAAAAACATTTGCTCTATAATTCTTGCCCTATTATTTATGCTTTCTCTTATACATCATCTTTATGATTGACTCCATTGCTCTCTTCATTAATCATTAGACTAGTCATGTCTAAAACAATAGTGAAATTAGATTAAACAAATCCTTAATGTTCAAAAATGATAAAGATACATAATAAGGATAATACTTTTTTTAAATTAAGAAAAGCTTGTAACCTTTTTAAACATATTTTGATACGATAAAAATATAAAAGATATGATAAAACATCATTTGTATACGATAAGAGCCATATCTATAAATTTCTAGTATTCATATCACTTAAATATGTGATAGTATGGTTATGATTCTATGGAAAATTATCACATGCTATTAGCCCCTTAAACTCGTAAGTTTTATTAATAGTGAACTTGCCTTGAAGTCAATGACAAGTAGTTACAACTAAGGCTTTAGTCATAATATCATCAATTTAATCAGAAGAAGAAATATGTTAGAAGAAAAGAGCTTTATTAGTATCCAAGTCTTGAACAGAATGGATGTCAATCTCAATATGCTTTGAGTAATAATGAAAAATCATATCTACAATAAGAATGGTGGCACTAAGACTATCGAACCATAGTGTGGGTTTGATGTTAGGCAATATTATTTCACTAAGAAGAGAGGTATCTAGTATATTTCATCAGTAAAAAGGGAAATACTTTTATATTTTGCTTCAATACTAGACACAGACATGGTGGGTTATTTCTTGGCACTTTAAGAAAAACATAGGTAGATGTAGAGCATCAATCATCAAGATACCATTCTAGTTAGCTTCACAATAAGCTTGTATGGTAAGAAAGGTGGTGCTAGTTAATTAAATGTCATGAGATGAATTGGATAAAATATATCACAAAATTTATTTAACCATAGTCTAACAAACGAAAATAGGGTGATGCATTTTACAACTAATTATATGTCAAGAAGAGTAAGATAAAGGTAATGGAGAGCACTGATAGTACTTCAATATTTAGTACGATTAGTAAAAGAAAGGTCATAGCTTTTGGAGAGAGGAAGGTAGGGGTGATTGGTGTTATAGCAGGTTTGGGGTTATCAATGCATATGTAATTAAAGAGGTCTTTAGGGTTTTGGGTTTAGGTAAGTAAAAGGATTGGTTTCATTATAATTTGGATGCCATGGATATAGTGAATCAGATCTAGTACTTAGAGAACATGATGTTAAGGTTATGGATAAGTGAGGTGATAAAAGAAAATGAAGAACATGTAAGTAAGATATCATCTATATAAACTAGAAGGAATGTGGTATAAGATAAAGTGCAGTGAGCAAAAGAGAGGTGTTAAATTTATTGAAGGTAAAGTTAAGCTTATGAACTTTCTAACTTAAACAATGAAACCAAGGATATGGAGCTTGTTTAAGATCATAAAGAGCTTTACAAAACATAAGAAGGATAGTGAGGATCCAGAAAACTAGGAGCTTAGTTTAGAAAAACTTGTTCTTAAAGATGATCATAAAGAATGCATCGTTAACATCAAGTTTCCAACTAGGCCAATTTTTAGAAAAAAGCAAGAGTAGGTATACTACAAATGGTGGTGGGTTTGCTGACAGCACTAAAAATGTTGATGTAATCAATAACAGAGTTTGTTGATATCCTCTGGCAACAAACAAGTTTTATTGTGATTAAGGGTATAATCATAGTTCAGTTTTGTTTGAAAAACTCATTTATAATTGAAAGAATTGACATTTGATGGTTTAGGAACAATAACCCAACTTTAACTACTATGAAGAGCATTGTATGGTTTGATGCTAACGAGAAAATTTGTTAACTTATGTAAAGGAAGTGGGATTAGGTGCATAAGCATTATAGGTGGCAATATAATAAGTGAAAAAGTTAGAGAAGGTTCAAAGAATGCAAATGATATCATGTGCGTGAGGGATCATAGGATGTATATGTGACGACAATAGTGGAGAATTACAAGGTGAGAAAAGGAGTTAAGATGGAGTTGAAGGAGTAAGAGAACAAATTAGATTAAATCATGAAGGAAATATGATGATAGAAAAAGAAGGAGATGAGAGAGAGATAAGGGGTGCTTTGTTATATGGAAATTTTTTTCTCAAGAAAATGAAGATGAAAATAGATATAAGATTTTGAAGTTTAGGGATTAAAGCATCAATAACCTTTATATTGAGAGGCATAGCTAAGGAAGATACATGTATAGATTTTAGTGTAAGTTTGTCAGTGTGAGTGGAACCTAAAAAAGGAAAAATAGGCATATCCAAAAACACAAATATGAGAAAAATTGGTTTGGTAAAAAAAAAAGCTCACAGGGGAACTTATATTAAGGATATGAGTAGTTAACAAATTAATAAGGTAGATAGTAGTCAAAGGGCTTCACACCAAAAAGGACTTTAAAAGAGATGAAAAGATAAAAAGGGTAAGACTAATGTTAGTGATATAATGAATTTTGCATTCAAGAAAGCTATTTTGTTGAACAGCGTGAGGGCAAGATATATGATAAGTGATGTTATGAGTAGGGAGATAATATGCAAAAGCATCTTTGATGAGTTTAGAAGCTCTATCACGCTGAAAGGTTTTAATAGTGGTTGAGAAAAAAAGATTTTTCAATTGATGTTTAGAAATTTTGGAAATGATAAAGAGCTTGAGATTTTTTTTAGTTAAGGGAATATTTGTATATAACAACTGAAATATTAATAAAAATAATGAAATAATAATAAATAGAAAAGGAAAGAGATTTTGAGGGTTCCTAAATATTATAATGAATAAACTATAAATGCTTAGTAGAGATACGACAAGATAATGGATACAAAAGTTAAGCACTTTTCATTAAAGACAGGAGGTTCAACAATTTATGAAATTTAATTGATTAGAAATTAGCAAGAAAGTATTGTCGAACAAAGATAACCGAAACATGAATGCTAGAGATCAAGTAGAGCTAAGGTAAATATAAAAGTAATATGATTTATAAAGTTCAAAAGAATATTTATAGAATAGAGATAATTGTGGATGGAATCCATAAGCAACAACATCTTAGTTTTGAGATCTTAGTATTGCCAAAAGTGTTAAATTTCAATGGGAAAAAAGTTATCTTTAGCAAATTTGGCTAGTGATAGTAGGTTAGTAGTAAGATATGGAATAATTAAAGCATTAGTAAGGTAAAGTTGACAAATATGAGTAAAAAGTGCTAGTTACCAGTTGAAGAGTTAAGAACAGTGTGACCATCAATAATAATCACTTGGTTTAGACCATTATACAAAAGTTTCAAATTCCTCAAGTTGAGAGTCAGGTGTTAAATGAATAATCACACTAGTGCTAGGTAACCATTCAATAATAGTACTGAAAGTAAGTTGTGAATTATCATGAGGGGCATGGATACTCATGGTAGTGAAAGCTATAGTGAGAGTAATAGGACCATTTAAAGGTCTAAATTGATAATTTCATGATTTAGAATACCTGAATTCATAATGTGAAGCAATATGTCTCAATTTCCAAAAAATTTGCATTACAAGGCTGATTTATTATGATAATTGGGTCAATTATAGGAGTAATTATTTTGGGTTTTGGCTTGGCTATAACTTTGGGCTTGATAGTGACTTGGTAAGGTTGATAGTTAAAATGGCCATGTGAACCTTTTGGAGATAAGGGGCGTTTTGAAGGCACTAGCCCATTTGAGAGAATTGGATCATCAAGACTTATAGCACTCAAATTACTAATTCCAGAAGAATTAACAAGGTGTTTGGTTCACTTGTTGGAATAGATAAGAAATGGAATGATTATTCTTAAGAATAGAATAGATAGGGAATAGAATGGAACATGTATTACTTAGTTTGGTATATTTCTAAGAATTTCTAATGATAATATATGTCAAAACATAAATTAGAGATGACAAAAGAATAACTAATAATAACAACAATAATAATAAGAATAATAATAATGATGATAAGAAGATAATAATAATAATAATAATAATAATAATAATAATAATAAAGGAAACATATTGTCTTTACTTATTCCACATTTCATAGAATAGGTAAAGACAAAGGAAGGTATTTTTAGCTATTCTTAAAAGTGTAAAAATAACTAAACCTTAAATTAATTATTCTATATGCTATTTTTTAACTAAACAAAAAAATAACTATTTATTAAAAATACATCAGCAATAAAATAGCCGTGCTCATTGTACCATTAGCATATATGGAACAACCACCAGTGTAGAAGGCGATTAAACGCCTTGTCAACCAAAGCTGACGAGGCATTTAAGAAGAGGCGCTGCTTAGGGATTTGGAGTTTTGTGTAAAGCTCGATAAAGGTGATGGTGGATTCTTAGTGTTTGATAGTGACAATAAGAGATTCATGATCAATAGGTAACCTATTTAGTGTGCAGAGGAAAAGATCGTCTTCTATAATTTTCTCTGATAGTTAGAAGCTGAATGGTGGTATTAGATACTCGGGAGCGGAAACCAGTGAGTGATTTGGAGCCTTTCTTCAAGTTGTGAAGCTTTCGTTAGAGGAGAGATCACTTGGGGCTTGATTGCTACATTATCTTTTAAGCCCATCCCAGAGGTCATGAGTAGTGTTGTAGCAAAGAGCGTACGGTGGAACTTGTGAGGCAAAAAGGAAATAGTAGATGAGTTGATCAAGTTTGTTTCACTTAACATATTCTAGGGATAGAGAATCCACGACTGAGGTACCAGCTGTTGATGAAAGAGTACAATGGATGTGGTAAAGGAGGTGAAAGTTGACCAGTATGGCTTTAATCTGATTTACCCATATGAGATAATTTGTTGAATCTAATGATCTGGTTTAATGGTAAAGTAGGTGAATTGTTATTTTCCTTAAGAGTCTATTGATTCGGCGTTGATTCTTCAATATATTGTTACCACTACTGACAACCGTATTCCTGTAGATGCTTACGGTATGCAATAAGTGCTTTTCATGAATGTTATTAGTGTAAGTTAAAAGACAAAAGTATATGCCAACGTCTTGGTTCACACGTGGGCTTTGATCTTAATAAAATGCGCAATATGTAAATCTTTTTCTACTGAAAATGGGAAAGTCTTATAGCCTTTTTATACTTATTTTGTTACAATACAAGTGTAAATGTCTATTTGTACAAGATAATGACCATATATATAAGTTATTAGTATTAATATCACTAAAATATGTCAGAGTATGAATAGGATTCCATGAAAAATTATAAAATGTTATCACAAAAGCTACAGCTCGAACACATTTCCCCGATCATTATAAATCAAACAATGTCATGCACATTGAGAAAATTGGCGTCCCAACGCTTAAGCCCCTCGAAAACCTTGTCAGGATTCTGGTTCTAAATGTTGAGAAGCCTCCACATCGTTGGTGCAGTAGTGAATCAACTTATCAAGGATGTTACTGTTGACTTTAGGGATAGAAAAGTGGGTGATACCGGAATCGATCTCCAGAGAGGGCTTCATCATCGTCAGTTTCAATGTGACCATCATTCTTACTTCATACTTGTCTCGTCACTGAGTGAGATTTCTAAATAGTGGAGGGAGTGACAAAATGAAATAAGAAAGTGGTGGAACTTAAAACTCTCACGTTGCTACTTTTGGTGTTTAATTCACAATATAATACTTATTTTTAAAGTTAAAAAATGTCATACAATATATTTAAAAAAACTGAGATAAAAGTTTAAGGTTCTAGATTTAAATATAACTTTTTTATAATATCAAAATTATTTTTATAAATTTCTAAATATTACGATCCAAGTTAAATCTTTGTAACATTTTTTAATAAAAAACACTAATTTTAAATAATGTTCGAATTTGTTTCATCCCTACCTGTAACCATTTGATTTCATTCAAAAACTTATTACATAAAGGATTGTTGTGATACCAAAGCTTTATTAATGCGTTAGAATTTCCTAAAGTTTCATAAGCCCTACCCCTTAGAAAACATAATGCTAAAGCGATTTTGATCTTACCGTAATATGTAGTGCAGATCCTATTACGTACTAAGGATCATACATGAAAGGGTAAAAATAAAGAAAATGTGGAATACCTGATTTCGATTCCATTATGAGTTCCAAAGCAGTTTTTAACACTAAAACGAGCTCCGATCCGACTAGAACAGTTGAGGAAGTTGTTCATCAACACTCCGTTTAGGCGCTTTTACAGTTTCCTCATTACGCAAACTCTCTTAACGGGTCAGAGAACCGTGTGCTTACGATTGATATGAGTAACTGCAGAAAACTTTAACCTTTATATAGTTTCTATATCGGGCTTTCCCATCACAAGGCTGATATAAACCAGGTACACACTGAAAATGATCCATTTTTCACCCGAACTTTGACCCATTAATCTAGATCATTTATTGGGCCACTTTATTACTCTTAATTAGATCAAATTACATCACTTAATCGATAATTTATTGAAAACTAAAATTGCAATTAATAGTTGTCCACTTAATAGGAAAAATACAAAATTGTCCCTATGGACAAAAATGTTTTACAATCTCCGCCTTAGACAATTATTAATTGCAGCTTTTTATCAAGTTTAAAACAGTTTAAAAACTCGGTTAAGTTATGCTACTGCATTGGTACCAAATTAAAAAAAAATGTTTGATCCAAAGGTAATGAAAGTCCTACATTCTGTCCTGTAAGGCTTTCAATACCAAAAAATATCAAACGCATGTGTCATGTGTGACACAGATTCAATATAATCACGAATATCTAATACCTCACTAACATGTGTGACACAGGTCCAATATAATCACGAATATCTAATACCTTACTAACATGAGTGGGAAAATGGAGTGTGACAAACTAAGATGACATTTGTATGATCTCAAATGTATCATCTTTATTTGTAGGTTCGATTCTCTAACTTTATGCAAAATAGCTTTAGAGAAAACTTGTTTTCTCTCACCAAATGCTAAACTGCATTGGAGAAAACCTTTACGTTCTCCAACTGAATGCTACACTGCATTAGAGAAACTTTATGGGATTAAAACTTTATGTCCCTTTATATAATATGAAACTTTAAGGATATCCATAAAAATTTTATGTGTTGAATGACATAGACTCAAGGTCAATCTTTATAAATGCCCAATGACCTTTAAAATGCTTAAGATCAACACAAATCTTAAGGCTTCCATATGTATTATGACTATATATAAAAGTAGTTATGAATGAGGATAAAAGAAAATGATAATCTTTATTAATAAATAACCATAATTTCATAATACATCAAAATATAGAAAATATTTAGCAGCAAATACAGTGATCCTTAACTACTGTTGTCTAAAGACTTTAACACGCCTATACCAGATATATATCTAACAAACGCTAATAGGCGATGTCATTTAGTCAAACGATCAGGTAATATCTCCTCAGTTCTGATGTGCTCTACTTTAACGTCACCCTTCTAAATCAACTACTTTATGGTCAAATACTTGACCTCCAAATGCTTAGACCCTATAATACTCTTGTTGTTATTATTGAACAACACTGCAGTAAGATTATCACAATACAATCGTAACTAGATGCACCTTAAACTACTTAACTTGACCTTGTGTGCCCTTCTTGGTCTTAAATAACCACTTGTAACAGACAAGCCTGTAATGTTGAGGTAAATCAACAAGCTCCCATATATTATTATATCTTATAAATTGCATCTCATCCTTCATTGCTTCCCACCACATATCTGCATGATATCCAGAAACGACTTTTGTAAAAGTCACTGGATCCACAACATCTCCTATATCATAGTCTTGTTTACCTAAATAGACTATGTAATTCGATAAGATAGCAAGTTGCCTCTCTTTGGTAGATTTACGTAATTGCATAGGCTCTTGTGCCTCAGAAACCTCTTCCTAAATAGAAATAGGTTTTTGTGCCTGTATAAGCATGGTACTCGGGCCTTCATCCACCAGAACTAACTATATGAGAGGTGGATACACAATAATTGTAGTATCCATCCTACTATCTTTTGGAGGATGTGAGGATCCTCCCCATCATAGACATTGTATTCCAGAAACTTTGCCGTCTATAATTTCACTATTTTGACTCCTCGTTCTTTATAGTAAAATCTGTAGCTCTTAGAGTGGTTGGGATAACCCACTAAATAACAATGAGTTGAATGAGATTACAATTTACTCTCATAAGGATTACACAATCTCACCTCAGAAGGGCAGCCCCACACATGAATGTGTGCAAGGCTTGGCTTCCAGCCTTTCCAATGTTCAAAAGTTGTCTTTGATACTGACTTGTTCGGGACTTTGTTCAAAATATATAATGCTGTATTGATGGCTTCACCCTAAAGGTATTTGAGTAGGTTAGTTCTGCTCTGCATTAACCTCATTATGTCCTTTAGGGTGAGATTATGCCTTTTGGTCACATCATTTTACTCAGGATTACTTGGCATAGTGAACTGACCCACTATTTTAAGCGATTCCAAATACCCAGCAAACGAACCTTTTTCTTATCTTGCAACCCTATGTCTGCCATAGTATTCCCCTCCTCTATTAGATCTGACAATATTTATTAATTTTCCTAATTGGTTCTTAACTTCAGTCTTAAAGATCTTAAACTTATCAAGGACTTCAGACTTCTCTTTAAGCAAGAACATATAACCTTAGGGGGAATAATCATCTATAAATGTCAGAAAGTAACTGGCATTACACAACGTGATTGTATAAGGACCACTAACATCTGTATGTATGAGGTCCAATAAACTAAAAGTACAAGTTGACCCCTTTTTCTTTATCTTGATCAACTTACCCCTACAATAGTCGATACATGTTTCCAGATCATTAAAGTCCAGATTGGGGAGAATGTTATCCTTGATCAATCTCTCAACCTTCTCCCTAAAAATGTGGTCAAGACGTTTATACCATAACATGTACAATGTTTCCTTTATGAAGGTTCTCTTTCAAGTAACAGGTTCGGCAACATAAGAAGAAGGATACATTTCATTAGGAGTAAGACACATTCTATACAATTCGTAGGATAAGAAGGCAATACTGATATGTCTTGTATTGATAGAAATATTTACCATTGCATTATCAAATATAAAATGAAACCTTTTTTTTAATCCAAAACTGATACAGAGATCAAATTTCGTCTAAAAGACAATATATAAAATGTGTCTCGTAAAACCAGTACAAACCCCGTATCGAGGTTTAATCCTACATCTCCTATGTACAAAACATCCACCTCTTCATTATTACCAACCATCAGCTTCTCCTCTTCCTTAGTCAGCCTTTTCCTAGATCTGAACCCCTACTATCTAACCACCAAGACCTTGATATGGTTATAGCAACATTGGATTCATGAATCATAAAGGTGGAGGAGTTACCTGATAGTTCCTATTTGACCTCCATAGCTTGTATTTCTGGCAATCAGACTTCCTGTGTCACTTTTTCTTACAGAAGAAGCATCTCATACTCTTAAGGTCATATGGGCCCTTCGTAATGCTAGACTGCCGACTTTGAATCTGAGGAGAGGCTTTGGGTTTCTTACCCTTAACCTTCGGCTACTGGGGTTTAGCCTTCCTCTTACCTTTCATAGTTGCATACATAGCTGTATAAGGAGAGCTTCTGATTTTCTCCTCAGCTGCAGTATATTGGGAAATCAAAGCATTGATGTCCCGGGTCTTATCCTGCGAGAAGTAGGAGGTGACCAACATCTCAAACTCTTGAGGAAGAGTATTTAATGCTTGATGCACTATAAGCGAGTCAGTGATTGGTATATCCAGTGCTTTCAATTTGCTTTACAGATGCACCATTTGGATTGTATACTCTCGAATGCCTCCCTCTCTAGTGTACCTTATGGAAAAAAGTTCCTTAATTAAGGCACTCTGCTCAGCATGAGAAGAGACCTTATACCTCTGGGATATTCTGTCTATGAACTCCCGTGCTACAGTCGTGTCTGCCAGTCCACTCAACAAATGATCGGGTATCAACCTCTTAATGGTCAAATAACACATCCTATTTGACCTTTCCTCGGTCACCATCGTTGCTCTGTCATCCTCCGAGATGACATCTGTAAATGGGGGAGGCCTCTTTATAAGTATGGCCATGATGACATCTGCCATCTCCAACGTAAACTCTACGTCCTTCCTCCTCTTCTTGAAGTTGAAACCATTTAAGGTTTCAATGGTGACGACATTGTTATTGACTGAGAAGGTGACTGAAAAATAGAAAAGACAATGTCAAAATTAGTATAAATGTAGGACAACAACGATAATATCATTAACACAAAGAATGCGATCACACATATTATGAAACACCTGTGGGATGAATACATAATATATGCAATTAGACCTCTATATAAAAGTGATCAAAGGACGAACCATCAACTCTCATGACACTACCACCTGTGGGTGAATAGATCATTTAGGCAACGACTTTCCTCCATCTAATGCCTTTTTGTACATCTCAAAACCTTATATAAGGTAAACACGTGTGGGCAGAATAAACAAATATGAGACCAGAGACATCTCCTATCATGTACACGGTACAATCCAAATACTAGCTTGAAAGGCCACTGTGATGACTGCAATCTTACCAATACCTGAAACGAGCATAAACATAAGAGATACATCTTTATGTCATCTTTACATTCTATATAGGCATAATTTATGTGAAAATCGATAATCAATGAAAAAACTAGATATTAAATAATCACATACTAATACTGAAAACATTGTCTTTAAACTTTATTTAAGAATTTTTAAAAATAAAAAATCTCAATAAAAGTTTTTATTGTACTTTTTCGAATACCGAACCTTTCGTACGAGACATAAAACTTTAAGTGTCTCCCTCATGTGTTGTTTGGAGTACGAAAATGCACTCAAAATTAACTTAAAAAAGTTTTAAAAACTTTTCCAAATTCCAATTACCAACGTAATAAATAAAAAAAATAAAAAACCACAAAAAATTCCCCGAACTTAGAAACTAACCCAAAAGGACCTGGGGTATCTTTAAAGGAATTTTAAATTTTCCCTTTTTTTGGAAATCACTGTAACA
>JANSVA010000003.1:24832162-24846594 GCA_025504915.1 Erythroxylum reticulatum | reverse complement strand
AAGTAAAACTAATATAAAAAATAAATATTAAAACATATAAAAAAGTCAAATAATATTATATAAATTTCAAAATAAATGTGAATATGGGTTTGTGGGTATTATAGGAATTATGTAAAATATAAGGGCAAAAGGGACTAAAAAATAGGCTCATTAATTAATCTGAAAAATCTACCTGAAAAAGTACTTTTTGAGAAGCTTCAAATTTGAACTTCTTAAAAAGTTATATTTTGGGTGCCAAAAAAGTTATATCTATTAAAGAAGTGCTTTTTTATTTTATATCAAAACACTCATTTTTCTTAAAAAAGGCTTTTGTGGTGAAGAAAAGTGCTTATTGATCTCCCAAAAGCTCATCCAAATAGGCATTGAGCTACCTTTGATAGAATAAGTTATAAAAATAACATAAAAATATAATAATTATTATATGAAATACTTTGATAATCTCAAGTCTAAAAATTAATTATACAACTATCATAGTAAAAAAATCTTCAAACACATAAGTAATATTATATTTGCGATCCTTATAACTAGATAATTTTAACTACACAATAGTTATTTTAGGGATTTTATTTTTAATATTGATCATTAAATGTAATTTTAAAGCACATAAAGATAATGGACATCTTTAGGGAACAAATTAATAATACCATATATCGACTGTAATAAACCAATTGATTGTAAGGTATAAAGTAACAAAAGATTAGCATGAATAATAGGGTGATTAAGAATTAACATTTATCTAAGAGACTCTTTCATTAATTTTATAAGGATTTGGGATTTTGGGTCAATATGCGAGATACATTCAAAGATTGGTAGAATTAACATTGCAACGTATAAGAACAGTTGTAAAATAACAAATGGTAGTTGATAATATATATTAAAGAAAGATAAGGAGGGATTTACAAACAAAAAGTGCCTCAGACAAGATAAAATGATCAAACTGTACACATATTAAATGATAAAATATTTAAAGTTAGGGTTGTTCCTACAGGTGGTTTCGATTGGCATATTAATAAATTTAATTTACAGGACATGGCAAAACCAACAGTCTAATGCACATCATTAGCAAATATTACTCAATACAATCTTGGGCTTATATGACATAAATACCAAAGGATCCCTTCTGATACGTTTTTTTTCTCAGTTAACCATTGCACCATTTCAACATAATTGTGATTTGATCTTTGGATGTGACATAACTCTATGATGGTACCATATATCCCTACTGAATAATTACACCCTTTTTTTTAGAATTTTAACATTTATTATATAGTAAAGAATAGTTTACAGTTAAGAAGAGGAAAAGTTCTCCCTCTTTCATCTCACGATGACGTTCAACATTACAATTACAATAAACAAAACAATAGCACAGGGACAAATGTATGGATAATTAGGGTAAAAGACTACTACCCTTTCTCGACTCTTCGAAAGATCATTCAGTTAGTGTTGGCTCTCTAGAATCTATGATGTGACGATGGCGATGCTCTTCTTCTTTGATCCGTTTCCAGCTCAAAGGGATTTATAACTCAGGTAGGATATTTGAAGCTTTTTGGTTTGTTTCCTCATTGTTTATGCATAACAGGCTTCGTGTTGAAACAGGAGTCTTCATTCCTTTACCCCAATGGTAAGCAATAGTTCCAGGAGAGGTACTTTCAGGATCTTTCAAAGGTGAATCTTTCCTTTTGTTCTTCTTTCCCTCCTTCTCTAGCTCCAAAGATTTACATCTCTGATAAGGTTTTTGGTGCTATTTGTTTTATTTCTTTGTTCTTCAAACAAATAGGCCTTGTTGAGGAGTTTTCTTTCATTGTTCAGTCTGGTAAGCCATGGGTTTGGAGAGGCACTTCTAAGAGCTTTCAAAGTTTAGTGATTCCTTATAGTCTTCTTTCCTTTATTGTCATGATTTGTTTGTTTCGAGAACTGCTTGAATGGCTATGTCTTGCTTGAATTGCTTGAGTTACTCTTGGAATATTTGTGCTTAGGAAGTTCTATTTACTATACTGATATCCAAATAAAGACACCCCCTGAGGACTATATTCTCCAAAAGAGAGCCAGTCTCTACTACTATGTTGCCTCAACTGATTAATAATTAGTTGTACCCTGATATTCCCTGTAGAGAGTTCTATAAGAGTGGTTAGACTGTTAAAGAAGCCTTTAAATATTTTATTATTTCTCCCTATCCAAATAGTCTAGAGGCAAGTTGCAACTGCTACCATAGTATTTCTTTATCGTATTTAGAGATAGGTAGTTGGGATATCTCTAATAAGATATCTGTGAGACTGCATTACCTAGTTCCTAGGCCATAAAGATTAGAGATTCTATTCCACATTTCCTTAGTAAACCCATACTCAAAGAACAAGTGATCTCTAGTCTCCTCTTATAGATTGCACATAATACATTGCTTAGGAGAGGACAGGAATTTCAGTCTATTCATAGTAATTAGTCTGTTCAACATAGTTAGCTAGAGAAGAAAGCTAGCATTTAGTTTGAGAGCCTCGCTCCAAGTTAGGATACACCACCTTATTCTACCTACTGCTCCTTCCATAAGCCTTTTAGCTTGCATGTTAGTGATTTCTAAAACAGGAACTCCATCTCTTAAGAATATATCATCTTCCCCATAATTTATGTATTGGGGAATAGACAATAGTCTTAGTTATTCTGAGGAAAGAAACCAACTGTCATTCCTAATTATCTCCTGAAGCTTAGCCTTCTTTGGAAACCTTCCCAGCATTGATCTAGCCAACTGATTATTAATTAAAGCCCCTTGACTAGTCCAGTTATCATATTAGAGAGATATTCTATCTCCTGCCCCAATTTTACATGCAACATACTGCTGGACATCTTCCCTCATCCTGATAAGTTGGTTGAAAATCCAAAAGTAGTTGTCCTTACTCTTTAGAGCCCCAAAACTTTCACCCTTTAATATATAAGTATGAATCTATTTGATCCACATTGAATTCTTTTCACTTAAAATTCTCCAAATTCTCTTGGTAATTAGAAATTGGTTATTCTTGTTGATTGACTCCAATCGTAACCCTCTTACCTCCTTCAGTTGGAAAATGTTCTTATAATTCACTTTAGTTATTCCTTTCTCAATTTTTTTTACTCCATAGGAACCGCTTTATAAGTTTTTCCATTGTTTTAACTAGTCCTTTAGAGAGGAAGATGTAAGAGCACCAGTAAACTTGCAAAGACATTATTACTGACTTTAAAAGTTGAAGCTTACCTCCATAGGACCAAGTTCTATTAGTCCAATACCCCAACCTTTTCTGCATTTTATCCATTAGAGGAAGACTTTCACTGAATCTTAGTCTCTTGGAAGAAATAAGAATGCCCAAATACAGTAGAGGAGGTTATTGCTTTGTCATTTCGGTTACTTATGACAAGGAAAATGTTAGGCGATTAGCACTTTTAGAGAGTAAGAAGAAGCTTTTGTGGAAATTAACACTCAATCCTGAAAGCTCCTTAAAACTAAGGTGAGTACTCATCAATAGGGAAACCGAAGGAACACTTGCCTTACATAGAATTATAAGATCATCTGTAAAACATAAACTAGTTAGTCAAAGCTTCTTTCATTTAGAATGCTATCTAAAATTGGAATAAGAAGAGATTTTGTGTTTCATCATAAGGGTGAGGACCTCCGTGCAAATAAGGAATAGGTAAGGGAAAAAAGGGTCCCCTTGCCTAAGTCCTTTTTTGCCTTTAAAAATCTATGTAGGGCATCCATTAATCAGAATTCCATATGAGGCAATTGAGAAATATTCCTAAATTGATTTGATAAATTCGTGGGGAAAATTCATAGCTTCCATAATTTGTAGCACGAAGCTCCAATTAACACTATCGAAGGTCCACTTTAATAGCTCAGTTTTGAGGGCTTCTTTTCTGGGTGTACCCTTTCAAAAGTTCCTATAATAGAAGAATATTATCCCCAATATGTCTTCTTCTTATAAAAGCTCCTTGGTTCTTACTTATGAGTAAGTGAAGAACTTCCTTCATCCTATTTGCCCATATTTTAGCTATGATCTTATAGAGAAAATTTGTGCAAGATATAGGTCTAAAATCATTCCAACTGAATGAGTTAGAGCTCTTAGGGATTAAACATAAAAAGGTCTTATTGATCTCCTTTAGTAAAACCCCATTTTGGAAGAACTCCTTGACTGCTTCCTTTATAAAACTCCTAATGTTTCCCTAAGTTTTCTAGAAGAAAAACACATTAAATCCATCAGGGCTCGAAGCCTTGGATTCAATCATGTTGAAAACCACCTTCTCTATTTCTTGATCCGTGACAGGGCTAATTAGCATATAGGCCTCCTGTTTAGGAATCCTGGCTATAACGTATTACCTAAGGTTCACTCCATTGCTAACAGAGCAACTTTTATGCCTGATAGTTTCTGGAAATAAATCCTAGCTTCCTGATCAATTTCAGCCTGTCCAAATATAGTTTCCCAATTTTCAGATTTTATTGAAGTAATTCTATTGACATTTCTCCTGGCTGTCACCTAGTTGAAGAAAAATTTAGTACATCTATCCCTCTCCTTAATCCAATAAAATTTGGCCCTCTGATTTAGTAAAGAATATTGATTATCCACCATTTGTAATTAGGACTTCAGAGCTTCCTTTTTAGTTGTAGCTAGATTGCTATTACTTGGGCTATTTGCCAAGGATTTTTGGATCATTGATAACTTGCTTCTTGCTTCCTCGACCTCCTTTGTGGAATTCTACCCTTTCCTTAAATTTAGCAACTTTAATTCCTGTTTGATAGCCTTGAGCTTTTACACACATAAACTATTTAGTGCTATAGATCTTATGCTCCAATCTTTTAGTAATAGCTTCTTGAAACCCCTCCACATTAACCAGAAAATTATTAAATCCGAAAGGTGGTGAATTCTAATCATTTTAAACAAGTTATGCACCTTGATAGGAGTATGATAAGAAATTCCTGAGTCTAGGAAGTTGGTCGAACTCTCTAAGAACACAATTAACCAGTCCACATTCACCACTACTTTGTCTAACTTTTTCCAAATGAACCAGTTAGAACATTGTTTGTTTGACAAAGTGAATTCATGACCTTTAAATTTTAAATCTATTAATTACACATCCTGCATGCAATCAAGCATATCTATAGTGTAATTGAGTAGATTGCAGTTCCCTGCATTAAAATCCACACTAACTATCCAAGGACCCTTAATTGAGGCTTTGAGTTTTTGAAGGGAGTTCCATAATTCAGTTCTCTGAAAACCTGTATTAAATCCGTAGACAAATGTAGTAAGAGCACAATTGTTTTCCATTTTGAATTTAAGCCTTGTGTGAATGAAATACTGGTTGGTTTCCAGTACTTCCACTTCCAAGAAGTCTCCATCGTAAACAATAATAATCCTTCCATATGCATGACATTGGTGATTAGTGATACATTGCCATTTGCTTCCCAAACAACCGAACTTATTTAGATTAGCTTCCTTAATTTTTGTTTCCAGCAAACAAAATAACAAAGGCTTTTCCTTTAGACCAAAATCCCTTACTGAATTAAGCTTAGAAGGGTTATTTATTCCTCTTGCATTCCATATTATCAGGGTCATATAAGATTGTCTTTTTCTTTTGGAGCCTTTTCTACTACTCCTATTACTTTTCTGTGAACTTACTTGCTGAAAATGTTCCTCTTGAGTTCTATTATTCTTCCAACTGGTGGGTGCTAATTTAGTTGGATTTCCTTGTCTCTATGACAAGGATTTGTCTCACCCATTTCCTTTTCACTTTTTTGGTTATTCCCTGATATCTTGTGGGAGGTAGTCAAAAGTTGCCATTGAATTCCCACATTTAGATCTGAATCTAGAAGGATTTCCACTAGGGTAGTCTCATCCATTGTAGTTAATTCACTTTCAGCCTGACCCAATCTATTTTGTCTCACAAGGTTATCTGAATTATATTCAGTTTCCTCCAACCCATTTTTATCTGCAATATTTTACTTTTCTAAACCCATCACTTGCTTCTCCAAACCTGACCCTTGCTTCCATAACCCCGACACCTCCCAATAATCTTGTTTAGTGAAAACTTTCCCTATTGGTATCCCTCCTTTACCTTGTGCTTAGGGAAGGCTTCCACTGGTATGTGACCAAAATCTTGTCTTCTCTGAGCGAATGCCCATCAGCCAATCTTAGGACAAGAATGCTTTCCTTCATTTCTTTAGAGATATCCATACTCACATATAATCGTGCATATCCAATCTGTTTTCTCAAAGTAGAGTTTTCATCCATACAAATTAGTTTTCCCAAATAACTAGCTAGCATACTCAATCCTTTAGTTGTCTAATATTCCAAAGGAAGGTTATGGATATTGACCCAAAGAGGAATGTTTTTCAATATAATTTTCTCTAATTATATACCTGGTTGCCAATTCTGAAGAAATAAAGGAAGTTAGGAAATGTGCTAAGGGCCTTCTTCAATAACCTTTGAGCTTCTGATTTAGAGGAGAAGGTAAAGATTAGGTTATCTTCCTTTATTAGCATAACTTCCATTAGTCCTCTACCTTTCCAATTTCTCTAGGTCCAAGCTTGTATGACTAGAAAACCCGGCCTTTTATCCATAAAAAAACCAATAAGTGCTGCTTCCCATTACCTAGCTCCCTCTTTCAGAATGTATAGGCTTGGAGCTACCAGAAGTTTCCCTTCAATCTCTACTGGTGGACAATAGATCAAGGAAGAATCTGAATTGTCTCCTACAACATATTTCCAAGTCTTTTTTTGTGGTTGCACACTATCATATGGAAGTGGAAAAGCACTAGTTGGGGGTTGGGATGGGTTATTTTGGTTTGTGGTGTGATTTGGGGACAAAGAGAGGGATGAAGGGAAGGTAGAGTTGGAGGAATTGGCTAGTGGTAGGGGTGGGAATTTTGTCTCCAAGATAGTCATGAATAATGAAGGCTATGTTTTGTTTTGAAGGGAAGACATTGTCATCAAAGACAATGCTGGAAGAAGCTGTAAAGGATGGGTGAAGATGAAAGAAGAAGAAGAAGAAGAAGAAGAAGAAGAAGAAGAAGAAGAAGAAGAAGAAGAAGAAATGGTTAAAGAGATGAAGTTAGATTTTGGAAAACTAGTAGCAGATCTATGGGAGTTGTCTACATTGCTCGATGAGGGTAGTGGTACTAAATAATTACACTTAAAGAAGAGTTGCATTAGAGTTTCTTAGTAGGCCTTATATACGGGACACATATATAATAAGTTTAAGTAGCTTAAGCTATCTATCATTGATATTTTGTTTTTGATTGCTAACCATATTAGGTAGGATACTTTAGGTATTAGAATTTTGCTCCATACTATTTTGTACCAGGTAGCCACTCCACCTCTTGGGCTTATCACTTATATATCATCTGTTAGAAAATAGACCCTTAGAATTTCCTAACCATATATAGGAGTCTTCGCTTTTAGATCTATGATTGCAACTTTGTATAATATCAGTGACTTCTATCAAGAAGTTTGACCACTAATTCTCACCGATTCATACACTTACCTTACTATTCCTTAGACCTCAACACCTGAGGCATCTGCTATATATAGATTAAAAGACCTACAGTACTCTAGTTATCAAAGAACAAAGAAGTTCTTTCTCCATTCCCTCTCATACATTTGGTGTTTCTTCTAATGGTACCTTTAAGTTTCAATAACTAACAAAGAAACTAAGAGAATGTAGGTCTAATTAAAACTTCTTGTAAGTTTTTCCCTCTTAAGAAGAATGTATCAGTCCATATGATCTACATTGAGTCTTTACCTTCCATTATTGTCTATAATCGATTAGCCATACGCACTTTGTTGCTCAAGTTGATTAATGTTATTCCTAATCTCTCCTATGCCATATGCACGTTTCTTGCCAATAGACCTTAGCATTGATCCTCCCATCGTTCCCACCTTTCCACTAAAATCCTCTCATTATCTTTTCCATTGACTTGATTAAACTTTTATATATGTAGGCTTTTACTAGATTGGTGAAGTACAACATTTCTCAAGATCTAACTTTTAAGTAACATAGCAGGTGTAAAAGGTTAGGGATGTTTAACATAGCAGGTGTACAACGATTATAGATTGTATTAACTATTCTAGCAATAGGTTTACAATATAAACAAGCTAACGATAACGATAAGCTTAACCGTGCATTCTAGACGTCGATTTCACCTTCTAACTAGTGTCGAAAAGTTAACCTTTCATCTTCTCCATAAGTCTCTAACAAGTTGCTTCTGTCAACCCCATTCTTATTGAAAACCAAAGAGAAAAACAAAGAAAAAAATAATATGTCCGCCTATGTTTCTGTAGTCACAAAATAGTCCATTTATAGTGAAAAACTATGTTAAAAATAGGACAGGTGGTAAGTCATAGCCACGGCTTAGGTCTCACAGCCATAACAAATTTTTCATTGCCATGAGACACATCTTATGCCCATGATTTTTGTCATTCATCGTTCTTTTGGCATTTTCTTGTTTCATCTTCATTCTAATCCTTCTCCTTCTTGCTCCATGAAGACAATAAAGTATGAATCTCGAGAAGATGGCTTAACGAGTATGGTTTCGGGTCACTTTAGCTATTATGTTTCAAATTGTACCTAAAATCGAATATGAACAAAAGTGTGTGTCATAAGCATTATAAAGCATCAATCACTAAGTTTCATGGATTCAATGTATCAACAATTAAGCACATATCAAGTTCCCCTACACTTAAATTTTGATTGTCCTCCGACAAATCATCAAAATCAAAGTCACAAACCAAAAATACTTACTCATTTTCCATATTTCCCAATAATAGATAATCATAAGCAAAGATGAATAACTTTCGAAAAACATAGCAAGAACTCATCATTCAATGCTGCTACTTATGATTAATCAATAATCATCACATTCATAACTAAGAAATCTAGAGGTAAACTTAGACAAAATGTGTTTAAATAAGATATATTCATGGGTACACTTGAATACCATTCATGATCATGACATTCCACAACTTTGCTTATAATTTCATTTCTCCTCCATTAAAAATCATATGCATAATCATGAATCAAAGGACTTTTCTAAAGTTGTAATGTGGATAAAGATAAGGTGAGATGTATTTTGGGTAATGTAAGCCATCAAGCTAGTGAAGCAAAAGTAACACTCAATGAAACATCAAGTGTATAAGCTAACATTTATTCAAAACTGGTTACCATCAGCTATGATGAATGCAACATTTATATTTCATAACTCAAATTTAGCTCTTACACCATAAACCACATGAAGCATAACCAATTAGAAGGAATCACTCATAAAAATCATTGATAACAATACAGTGAAACTATAATGAGTGATCCTTCCAAAAAAATCTACCTCATATGCAACATCCTCAATTCACCCATTCAATACACCTTTAGGAGGAGAAACCAAAAGAACAACTTTTTAAAACAAATGTATTTTCTCCTTGATACTTTTATTCAAACTTTTTTTTTCATCATCAATTTTTTCTTTTCTTTTTCTATTTTTTCAATAAGCAAAATGAAAGAAGCTACATTAACATGGGAATTTCACTAATAAGACATAAAATTCCATCTCAATAATTATAGCCATCCCATATATATCCATACCCCGACACTTATACTTTTGTACATCCACAAACCCAATAATCAACAAATGCCCCTCTAGTTTTAGGGCTTAGGTATGACATTTGGTTAGGTTTAAAGTATATAATGTGTTTAGCAAAAAAAGAAAGGCTAATAAAGCTCAAGGGGGCTTAACAAAGGGAAATTTCATATTAAGGAGTAGGCTATTTGACTAATGTAGTTTATAGAAAGAAAGAATGACTATATCATTTCTATGTTAATGCATGTGAGAAAAATGTGGTGTTGAATAGAAAATCAAAGCAAAGTCAGGATGTATATGTCATAAAGGTCACACATAAAGAAAAGACTGATATAAATGTGTTAGTCTAACAAGGCTCAAAATCTCACTGGGTTTGGTCTACCACTAGTCACTACTCTTTTAAATATAATGTATATTGACCAATCACAATAGTCAAAGTAAATGCAAAAGTTGTCATGGATTCTTCTAGTCAATTCATACTCTAATCATGACTATATAATCCCAGAAGCAATAGAAAAAGAGAAATTGTTTGTTTGTTTTTTTTAAACCCCTAAGAACCCATATAAGCAACAATTAAGCTAAAACTTATACATAAAAACTAAGATCCCCACCCCCCACACTTAAAAGTTACATTGTCTCCAATGTAACATCAAATGCAAGAAATGGAGCATTTAACGAAAATAGCAATTGTGAAATTGTAAAAAAAAATAGAAATAAACTTCCCTTGGGTTGCCTCCCAAGTAATGCCTGTTTATCATCATTGGATTGAATTCATATTACTCTCATCAAGTGATGAAATTTTGATCTCCAGGAATCACGACTTTGGCATTTTCAAGATGACCTTCATCAGAATAAGGCTTGAGTCGATGACCACCTACATGCAATGTCTTCCCTGTTTTAAATTTTTAATCTCTACTGCACCATAAGGAAAAACATTAGTTATCATAAAAGGATGAACCCAATAAGGATGACATTTATGTGGAAACAATTTATATTTAGTGCAATAAAGAGGCACTTTTTGACCAGTGGTAAATCTTTTTGGCGAGGCATTAAAAGCTTTGGTCTTCTCTTTTGTAGAAATCACTTCTTAATTATTTATATGTTTCTACTTACAATCTTCTTATACTAAAAGGTCAATCAAATTAATTGAAAAACATAATAGTCATTATGGGAGTATTTATTAACATAAAAAATATTGAACCTAGTAACCTCCCCATCGAATTCCATCAAGAAGGTACCCTTATGAACATCTATCTCAGTTTGGGTTATGTTAAGAAACGACATCCCTAATAAGATTGGTATTGGGTTATGGGAAGTTTCATCATTCATGTCAACCACATAAAAGTCAACAGGAAATATTAGCTCATTTACCTACACAAGCACATACTCAATCACCCCATCTGGGTAAGCATTATAACAATCAGCCAATAGTATGGTAACATTAAAATTTTTATGGCCCTAAATTTAAAAAAGCATACATGGAACGAGGCATAACATTAATCGATGATCCTAAATATATCATGGCTTGTTTAATTTTAGTTTTACCAATTTTGCAAGGAATAGTAAACATGCCTGAATCCTTACACTTAGCAGGTATTTTCTTTTTAAAAACTGCATAAACAATTTCACTCATCCTAATCCTTTCATTACCTCTTAACTTTCACTTGTTTATACACAATTTCTTAAGGAATTCACATACCTAGACACTTTCTTGATCGCTTCTAACAGTGGGATGTTCACCTCAATCTTCCAAAAGGTCTCCTAGATCTCTTTATTCTTATCCTCCTTATTTTACTTTGCTAAGTTGCTAGGAAAATAAGAAGGATTAGTCTTTTCAATAATCGAGAATTGAGCATTTACCTTTGAGCTTGATGGCATATCCCTTTCTTTTTCGAGCTCCCTTTCAATGTCTTCTTCATTAGCCATCCTTTGAGTAATTTTTTCAGGGTCCTCAAGCTTCTTACCACTCCTCAAAGTGATTGCACTAACATTCTTCATATTCATCTCCGGTTGTGATGGCAATTGTCCTCCACTTTATAACTCTAGACGGTCGATCCTCACTGCCATCTGATTCATTTGGCATTCCAAGTTTTGGAAGCTCGATTTTACTTCATGATGTAGAGTGTTATTAGTAATGGGTTTAAACAAGTCTTCCAAAGATGTACTTGAATTCGATAAAGAAGCTTGTGGTCTTGGTTGAGATATAACTACCCAAAAATTAAGACAACAATTATAAAAAAATTGATTATTAATGATCAAGCAAAATGAGCAAAAAAAGTTCTATAAAGATAATGTAGATATGTAAGTAAGAGAGATAAGAGAGGGTCTTGTTATCTTCAACATCTTAAATATTTTACCAAATTAGAATTATATCTTTAATTTTCTAAATTTCATTTACTTTTTATACTTTTTTTCCACTTTCCTTTAAAGTATTGTAAATTAAATTATTTTTTCCATTATTTTTCTTTTGAAAATTAGAAAATAGATTGAATGAATAAAGGTGGTCCTAAAGAGTTACAAGAAAATAGATTGAATGAATAAAGGTGGTCCTAAAGAGTTACAAGTAAAGCTTAAAGCTTATACATGGCTATATGCTCTCATCAGGTAACATGTGTAAGCATTGACCTTGTCTTGTAAAATAAGAATAGAACTCTACTAAAAGTTGATATCAGCTAATGGCTAAGTCAATTAATCCATAGTTGCCATTTACATATCTTCGACTTACACTCATTTAGGTAGTCCTCCACCTATACAACTTTTAGGGACTATGAGGACATGTTTTCTACTTCCTAATTAGCACAATAGCCTTTAGTATCCAATAAGATCTTCATTTGTTTCATTTAGATTATAACATAGATGCCCCAGTTTTTCTCCAAATTACTACGACAAATATGATGAATCTTGTGAGTAATGATATCCTATCCACTCGAGCTTATAAGCCCTATGGTGGCTTGGTAATACCTTTTTCTTGGAAGAGTCTCACATTCCTTCTTTCCAAATGACAAATATCTTTTTGCTAAAAGCAATTTTGTAGACTAAGAAATCACCTTTGCATGTAATAGTCTTTGAATGATCCACTTAATCCTTTCTAACCAACCCAATTATTGAATTGAGAGGTTATGCATCTATTTTATTCTTAGCTAGATGTAAAAGGAGAAATTGAAATGAAAGAATAAGTGATTGATGGTCTTATGTTTTTATTTATATATAGTGTAACAATTAGATAGAATGATGATGCTCCTCAGTTTATCTAACATGGTTACTCTCATCCTAATAGATATCTAAAGGATTAAGGAACCATTTAAAAGTTCTTAGTTGAACTACATAACTTTATTCCATTTAATTGTTAAAAATTGATTTCTAATTAGCTGATGACACAATTTATTTATATAAGTCTCTAAGGCATTTCTCAAATAGGGAACTAAATCCTTCCAATTAGAATTGGGATTGAATTGTGAGATATTCTTCATTCTGTCAGACCAGATCCTTTCACTTTTTCCCCTCTGATTTCCTCTTTTAACATCTTTCACTGTTGCTTCCTCTAGTATTAAGGTTTTTATAATAGTGAATTTATTTATTATAATTTATGTTCATATATTGCTTCTGTTATTAAACAATGATGAGGTAAAGGATCCATCATATGGTTTGGACTTAAATTCTAATCTTACTTACTCCTTTAGCTTAAAATGTAAAATGTGGTCTGTGAATTGTTAGTTTTTGGCTTAACGATCTAAAAATTCTTCCTTCTTAATTAATGTGTATGGATCTATTTCATTTATCTGTCAATTAGAATTATCCATATATTCTTTATTATCAAAACCTTATTAGTGGTCCTAATTCCCTCTTCATCCTTAGATAAGAAAACTTCATTTATTTTCATTTCAGAAATTTATTTCCAAAAAGGGTCTTCTAACCACAATAAATTCCCCATCATCTTCTCCATTGATTTGATTAAGTTGGTAGGAAGCACCACCATGTGAGTGATAGTAAACATATAAGTTATTATAAGTTATTATAAGTTAGATTCTACCTATAAAAGAAAGACTTATATTACACTAGTTACTAATTCCTTTTTATATCATTTTAATCAAAGGTCAAAATCCTTATATATTGGTATATTAGAGCTTATAGGTATTCCTAAGTAAGTAAAAGTGACGTTTCATAATCTTAATACCTATGAAAATAGAAAGTCAAGTTGAGAGATGAGTAACTCATACTAAAATGAAGATGTGTAATGTGAGCGGAACCATAGACCATCGAGCAGGACTAGGCAGAGAGCTAGCCATGCCAGAAGGGCCCATGACCAAAGCTATGACCAAGAGACTTAAAGAGGCTCTTTATATATATGTGGGCTTTTATCTTGAGAGGATGGCGAGCTCTAAGCCTATTGGAGGAGAGTTTAATGGAATTGAGCCCAAACTAATTCATTTAACTCAAATCCTTGGACTGGATACACTTGGAGCTTAAAGATAAAAAGATTTAGGCTGTTTTAATGCTTCATCACTTAAGCCCAAAAGCATATAGATCTAGTAGTGGCGCAATACATCATACATATTTATTTAGTTTTTGGACTTTGTTTCTTTGGGCTTCCATATATTTTAGCCCAACCTTTTATTATTTAACCTAGGTATAAATATGTGCTTTTAGGTCAAAATTTTCAAAACTTTTTATATCATAATTGTTGAAAAGCCTTCGACTTCAATAGGGAGAAACATTATTCTCTTGTTCTTGTTAACTTTCGAACCATCTTTCACTTATCAATTGCTTTCCTAATTGTGGTGTGTCGATTGTTCATTTCTCTGGGTTTTATTTTGATCATCGAGATTGTTTGGAACAAGTTTCCAAGAGGT
>JANSVA010000003.1:24779763-24803066 GCA_025504915.1 Erythroxylum reticulatum | reverse complement strand
TAACCCTCTTATGCTTTATCCCTTGGTACATTATATTCTCTTTTATTTTAAAAATAGAGTTTTATTATCACTCAAAAAAGCTTAGAGACTTTTTTACCCCTACATAATGATGGCATCACTGCGACTATACATCACCAAATGTTGCATTTTTTTGGATAAAAATATCATTCGTCTTTTCCTAACTAAAATACATTAGACTCCTATATTTTTTGCTTTATTTTATTATGCTCTTTATTTCAAAAAAATATTTTAAGCATGGATTACATTTTGACGGTTAATAAATAAAAAGGAAAAAATTACTAAAAATACTATTGTTTTCACAATTATAATTCATGGCTATTAATTTATGGAAAAAATTAAAAAAGGAAATTATTTATGAAACAAAATTAAAAAAAGGTAATAGATAAAAAAGTCTTTTTGAATTTCAAACTCCTTTGACTGATGCTCATATGGGATAATAAGTTCATTTTTAAAATAGAGAGAGGCATATCGTACCAAGACGAATTAAATGTATTTTTGCCCAAGTTTAATTAGCTGATAAAGTAACATAAAACTATAAGTAATAAGTGAATTTATCTACAACTACACAAAATCGATTCTAACAATTAATAAAAATTGGAATATTCTAAGTTATCATTTCCACGAAATTTATAAATACTAAACTTATTAATCCTTAAAATACTAAAACTAAAGAAAACAAGAATTTACAAGGAGTCATTAAATTGATAAATTAATAAAAAAGATAATTAACTAGCAAAAAGGAATTAATATGATAAATGTTAGGGCTATAAGTTTCACATATGTGGAATTTCAAATAGCATTCAAGATTAGTTATCAAGGTTGAAAAATAATTAACCTAATATATACATGCGCTCTCTCAAGGCACACATGTATATTTAATTAAGTAATTATCATATCTTGCATGTAAAATTAACCTTAATCAAACTCCTTGAGCATAGTTAATCTTTTTAATTAACATACTAGCCAATTCCTTTATCTATTCTAGAATGTTTATTCTCCTAATCTATAGATTGTATTTGACCTTTTGATCCTTCATATAATCCCTAAGATTTAAAATATGATGGTCAACCGTAAATCTAATAATTAAGAGCAAAGAGAATAAATTCATACAAACAATAACAATTCATGTATTAATAATTGAAATATCCAAGATATACCATATCCCTAGCCATAATTAGGTACGTAGCTACTTACTAACATGAAAAAAACAAATCAATCTTAACATCAAATGTAGTAAAGAAGAAAAAATAAGGTAAGATATCCCTAATATCATCCAAATTGAGGTTAATCTAATTCCAATCCTTGCTCCCAAACCTTTCTAGATGTTGACAAACTTTAAAACAATAACTAAAACATAAGATGATTGTCATACACTTCCAAAAACTCTCTAAGTTAACCCTAATAAGAGTATTTATAGATAGAGTTACGTAATAAAGACAAGGTAATTGAGAGTATGTTTTCGTGCATCTTTGGATTGTATGTTATGATTTCAATGCTTGTTACACTTTTTGGACCAACTTTAGTTAGCTTTTAGTACTTTATGGGTGCAAACATTGAAGTGTCTAATGTCAATCTAGCTTTATATCTGATGCCAATTTCATTATAGAACTTCTTTTGTAAACAAATATGACCAATAAGAGTCCATGTTGGACTCATGTCAGTGCCATATTATCTAATTCTCTATTTTTTTCCTATTTTTTGACATACTTGAACTTGAATCAATTCTTGATGTCTTTAAAAAGTTTTTATCTATCAAGTTAGCTTCCAATTGACTTTGATTCAACCTCGATTGGACAACCATAGAGAAATAAGCCCCAAGAATTTGACTACAAATTAATAATCCAAACATAGGAAAACTTCATATAATTTCAAATAAAACATGCTATAAACATATTACATTACAAACTAATTTAGTTCTTGTAAACATACAAAATATAGAATTACCAAATTCTCCCACTATTTATACATTGTTTGTCTTTAAATAATTAGCAAAAAAAAAACTAATTAGACATCACTAACTAATACAAGAAATAATTCTTTTGTAAATGAGATCTAGTCCTTTGCACCAAGTTCCATCTCTACAATCAAGCAATTAATATTATGATACTACTACACGCAATATATATGGAGAATGCAATAAAAGGGATTAACTCTATCAAAGATTTGGGTCTTGATGGACTCAATCTTTATTTTTTCTAGGATTAGCAATAGATCAAGGAGTAGGTCATTAATGTAAACTTGGAATTCTTCAACAATGGTACTTCTTTAAAGGAAATAAACTTGACATATATTTGTTTAATACCCAAAATACCTACCTCAACTCTTTAAAGGACTTTAGACCTATTGTTTACTACAATTCCCTTTACAAATTCATATTAAAGATCCTAGTATCAAAATAGAAGAAGGTTTTAGGCTTTTTCATTTGCAAATCTCAAGGTACTAAAGGAGAAACTTTATAATGTAGTTTTGGAATAAGAATTATGGGATTATGCAAATGTTGTACTTTAAAAGTAGACTTTAGAAAAGCATTTTGCTCCATAAATTAGGATTTCATGTTGCATTCACTTGAAGCATTTGGTTTCCTACTAAAATTTATAAGCTAGATAAATAATGTCTCACAACTCTCGGATTTAACATTCTTGTTAATAGTGAGCAGACACAAAGAATCAAACTAGGAAAAATGGTTAAGCAAGGTGATCCACTCTTACCCTATCTCTTTTCAACATGCATGGAAACTTTAATAAGGCACATACAGCTTAAAATTGAAACAAGTCATTCTTTTAAATTTCACAAGAATTATAAAAATTAAAAGTCCTTAGCTTATCTTTTTGTTAATGACTTGATATTTAATAAATTTAAATTAACCTCTTTTTAAATGCTTATGGAGACTATTAACCAATTTAGCAAACTATCAGGCATCCAATTGAATATAATAAAGCTTTTTGATTGTCTCTATTGATGCTACCTCTATCAGTTAAGACTTACCTTCCCTGATCGGAATTAAGAGAATAATAACTCCCTTTCACATACTTCGGACTTCCAATAACAAATAAAAGAGTTGATTACAAGGATTTCAAAGTTCTCTATTAAATGATAGAAAGAAGAGTAAATTCCTAGTGGAATAAAAGTTTATCATACGTTAGTATGCTTTAATTATTGAAAACTATCTTAGGTAATCTATATATGTACTAGTTGTTGCATCCAGTTTTGCAAAATAAAAAAAAAACTTACAAAGGATGTTGACAGATTATTGAGAAACTTCCTCTAGAATGGTAATCTTCATAAATAATACATATAAAAAAGATACATGGAATGAGATAAGAACTCAAAGGAAGAGGGAGGTTTATGATTAAAACCATTACAAGGCATCAGTAAAGTTCTCTTAGCCAAAAGAAACTATAGATTAATGATAGATGAAGAGAACTTATAGCTGTAATGGATCCATAAATATCATTTAGAAGAGAAAAGCTTCTAGGATTTAAGGTTAAATTTCAATACCTTTCAGTCCATGTAAAATTTACTTAGCATAAGGAACACCTTATAGTAGGAAATAAAGCATAAAATAGGCAATAGAAAAAAACATGGCTATAGTTTGACAACTAGTGTAATAGGGGCCCTTTACAACTTTGTCCAAAAACATATCACCTCAGATACATAAAGAATCCTAATGATAAGGTGAAGGAGCTAGTTAAAGACAATGACTAGCATATTAAATGTAGAGGTTTTAGCAACATAAAGGAATCCTTTCCTAACTAGTTGACAAGGCAGAATTCGTAGCACGTCATAACACTACACAAAATAAACTAGACCTGTAACTATAGTAGTGGTGAGTCTAAGTCAATCCCACAGAGATTAAATCCAATTACTTTCCTAAATTCTAAGTATATGTAAAATAGGGGGTTTGGTTCGATAAAAATTAGAAAACAACATAAAATTGAATATGTAAAAGCAAATCAATCAAAACAACAACAAAGTGATAAAAATTGATTATTGGGTTGAAATCTAGTTCTTTGGTTTAAATCTCTACCTAAGCATAATTTCACATATGTCATTAAATTATTGTCTTCACACCCCTCTTTAGACTATTAATCGTGAGTTAACGAAAAATTTTGTTAATCGTAGTTTTTCCTTAGGTCATAGTTAATTAAGAAGAACTTGTTAATTAACCCTAACTATTGGGAAACCTAGAACAAGTTCTCTAAGTTTATTCAGACAGCAGCATTATAATTGAGAAAAAGGGTCCAACCTAAGCAATAATCATATAAGCTGGGATCATTTAACTTATGTTACGTTATCCTTAACGATTTAACACTGTTAGTTTCCACATATAACCTTTAACACGACTATTACGTATCATATTCAAGTTCTAACAATGGTTTTTCATGAAAAACAGTTCAATAGAGCATCAAAAGCATTTTTACGCAATAACCAATCATTAATCTCAAGATAACGTAAACAGTCTGAAAAAAGGGACAAAAAATGACATACAATGACATATGCTTAAATGTGCTCCTTGGCGTGGATTGTACTTTAGAACTGGCATCGGGATGTCTAGCCCTTCATCTTCTCCATGTGTCTCCAAGCATCAACTAAGAACACCTTTGTTTATGTGGAAAACCAAAGAGAAATGAAGAAAAATCACAGGTTTATCACATCTATCCAACCTTCTCCATTAATCTCCAATAATGCCCGTATTATTGTTAACAACCGACCATAAGTGAAGAAAATGAGGGCTATTGGTTTCTACCCACCAAAACTCTCTCTCAGTCATCCCAATCTTGTCTAGTTGCCTCCCACCTGCTTATTCTCAAAAATCAAAGAGGATTAATCAAGAATCAGCTCTCATAATGCACTGCAGTCCTCACACATTCTCAGTTGTTGTCTCCTCTCTTTCAGTCTCTCTGTTGCTTTCCATTTCAAGCACCCACTCCTCTTATTTTATTCTCTAACTGACACCTTTTTTATCCCTTACATCTTACAAAAGTTAAGTTTTTCTCTTGAATTGGACACGTGTCTCTTTTTTGTCTTCTAATGCACGTCACAGTTGTAACATTTAAATTGATAGAGCTGTGATCTCATGGATACAATTTAATTGTTACAGTCGTGAGACAAATGGGGAGGGGGGGGGGGTGTTGATCCTTTTTCTAAAAAAATCCAAATTGTCACACCATTCCTTTTATAATAAAAACTAGGTTAAAATCATATGATAAATGGGCAACTAACTTAATTTTTTGGGTAGTGTAATTCATGTCATAGCTATGTGCTTTTAAAATCAAAATGTTACATATACCTCCATTTTTATGCTCTATCTCATCTCTTTTCTTTTAATTTTTTCTTCTTCTTACTCAATGAAGACAATAAAGTATGAACATTGAAAAGATGACTCAATAAATATGCTTTCGGGTCACTTTATCTCCTTCACTTCTAAAATGTATCTAAAATCAAATATGAGCTAAAGGGAGTATCCTTAGCATTTTAAGGCATTAATAACTAAGTGTAATGGATTAAATGTGTCAAAAATTAAGCACATATCAAGTTCCCCCACACTTAGCTTTTGATCATCCTCGGGTAAATCGTCAAAATCAAAGTCACAAACCAAAACATTTACTCATTTTTCATGTCTTAAGAATAGATAACATAAGTAAAGATGAATGACTTTTGAAAACCATAGCAAGAAATTAACATTCAATGCTTTTACTCATGACCAATCGACATTAAACACCTTTAGAAATTGAGCAATCTAGAGGTAGACTTGGTAAAAGTGTATAAATGAGATATATCCATAGGTACACTCATCACCATTCGTGATCATGACATGTCACAAATTTTCATATCATTTCATATCTTTAGCACTAAAATTCATATGCAAAATCATGAATAAAAGGACCTTTTAGGGTTGTAATGTGAGTAAGGGTAAGGTAAGATGTATTTAGGTAAAGTAGCATGAAATCCATTAAAACTAGTGAAATAAGAAACACTCAATATAACATTAAGTGCAAAAATCAACATTCACTCACAATTATGTACATCAACTATGATGAATGCAAAAATTATCTTTCTCAGCTCAAATTTAAGATCTCTCACCATAAAACATAAGAAGCATAAATCACTTACAAAAGTTGATCACAAATAAGACTTTGTAATTATAGGGAGTGACCATTAAAAGCAACATCTACCTCACATCCAACATACTCAAGTAACCCATTCAATACAACTTTAGGAGGAAAGATTAATCATATATAACTTTGCAACACATTTGCATTTCCTCCTTGATAATTTTATTTAAACAAAATTTTCCTTTTTTTTCTTTTTTTCTTAATCTTTTTTCTAATTTTTAATACATTGAAAGAAGCTACATCAACATGAGAATTTCAATGACAAGACATAAATTGGCATCCCAACAATTATAACCATCCCACACATATGCATAGCCCCATATTTCGAATTTTGTACATTCATAAACTCAACAATCAATAATTGCTTCACTAGCTTTAAGGCTTAGATGAGACATTTGGTTAGGTTTAAAGAACATAATGTGGTTAATAAAAAAAACTAATAAAGCTCAAAGGGGGTTAACAAAGGAAAAATCATATAAATGGGTAGGCTATTTGGCTAAAGTAGCTTGTACAAACAAAGAATGCCTAATCATTTTGATGTTAATGCATATGATAAAAATGTGGTCTTGAATAAAAAATCAAATCATAATTAGGGTGTACATGTCACGAAGGTCACTCATAAATAAGATGACAATGAGATTGATAAGGATGTGTCAGTCTATAAAGGCTCAAAGCCTCACTGACTTTTGTCTACCACTAGTCATTACTATTCTAAAGATAATGTAAATTAAACAATCACAACAGAAAAAGTACATGCTAAAGTTTGCTATGGTTTTTTCTAGTCAATTCACTCTCTAATTATGACTACATGGCCTTAAAAGAAATACAAAATGAGAATTTTTTATTTTATTTGTTTGATTTTAAAAACCTCTTAAGAAGTCAAATAAGCAACAATTAAGCTAAAAAAATGCATAAAAGCTAATATCAAACTAAGATCCCCACCCCCACACTTAAAGCTTACATTGTCCCCAATGTATGATCAAACGCAAGAAATGGAGCATTTAAGGAAAATAACAATTGAAAAATGTAAAGAGATAGAAATAAACTTCCCTTGGGTTGCCTCGAAAGTAGTGCCTTTGTTTATCATCGTTGGCTTGACTCCACTTTGCTCAGTCTTCATAATGAGAGTTTTCTAACCCCATCACTTCCACATCCTCCAATTAGATTCCTTTATAGAAGGGTTTCAGTTGATGACCATTGACTTTGAATTTCTTGTTTGTCTGTAAGCTGTCAATTTCAACTACACCATATGAAAACACATTAGTAATAATAAAAAGTCCATCCAACGGGAACACAATTTACTTGAAAAAGCTTAAGTCGTGAATGGTAGAGAAGAACTTTTTGTCCAACCACAAAATTCTACCTAACAATCATCTTATAATGAAATTTCTTCATCTTTTCCTTGTAAATTTCTGCATTCTTTTAAGATTCAAGCCTCAGCTCTTCCAATTCTTGCAATTGCAGTTTTTGTTGTTCACCTGTCGCATCCATCTTCATATTGCATTGCTTAATGGTCCAAAAGGCTTTGTGCTCTATTTCCATTGGAAGATGACATGACTTTTTGTAAATTAGTCGGTATGCTGACATGCCAACCGGTGTCTTATATGTGGTCTTATATGCTCAAAGAAAAACATCAAGTCGTTGACTCTAATCTTTACGATTTGGGCTCACCATTTTCTCAAAAATGATATTGATTTCTTTATTTGACACCTCGACTTGCCCGTTGGTCTATGGATGATAGGCTTTAGACATTTTATGAGCGACATAGTATTTCTTTAAAAGATTTCCCACCAATTTGTTGCAAAAATGAGTACCCCTATCACTAATCAATGCTCGCGGTGTTCCAAACCTAGCAAAATGTTAGATTTGACAAATTCTGCAACAACTTTACAATCGTCAGTCTTGGTGGCTTTATCTTCCATCCATTTAGGAACTTAATCCATAGCCAACAAAATGTAAAACAAAAAACAAAATAAGAAGGAAATGGTCCCATAAAATCAATTCCCCATACATCAAAATTTTCCCATGTAAGGATTGGAGATAAAGGGATTTGATCTTGATGGCATAAATTACCTTGTTTCTAACATTGTTTATAGGCTTTGCAGAATATACAAGAATCTTGAAATATATTTGGACAATAAAACCACATTCAAGTATTTTCCTAGTCGCTTAATTAGGCCCAAAATGGCCACCACAAGGTGGCAAGATTTCAAAATTGATTCATATTTATGTTCAGCTACACATTTCGTAATCACTTGGTCAGAATAACACTTCCACAATTAAGGATCATCCTAAATACAATATTTCGATTCACTCTTTATTCTATTCCATTTAGCTTTACTTAAATCATTAGGTATCTTATGGTTTACTAGATAGTTCTTAATATCAGCATACCTTGGAACCTTATCTTGAAGTGTTAGTAATGGCTCATCTAGAAACAACTCTCACAATGGTACTGAATCTTCTTCCTTTATAACTCGACTCAAGTATTCACACCTTTCTTATCTTTGACATCCAAATCGAACTCCTGGAATAGGAGAATCCATCTAATAAGCCTTGGTTTTGCTTCCTTCTTCTATAAAAGAAACCTTAATGCTACATGAAGCATAGTAAATGGAGTGAGTCATAATGCCACATTTTTGACCAAGAATGGAACCCACAGTAAAATTGCTTGCATTACACATAATCTTAAATGGTTGACTCCAGATAGGTGGTTGAATGATTGGTGTCGAAGTCAAAAGCTCTTCTAACTTATCAAATGTTTGTTTGCATCCCTTATAAAACTTAAAGGGCACATCCTTTTGTAACAATTGATAGAGTTTTATTGAGATCTTACTAACGTCGTTAATAAACCTGTGATAAAACCTGCATTTCTAAGAAAATAATGAACCTCCTGCACATTTGTGGGATAGGGTCAGTTTCACACAATTTCTACTTTAGCTTTATCGACCTTAATACCTCTAGATGAGATTACATGTCTTAAATCTATTCCTTGTTCAACCATAAAATGGCATTTTTCATAATTTAGAACAATATTTGTTTCGATGAATCATTCAAGTACACAATTCAAATTATCCAAGCATGCATCAAATGAAACCTTATAGATAGTAAAATCATCCATAAGACCTCAATACTATGCTCAACATACTTAAAGAAAAATACTTACCATGTATCTTTGAAAAGTGGTTGGGGCATTGCAGATTCTAAACGACATCCTTCTGTAGGCAAATGTTCCAAATGGGTATGTGAAGGTTGTTTTCTTCTGATCCTCTGGAGCTATCACAATTTGGATATATCTTGAATACCCATTAAGAAAATAGTAGCGAGATTGTCCGCAAGTCATTTAAGCATCTGATCGATGAATGGGAGTGGAAAGTGATCCTTACTTGTAGCAGCATTTAACTTCCTACAATCAATGCATACTCGCCACCCATTCTGAATTCTTGTAGGGGAAAACTCATTATTCTCATTTTCACCACTATAATCCTGGTCTTCTTCGGTACTACTTGAATTGGACTCACATTTACTATATGAAATTGGATAAATTATACTAACATCTAGCAACTTTAGGATCTTCATTTTTACCACTTCCATCATAGAAGGATTCAATCTTCTTTGTGATTCTCTTGAAGGTTTGGATCCTTCTTCCAACAGAATTCGATGCACACATGTTGAAGAGCTAATATCCTTAATGTCAGCTATGGTCTACCCTATAGATATGATGTGCTCTTTAAGCACTCGAATGAGCTTTTTCTCTTGAAGTTTGGTTAAGTTCCTTACAATGATTAACGAAAGTGTTTCTCCTTCTCCCAAAAATGCGTATTTCAAGTGCTCCGGTAATTTTTTTAGTTCAATTGTAGGTGCCTACACAATTGAAGGTAAATATTTTGTATTAAATATTACTACTTTAATATTTGGAATTACATACCTTCTTGGTATTATTTGCAATAATTGCAATGCTAGCACAATTTCTTCCATTTAATTTGTAATGAATAAGTTAGAATTTTGCAAAATGTTTTCCTATAAACTCATACAAAGAATGACTTCTAACTAATCTTTACCATCCATATCAAAAACTTCTTGAGATAAACAATCAATGAAATCAATTGATAAAATAGAATTAATGTCACGAGGGTACCTCATAGCCTCAAAAATATTTCGAACAATTTCATCATCAAACTCCATAGTCAATGTTCTTGCATCCACGTCAATCTTTGTCTTTGATGTCTTCAAAAATGGTCGCCCCAGTATGGTTGACGTAGAATTAGATGAAGGTTCTCCCTCCATGTTCAACACATAAAAGTTAGCTGGGAAAACCAATTCGTTAACCTGTACTAAGGCATTCTCTACAACCCCTTTTGGATAAACTTTAGATCTATCAGCTAATTGAATTATGACACACATTTCTTTAAAAGATCCCAAATTCAATAAAGTGTAAATGGAATATGGCATGCCATTAATTGAAGCTCCTAGATCTATCATTGCCCTTTCAAATCTAGTATCATCGATTTTGCAACGAATTGTAAATGTAGCTGGATCTTTACACTTTGGGGGAAGCTTTTAAATAACTGCAAAAATATTTTCCCCCACACTCACTTTCTCGTCTCCTCTTAGTTTCCTTTTTTCGTGTATAATTCCTTAAGGAATTTGGCAAATCGTGGAACTTGCTTTCTGGCATCAACTAGAGGTATGTTCACCTTTACCATTTTGAACATTTCCAAAATCTCCTTATCTTACTCCTCTTTCTTCGATTTTAGAAACTTGCTAGGAAAAGGAGGCAAAGTTTTAGTAAAATTTTTAATTATAGGAGATTGAGAATTTACCTTAGTTCATTTGTCAGCTTCTTTTGGAGACACTTCAAGTTCCCTTTCAGATTCATCATCATCATCAACAACAGAAGTCTTATGTGGTGCTTCTATTTCTTTAACACTTTTCAGGGTGATAGCATTTGCAATTTCTTTCAGGTTTACAATTGTTTGAGAAGGAAGTTTACCTAAATTTTAATTCTCCAATCGTCTCATCATAACAGTTATATAACTCAGTTAATTCTCCATATTCTGAATGGTAGCTCTTGTTTGTTGTTGGAATTGTACGACATTTCATCATTTCTTCTAGTGAAGGTCTAGAGCTTGATGGTTGTGCTTATCTTTGATATGGATATTGGTAGGAGCCTTGTTGTTGTCCTTGTTGCCCATAGGTGTTGTATGGAGGATTCTTCCATCCTGAGTTCTGTGCATAAGGGTAGCTATCCTTTGTGGTTTGCCCGCAAAGCTTCCAAAAGCATTCACTTGTTATGTTGAAGTCTCTTACAAGGTTAGACACATATTAGTGGGATGTCCTACCATTGTGCAAATTCCACATACCTTGACTTGTTGAGCACCATTTGTAACCATTTGCCTTGCTAAGGATGTTAACCTAGCTATTTGTTGCTCTAATATAGCAGTACCGGCTTCACTAACTTTCAATGCTCAAGGTTCCTCTTGAATGTTGAATTTTTGAGAGTTAGTAGCTATATTAGAAATCAAATTTCTAGCTTCAATAGGTGTCTTATCTACCAATGCACCTTTGCTTGCTGCATCTATCATACTTCTTTTTTGTGGAAGAAGCCCTTCATAGAAGTATTGGATCAAGAGCTGCTCACTGATTTGATGGTACGAGCAGCTAGCATATAACGTCTTGAAGCACTCCCAGTACTCATATAATGTCTCCCTATGATGTTGTCAGATTGCACATATCTCCTTCCGAATATTCGTAGCTTGAGAACTAGGGAAGTATTTCTCTAGAAAAAGTCTTTGCATCTTATTCCAAGTAATGATCGGTCCCGAGGGCAAGTAGTGAAGCCAATCCTTGGCAGTTTCCCCCAATGAGAATGGGAATGCTCTCAACTTGATATGCTCTTCTTGTATCTTGACTGACTTAATGCTATAACAAACTTTGTGGAAGTCCTTAAGATGCTTGTAAGGATCTTCACCTAACATACTAAGAAAAGTAGGCAAAAGATAAATTAGACCCGATTTATTCTCAAAAGCAACATCAAAGCAAGAAAATCAATGCATAAAGGTTGATGATCAAAATCAAGAGCAGCTAATTGCTTAAGAGTGTGATCATTGCTTTAACCTACAATGTTAGAATCAATTTCAGAAATGGAATCACTAGAGGAATTAGAAAGCACATGTAAAACTATTTAAATTCTTAGTGATGAGTCAAGTTTCCTATTAGATGATGATGGATCCTTGGAACTTTATGTGACTAGTCTTCCCACTCTGCCTAACGTTCTTTCAAGTTCTAGATCAAATTTCAATTCACCAGAGTGAGAAGATCGTTTCATACACTGTAACTAACCAAATAAGAAAAAAATAAAAATAAAATAAGAAAATAAAAAAATTCAGAAAAGAAAAGGATATTAATCCCCAGTAACTGTGCCAAAATTGGTAGCACGCCATAATACTAGACAAAATAAACTAGACCTACAACTATAATAGTGGTGAGTCTAAGTTGATCATACAAAGATTAAATCCAATTACTTTCCTAAATTCTACGTATATATAAAATAGGGGGTTTGGTTTGATACAAATTAGAAAACAACGTAAAATTGAATATGTAAAAGCAACTAATCAATAACAAATTCATAAAATTGATTAATGTGTTGAAATCTGGTTCTTCAGTTTAATCTCGATCTAAGCACAATTTCACATATGTCATTGAATTATATTCTTCAAACCTCTCTTTAGACTATTGATCATAAATTAACAACAAGCTCTATTAATCCCAGTTTTTCCTTAGGTCATAATTAATTAAGAAGAGCTCGTTAATTAACCCTAACTATCGGGAAACCTAGAACAAGTTATCTAAGTTTATCTGGATAGCCACATCACAATTGAGAAAAGTGGACCAATATGAGAAAAAATCACACAAGCTCAGATCATTTAACTTATGCTACGTTATCCCTAACAATTTAACATCGTTAGTTGCCACATATAACCTTTGACACGACTATTATGTACCGTATTCAAGTTCTAGCAATGAGTTTTCATGAAAAATGATTCAATAGAACATCAAAAGCATTTTTACACAATACCTAATCATTAATCTCAAGATAACGTAAACAGTCCGAAAAAAGGGAAAGAAAATGATACACAATGATATATGCTTAAATGTGCTCCTTGACGTGGATTACACCTCCAAACTGACATCGGGACATCTTACCCTTTATCTTCTCTATGTATCTCCAAACATCAACTAAGAACACCTTTGTTTCCACAGAAAACTGAAGAGAAATGAAAAAAAATCACATGCTTATCGCATATGTCCAGCCTTCTCCATTAGTCTCCAATAATGCCCATATTATTATTGACAACCAGCCATAAGTGAAGAGAATGAGTCTTGTTGTTTTTTTCCTACCAAAACACTCTCTCAGTTATCCCAATCTTGTCCAGCTTTCTCCCACCTGCTTATTCTCAAAAATCGAAAAGGATTAATTAAGAATCAGCTCTCACAATGCACTGTAGCCTTTATACCTTCGATTGTTGTCTCCTCTCTTTTACTCCCTTCGTTGTTGTCTATTTCCAGTACCCACTCTTCTTATTTTAATCTCTAGCTGACACCTTTTATATCCCTCACATCTTACAAAAGCTAGGTTTTTATCTTGAAATAGACATGTGTCTCTTTTTTGTCTTCTAATGTATGTCATGGTTGTAACATTTAAATTGTTATAGCCGTGATCTCATGGCTAGAACAATTTAGTTGTTACAACTGTGAGATACATTTTTTTGGGGGAAGGGGGTTGATCATTTTTCTCCAAAAATTCCAGCTATTATACCATTCTTTTTATAATAAAAAGTAGGTTAAAATCATGTGATAAATGGACAGCTAGCTTAATTCTTTGGGTAGTGTAATTTATGTTACAACTATGTGCACTTAAAATCAAAACGTTAGAAATACCTTCATTTTTTTTACTCTATCTTGTCTCTTGTTCTTTTAATCTTTTTCTTCTTCTTGCTTCATGAAGACAATAGAGTATGAACATTGAAAACATGGTTCAATAAGTATGCCTTCGGGTGACTTTAGCTCCTTCACTTCTAAAAATGTATCTAAAATCAAATATGAGCTAAAATGAGTATCCTAAGCATTTTAAGGCATTAATCACTAAGTGTAATGGATTGAATGTATCAACAATTAAGCACATATCAAGAATATAGAAGATAAGATAACTTATGTAAGTCATACCATAATAAAATTCACTAATAAGACTTGCTACCAAGTATTAAAGCCTCCCTCCACAAAAATACACTGATTCAAACTAGCATGAATTAAAAGAAATTCCATTAAATTTGGTTTTATTATGTGATTAGCCATAAAAATCAAATTGAGTACACTTGATAGGCTCAAAAGCATATAAAATCTTAATCATATATATGCTCTTTACAACAATGAAATGGAAATAAGAGACTTCTTATTTTTCCATCACTCTTTTTCTAAGGAAATGTGGAAGTGAGTTCAAGTCACTTGTAACCACTAGTGCAATGAGGAAAGATGGAAGAATTTAGTTGGATGGACTTCCATAAGGAATTCCTTAATAATAGATGACTATAACATCTTCAAGATAGCTTTTTGCAGATGCGTGTATGCCCTATAAAGAGAGAGGAACCAAAGGTTATTAAAAAAAACATGAAGATTAACATAGTTTTTCTTAATAAAATTGTAAGGATAAGGGAAAATATCAAAATTAGTCTAGACGGAGTAAAAATCACAAATAATCTAACTACAAGATGGGAAGTAGAAGTCAGAAGACAAAAGCCACAACTTAGAAGAAGGACTTTTTGATCAAGCAATTACAATTCAAACTGATAACTAAAAAATTTGGAATGGAACATTTGACAAGCATGTAGGAACTCAACCATTACAAGATATAAGAATAGATTAATTTTTTGGTCTCTCAATAATCATGAATTTTGGATCTTCTCTAGTATTGTGCTAATAAATGCAAGGTTATTAGAATGTTATCCTATAAAGTTTACAATATAAGATGGAATACTTTAGAGCACCTATCTATTAGTTATTTACTTTATTTAATGCTTTAGATCCTAGACTTTCAGATCCTAGTAGCTTTATTAATAGGATCATTCATGGTCTTTTTTTTATTAGGCAAATGTAACTAGTTTTTTCCTTTTGTAATATAAATTTCTTTAATTATATAAGAAATAATTCCACTTTTATAGATGTATGATGACATTTAGCATATACCACAAGCCTTTAAACTCCTAGATTTTCTTTATGCAGGGGTATAGTCTCTTATGGACTTACTATAATGATACACATAAACATTGACCTACACACATTAGTTAGCTTAGTGGTTAATAACACAAGATATACATATCTAAGCCTTTTGTCGAGTTTTAAAACTTAAACACATAATAATTCTTAAATAAAATCACTACGCAAATAAGATAATGTCAATATTATCTACCTTTATCTTCGAGTTCAAATACTTCAATGTGACTATTTCCTTATAAAGTACCTATATAAATATAAGTACTTTAAATTTTGGGTGAGGCACACTCATAGTTTTCTTATGAAATTAAACTTACCATAAACTTGAAAGTCCTCTAATCTCCAATAATCTAATAGATATATACAAGAAAAAATCCAAAAGTATTTGAGAGTATTATAACGGGGTCAAAAATAAGTGTAGAATAAAAAAGGAAGAAAATATGAAAAAACAAAACATTTATAATTAGTAAAGCAAGTAAATTAAGAAATTGATAAAGAATCTCCACCAAAAATTAATCAATTGATAAACAAACTCCACCAACTACTCATATCTTGCGAAAAGCCACTCTACATTCATTATTTTCAATTGCAAGAAATCCATGCCAATCAATTTTTAACATTTTATTCTTTATTTTAATGATTTTTATTTTTATTTTTAATTAACATGAATATTCCCTTCTTTACATTGCCATCTCCCACAGATCACCAGATTCCACATAATTAATTCTCTTTATATCATAGCTAACAATATAAAATCACAAGCAAATGCTCTATTAATTACAAATTAGGGTGCAGTTACTTGTTTTCTTTAGGATCAAGGTTCTTTTGGAAAGGTTACATAGAAAAAGGCTATAATTTTATATAAAGATTAAAGGGCTCACTAATGGTTCAATGTACAAAGGGTAGGCAATTTTGCTCTATGTGAACTCTAAGTGATTTTATCAATTTAATGCTTATACATGTCTTACATGAAATTTTGCAAAGATGAAATTTAAGTTTTAGAAGTTTAATATCATAGAAGACTTGCACCTAGAAAAGAAAAGATTTTGCATGCTAGCTAAATTTCTCATAATGTAGTTTGCTTAACAACTACATAATCATATTATACACTTAACCTTTATATAAGATCCTAATTATAAACTAAAAAACGGTAACTAATGAGATACTAAATATAAACCTAAAAAAAGCTTAAAATAGAAAAATTTATCCCTAAAACACAAAAAAACAAAAATTAAAACATTGCTAGTTATAATATAAAACTTAAACAAAAGTCAAATTTTATAGAAATCCACCCTTATACTTGATTATGAAATTGTCCTTAATGTTGAACAAACAAGATAGTGAAAGCAAGTATGAGAGAAAAATAAGCAAGATGGATTTCCCTTAACTCTATACGTAGTTGGTAAGGTAAAATAATAAAAATTCCAACCTATAAAAGAAATTAAAGAAAAGTCAATATCAAAATATAACTAATTAACTAAAATAAAAGAAAGTAGGGTTAAAACATTAGGTTGCCTCCAAAAAAATGTTTCTTTGAAAGTATTTTAGACGGAAGTATTTAGCTAGACTTCCTTCTTACTAGAATGTTGATAAGTGTGCAATGCATCATGTTTTAGGGTATAGATTGATATGTGTTTATCTGTTTATTTGATTGTTTAGTATGTGTTTTCGGTAGAATTGTGTTAGTTTGTGAATTATTTACATTTAAGTGTTTTTATGGGTTAGTACAAGCATTTGAGCTTAATTGTTATGTCTTTAAGGTAACTTGATGTGTTTGTTAGTGTTTCAGGGTCAATAGCGAAGAAAGGAGAAGTTCCAGAGAGACTTAGACCGAAACAGCGACTTACGATCATGGCCAAATTACCACAATCATGACAGAAGCATAAGGTCACGATCATGACAAAAAGTGTACAAGTGACCCACGATTGTAGCCTATAGGGCCACGCTTGTGGCTTGCATCGGTCAGACACGTAGACATACAGAAAAGTCAAGTTTTAAGGGATTTTTCGGACCTTTTGACCCAAATAAACCCTAGTGCTGCCCAGAACTCATCAAGTATATAAAGAATGAGACAAAAGAAAGAAGGAGCTTTTTGCATCAACCACCATTGGAAAACCCAAGAGAGAATTGGCATGAGATTGAGAAAGAGATGAAAGAAGAGAAGAAGCTAACTCAAAGTACTTCCCAAAATAGGAGGTTTCCTGACATTACTACCTCCATCATTTGTTCAAATCTAGTTTTTGGTGTATTTTCAATTTTATTATCATATAGAATTGGAATACCGATTGATGATAGGATTTTGTGAATGTTGAGGATGACTCACCTTCGGGGATTTAATTTTGAATGAATGAAATTTGATTGTTGTATTTTTACTTGTGATTTAATTTCTGCAATTGCATAATTCGGTGATAAACTGAGAGATTGAATTGAGTGAAAAATAATTAAATTTGGCTAACGAGAGTTAGGAAATTTAATAGAACAAGAATTAAATTAAATTAGTAAATTGTGCGAAGAGAGATCTTACAATAGTTTCCGATAGTTTGTTAGAAAACTTAAGATCTAATGAGGGTTTTTGAAAAATTATTAATCGAGAGATTGCAATTACCATAATTCGATTAGGGTTTATAAATTAGAGTTAAAGGTTATAACTCGAGAGAGAGTAATCAACCATAGGACTGTCTAGAACTAATAATCCAGTAAATTTATAATCAATTAGGCTATCATTAAGAATAGGTAAAATTCTCCTTTCTCTCAATTGGTAGTTCCTTAGGTTAATTGTGAGTGTGCGTTGCAATTTGTTAATTTGTTAATATTTCGTGATTCATTATTAAATTGATTTGCTTAATTGAATTGCATTCCTGTTTTAGTTTTGTTACATTTGAATTATTGCGAATTGTTTAGTCTTAGACTTTAGGATTGGATTATTCTTTCTTATAGGATCAACACCTTAGGTACTACGCGAACGACCTGTATGCTTGCGGATTATTAAGGTTAAATAATAAAACTTACATATATTGGAAAACCGCGATCAAGTTTTTGCCGCTGTGGCTGGGGAGGCAATTAGTTTAGTTCTATAGTTTAAGGCGTTTAGTTTAGTTTTTAATTTTTATTTTCGTTCTTTGTTCCTATTTCTAAAATCGTGCTCTTGTATCAACATAAGAGTCACGAGATGTTCGAGTCACGCAGCTGAAAAATTAGATTTAGACATCACTCGACTAGAATGAACCATTGGGAAAGCTTGGCATAACGAAGAAGAAGAAATTGTGAAGACAAAAATGGCTGAGAAATTTTAGTAGGATTTGGATCACGAAGCGAACCAAGGATGAAAACAGAGGACTCTTATAAACTTTATGAGACCAGGGTTCAATGCGACTAACTAAGGAGTAGCTAAACCACTCATATAAACCACATCATTTGAAATTAAACCAGCTCTTTTAAATATGGATCAACAGAACGTGCAATTTTATGGACTAGAAAATGAAGACCTTAACGCACACATAGTGAACTTCTTAGAAATCTGTGATACCTTTAGGTATCATTAGATGTCAGAAGATGCAGCTAGAATTAGGCTCTTTCCCTTTACCCTTAGAGATAGAGCAAAGGCTTGGTATCACTCCCTTAACCAAGCCAACGTTACCACTTAGGATCAGTTAGTTCATGTCTTTTTAGATAAATATTTTCCCCTAACTAAGACCACTAAGATCATCAAGGAAATCACCAACTTTCAACAAGGTGATGGGGAATCGATCTACGAAGCATAGAAACTATACAAGGATTTGTAACAGAGCCCACATCACAACTTACCAAAGGAATTTTTGTTGCAAACGTTCTATAATAGAGCTACCCCGCATACGAGAGGCACGATCGATGCAGCTTCAGGAGGATCATTGATGAGGAAAACAGTTGATGAAATGGAAGAACTAATAGAGAAGATGGCAAGTAATAGCTGTTTATGGACGAATGAGCCGAGTCGATAAACTACTACATTCCATGAACAAAAAGGAATTGTGGCTGTTGATTAAATGACGGAAATGCAAGCAAGAATTAATAACTTGACTCGACAGCTCAACGACATAAAGGCTTCGTCTTCAACTCCGATAAAAGATGTACAACTTAAGTGTGAACTCTATAGACAATTAGACCATGACACAATGGACTGTTTCTTAATGAAGGAAGGTGATCTAGAGCAAGTGAATTACATAGGAGCTTAGTATGGATGAGGAGAGGTAAATAATTCCTACTTTAACACTTATAACCCTGGGTGGAAGAATCACCTAAATTTCTCTTGGACAAACAATATGGGAGGACAGTTTAGACCTTAAGGACAATCAAGCTTCCAACAAAATAAACCAAGCTCAATGGAATCTAAGTTGGATAAAATTTTAGATAAGATTAGAGATATGGAGGATGCACATAGGAGGCTTGAGAGCAAATTCGAGCAAGTGACCAAGAACTATGCCTCTTCGATATATAATCTAGAGGTCCAAATAGGTCAATTAGCTGAAGCAATATCTACTCGAAATGTAGGAACCCTTCCAAGCAATACTGAGTCTAACCCAAAGGAAAGGATCATGGCCATCACTTAGAATTAGGAAAAGGAACTTGCTCATACAAAGGAGAACGGAGATAAAGGAAAAGGACAAGTAATTGTGAAAATCCTTCTAAGTAAGCTCGGAATTGAGCTAATCAAGGAATCTTGACCTAAATTATCATACCCTATTCTAACAAAAAAAAATCATTATCAAGTAGGGTAATGAGGAATTTTGAGAAGGTTGACTTAAACAAAGTTGAGAACATAATGAAACATCTATAAATGGGGCTTACATTAATGGAATCAGTGAAGAAGAAGGTTAAGGATTTTTACATTCCTTGCAATATAAATAGAGTCAACATAGACAGAGCATTCGTAGATTTGGGAGTGAGTATCAATATGAAGCCCTACACACTTTTAGTCAAAAGTTAAGGTTAGGAGAGTAAGTACCAACAAAGATGTTAGTAAACATAACCGATAGAACGGTCCATCAACCGAAGGGGATTATTAAGGATTTGTAAGTACAAGTTGATAATTTTACTTTTCCCACAGACTTCTATATATTGGATATTAGAGAAGATGTAGAAACTGCTATGGTCCTTGGAAGACCATTCTTGGCCACTGCTCGCTCAATTATTGATGTTAATTAGGGCGGCGCTAACTCTAAGGATAGGAAAGCAGCAAGTAACCTTCAAAGTGTCAAAGAAAGACAACAATCCTCATTTACCTCTAACTAATGTCAAGGAACCTGAACCTCGAGGGCAATGGGAAGATATTGTGGATCCTGGGAGTGCCTTCAGAAAGAAGCAATCGCGTAGAAGAAGGCGAAAGAAGGAGAGCTACAAGGAAGGTGGAATCAAGGGCATGGTAGCTTATGTGCAAATTGTTAGATTAATGATTGCACTTCCATTGCACCACTCATTTGAACCACCATGAGAAAAAAAAAAGTTTCAAGCTACTGACATTAAAAGAAGCGCTACATGGGAGGCAACCCATAGAATGTTCATTTCTTTAAATTGTCTTTAGAAAGTTTAAATTCTGTAGTTCAATTATTTCATTTTCAAATAAAATTGGAAGGTATAGGATGTCGACGTGAATTCTATGATCGATGAAGTAAGCAAAGAGAGGTAAAAAGCCATAAGGAGTTAAGAAGTGATTTCGGAAAGTGGAGAAGGACAAAAGAAGAAGAAAAATTAAAATTAGTGAAAAAATTCGTGGTTGATAACTTGCATGTTGTGCATGTTAATTATATGTGTTTTATGCTCTTTTGATATGCTTATGTGATGTTTTGCTTGTGTTTCTATGGTAATTTGTGTCTTTGTATGTTCTAGGTGATGAAATACCAAAGTGATGTGATTTGGAGTGAATTTGGCTGATCTGGAACTGGACAGGATTTCAATATGACCATGTTGAAGGTGACGCGACGCTGGCAAATTGCTACCCGCGAATTTCAGATTAATTACTTTGGGATTTGGGCCTGAATGACAAAACCCTTTTGCTGGACAAAGTCAAGTTATTTTGTATCCCATTGGAGCTTTATTTTGATATTTAATTGGGTCCCACTTTGTTTATTGCAAGAAAAAACCTAGCCTATTAATAGTCCCACTTTAGCAAATTAATGGGGGGATATTTTTTCATAATTAACTGGAGAAAAGGGAAACAGTGGCAGTAGCTTTTGGTAGATGGGAGAGAAAGATAACGACTCTCCTCTAACAACACTGTCTTTGAATATTGCTATGCATGGCTAACCTTTTAGTCTATATAAGGTATCCAACGTTTGATTTATGTAATTTGTGAGACTCCTTTGACTTAATTGGTTTTGTTTGTCTCTTATATTTGTTTGATTTCTACACTTTAATCGATTTATTATCGTCGTGTTTGTTGATTAATGAGACTTGTTAATTGATCGACTTGGTCATAAATTGTCGAATAGATTAGTTAATCCGTGATTGCTGTCTAACGGAGTGACGAATTAATTTCAATTAAGAAATTAATGAGATTAAATAATTTAGTCTAAATAGATTGCGATTTTTTCGATTCTGTTGGCTAAGACAGAGGTCTATTAGAGCCTACTGCTGCCATAGATTATATTCTGCGGAGCTTTACTCGAGAATAGTCTAATTGGTTAGGGTAATAATCTGCGGAGCTTTACTTGGGGTTATTGAATAATTACGAATGGATTGGTCGATATGTGTTGTTCACTGTCTACTATAACTTTGTCCATAAGAATGAACGTAATTTATATTTTTGAGTCTATGATCGAATTGCAGTATCAAACAGAAGAGTACCTTGGCTAGGCTTTTCTTTATATTCTTTTCAATCTTTATTTTTAATTTCCTTTTGTGTGATTTCGTGTTCTAAAATTAGATATTCCTAAATCAATTATTTTTATTTTATTTTTTCCATACAAATAAACAATTGCTACATTAGTCTCTGTGGTTCGACCCTATTCACCACTTTGCTAGTTTAAGTGTTCTAGAGTAGGAATTTATTTTTGCTAGTTTGACACGCCATCAAATTTTGGTGCCGTTACTGGAGACTAGTGTTTAAGTTTTTGTTTGTTTGTATTGCTAATCATTTTCTTTTCCATTTGTTTACATATGGCATTGTGTTTTTGCAGGTGATTTATTGTTTGATCCGGAGGTAGAGAAGACCGCAAAACAACTCAAGAAAGCTACTAAATTGCATAAGAGATAAGCTTCTACTTCCACGTAAGTCTTGCCTAAACAAACTGAGAATTTGCCTACCTTTGAGACCGTGTTATTGGAAGATTTTGAAGAAGCAACGATGGCAAATTAGCAACCTATTCCACCTACACAACCATCCAAAAATCAAGCTTCTGCAACTCTGAGGGATATGCTTGCACCACTAGTAGAGGATCAACCATTATGTATACAATATCAAGCTATAGATGATGGGTTTGAGTTTTAGGCTGGGTTGATTCAGGCCTTGTCCAAATTTCATGGGTTACCTTTTGACGACCCGAATAGACATCTCAAGGATTTTCATGTGGTATGCTCTGGATTCAAACTGAGAGGCATAACAGAGGATCAGTTGAAACTGCGCGCTTTCCCTTTTTTCTAAAGGGTGTAACTAGAGATTGGTTGTATTATCTTCTACCTGGGACAGTGGATACATGGCCTGATATGGCGCGGTTGTTTTCAGAAAAATACTTCACAGCTTCCAAGGCTGCTAGTTTGCACAAAGAGATTTGTGGCATTAGAAAAAGAGATACAGAAAATATGTATGAATATTATGAGAGATTCAAGAGGCTTTGCGTAAGTTATCCTCAGCATGGAATTACAGAGCAACTCCTTATTCAGTACTTCTATGATGGGATGTTACTAAATGATGGGAAGATTCTT
>JANSVA010000003.1:24749620-24771301 GCA_025504915.1 Erythroxylum reticulatum | reverse complement strand
TTGAAAATGAGCTTTGGCTATCATAGTTCGAAATTAATTTGATGGGAGTGGAAATCACTAAGTTTCAAATGGGTAAACCTTAAAGAACTATTTAAGTCCAAGATCTTAATCAATGGGACTCCATTCTTAAAACCCTGTTAAATGCTCTTAGTGTGTGTCGTGGATAAGTCCATGCAATAAGTCACTTTGGAATCTAGAATTAACTCTATATCAAACACAACTATGCAAGATAAAAGAGAATCAACAAGACCACAAATAGACATATATAAGACTTCATATATTTAAGCTCAAAGTTCTACATAAACAAATCCAAACCATAAATTTAATATCCAACACTTGATTAAACTATAATCAAGTATGTCCAACTACAAATCACAAATCCTAAACCTAGGAATTCATAAATCATAGCTAAACTATGGATTACGCTACTCCCTTTTAAGCTTATTGAACTCTATCCATTGCTATATCTTCAAGAGGAGAGAGATGCCTAGCTACGCATAGCTCCAAGAGACTTCACAATCGAGAAGCAATCAGAGGCTCCCATGGTAGAACTCGTCGGTGAAAGTTGGAAGAAATAAGAATGGATCTGGGGGAAGACGATGGTATGATAGGTGTGGAAGATAATGGAATATAAATGTTCTATGTGTCAACTCCTCCTCTCTCCTTTTGTATGTTATCCCAAAATAGGTTTTTTTTTTAATGGGTTGCTGGATTGGGTTGCACAGTTGGTTAATTTTTTGAAAATGGTTCGGGTCTGGTGCCAATTTGAATGTGTCACCATGACAAACTTTTTTCAAAAGATTTCCTCAATAATCTGTTGATTTCGCCATAGCGAAAGCATCATCCTCGCCACGATGAACTTTTCTCGAAAGGTCTCTTCAAAGATTTTCTGATTTCGCTACGGCGAAACATCATCCTCACCGCGGCAAACTTTGTTTGTTACCTCGTTGACTTGTGTTCTTGGTCTTCACTCTTTGGCTCTACTTCTTGAATATCCTACAATGAAAAATAGTAGTTTTTAGTATAAATTATTCTAAAAATCAATTTAGTGCAATTACCAATTATTTGTGACAATTTTACTTCAAACTACATTAATTCAAAACAAGCACTCATGAGCTAAATGAAGCACAATATCTGATGATAAGAGCTAAAAAGTATAACAAAAACCATGAAATTGTCACCAAATGATATAGGAAACTTGGGTTCAATTAAATTTCCCCACACTTAGACCTTTTTACTCCTGTACAAAGTTTATAGACGTCAAAGAGACACAAGTGTAAAAGAAAATACTGACTATACTTAAAAATGAGAGCAGAGAATCAATTAAATCACTTCCTCATAAATTAACCTTAGCAAACTGAAAGAGCGCTAAGAAAATAAACACTATAAGTATTTAATCTAAGAGATTAGGCAAGAGAGATTTCTTTCAAACAAATGTGTTTAATCTCTCAACTTACTTGTCTTGGGATAATTTCACTCTACAATCTGCTTAGTCCATTCTCTTCCATAAGTTTGTGATAATTCTACCTCTCCACCACAAGAACTATAATTTCGAGAATCAAGAGGACTTTCAGGGTTGTAATGTACGGAAGGCTAAATGAAATGGATTGGATAAAAGAAGAAAAATGAGTACATGCATCACAACTATTTTCCACATGAATCAAACGCCAACTATGTGTAAGGAAATATTTGAACAAACAACAAACATAATCTAACACTTTTTTTGTAACTTTTCACTTTTGAGAAAGATTTTTTTAAGCTTTTTAGAACTTTTTCTTTCTTTTCTTTTGTATAGAAACCCTTGTTTTTTATTAGATCATCTTTAATTGGAGAAGAGATATTCACATTAATTGTGAAATATGTATACACTCAAAAGACGGCTCAAAGGGGCTAGTAATGGTTAAGTGTTTGGGGTTTGTGTTTGGGTAAGTAGGGTTTTTGAAAAGAATGCCTCTATCATATTAAAAAAAATTAGTTCATCAAGCTTTGATTAAGAATTAAAACCAGTTCTAGAAAGATATGGAATTAAGCAGATACACACATAAATGAAAGAATTCAGGCCCAAATATCCTTCCAACAAGGTTAGTATCTCAATTAAGCAATCTCAAGGTTTAAAAACTAATAATGCTACTCTCTTGGCGTACCCTCACTTGCTTCTCGTGAAAACATTGAAAATGGAATTAACCAAAATCAACTATCATTTAAAAACACAGATGGTTTTTCAAAAACACATGAACAACTTTGAAATTTATAAAATCTTCAAGACATAGGAGTGATAAGAATCTAATTTAGGAGAAGTATTGAAATGAGGGGATAAAAGCAGAAAATTGTCTTTTCTTTTTATGAAGGGAATTGACTTTTTTGCAGCGAACTAACTAAAAATTTACAGCATCGCCACGGCGAAAGATTGCAGAGAAAAAGAAACACTTGAAAAAACATGCAATTCACCTCAATTACCAAGTTTAAAAATTTACAGAGGACACACAAATGACTTGTACAAGCAATTAAATTGCCAAAAATGATGTATAACGAAAAAAAGTTTGCAACAGAATAACCTCCCCCACACTTAAACATCATATTGTCCCCAATGTGAATAACAATCAAAACATTATTATGCATTGAAAAGTAATAGGAAGGCTATTAAATAATAACACACTAGGAAAAGCACAATGAGAATTATATAAGCAACTGGCCATTAATTCTGTGAATAACAACAATGTAACTGAGTATTTAGTAGATTGAAAACTAAAACATAACTAGCTAAGACAAAAAGAACAAATGACTCAAACTACTCCATGGGAGGATCAGCCCCAAATCTAGATGGACCTGCTCCAGATGTGCCAGCGTCGCTCAAGGGGTCATCTTCATCAGATGGTAACTGGAAATGAAAATTCTCGGCGAGCAACGCATCTATATGCCGGCGATATTGCCTATCTCAATCATATAAAGCCTCTCTCTCCTGCTTTTGTGCTATCTCGTGGAAGAAAGTGTCTCGGAGATGGGAGAGATTTGCACAAAGTCCATCGACCTTACCAACGATGGTCAGTAAAGTAACTAGCTCAGAAGCATCCTGAGATGGAAGATCATCCTCAACTAGTGCCACAGCTACAGAGGTTGCACCAATATCATGAGCGTGGTTGGAGGGACGAGGTGGGTGAATGGTAGGTTGCTTGAGGCGAGTATACCTAAAGAGTGGGGCCAGATCAAAGTAGTTGTTAGTATCAAACTTCGGGACACTGTGTGCTCGAAAAATGTCAGAGATGAGGTGAGGAAAGGTGAGAGCATTGGTGAATTTGACCGTAGTGATGGATTCATGAAGGGCAGAGGCGATAGCATCAACTATATCAACCGGGCAACTAGTCATTAGGAGGTAGATGTGTAAAGCTTGTTGTTTAGTGACATATGCGAGGTGAGTGGTCGGGATGATATTGTTGCAAACTAAATCAAGCCAAGGATGAGCCACAGGTCAGAGATCAGATCGTTTGAGGTAAACTTGATAATAGCAGGGCCAATGCCATTCAGCGCCCTCTTGACAGAGGGTGTGAATAACATCATCCGAAGGGTAGTTGTGGATGAGCTGATCATAATGGAAATAAAGGATGTTAGGAAGATTGAAATGGCAATGAATACTGGCAGTGGTGAATGCATTTGGTGCTTTAATACCACAGAAGTTAATTTCCATGGTATCATTGAATCTGACATATGTGTAAAAATGGCAAACAAATTTATCATTGCCTTGAGCACGGGATTTTACTAAGCCTGTGAGCTAAGAAGCAACAAGTTGCTACACGAAGCGATTGTCAGGGGGAGCTAACAGAAAAGGTCGCTCTTTAATGAAAGGCCTAGTTTCTACTTCTCATAAAGTTCGGTAAAAGTAAAACTATATAAGGAATTAGAGTCACTAGGAGGGCTAGGAGGGGTAGTAGGGGTAGGCAGTTTAACTCAAGGCATTATCCTGTAGAAAATGCCCACTGAACCTTTATTCGTACACTTGGAGGTCAAATAAAAAAAAATAATCTAAGGATTGCAATATAGGATGCAACCTCGGGTCATTACACTTAATTAGAACCTAAAATGAATAGACCTAAGATAACCTACGCATTATGAAATGCAAGCTAATTTGGTCAGGAGGGGGTTTTGATCTTTGAAAATATTAACTGTACTAAATTGAATTGTAAGAAAAAATATATAATGTATTTTTGGATTTTTGGGAATAGAAAACGAAAAGATTAAGACAAATGATCAAAGAGTGATAGAATCCTCTTAAAAATGAGCTTTGGCCATCATAGTTCAAAATTAATTTGATGGGAGTGGAAATCACTAAGTTTCAAATGGGTAAACCTTATAAGTCCAAGATCTTAATCGATGGGACTACATTTCTGAAAACCCTATTAAATGCTCTTAGTATGTGTCGTGGATAAGTCCATGCAACAAGTCACTTTGGAATCTAGAATCAACTTTATATCAAACATAACTATACAAGATAAAAGAGAATCAACAAGACCACAAATATACATATATGAGACTTCATATATTTAAGCTCAAAGTTCTACATAAACAAATCCAAACCACACATTGAATATCCAACATTTGATTAAACTATAATCAAGTATGTCAAACTACAAATTACAAATCCTAAACCTAGGAATTCATATATCATAGCTAAACTATGGATTAAGCTATCCCCTTTTAAGCTCATTGAACTCTAGCCATTGCTACATCTTCAAGAGGAGAGAGATGCCTAGCCGCGCATAGCTCCAAGAGAATCCGTAACCGAGAAGCAATCGGAGGCACCCAAGGTAGAAGTCAATGGTGAAAAATGGAAGAAATGAAAATGGATATGGGGGAAGACAATGGTGTGATAGGTGTGGAAGATAATGGAATATGAATGTTCTATATGTCGGCTCCTCCTCTCTCCTTTTGTATGTTAGCCCAAAATAGGTTTTTTTACAAAAACGGGTTGCTGGGTCGAGTTACACAGTTGGTTAATTTTCCAAAAATTGTTCGGGTTTGGTGTCAATTTGAATGTGTCGCTACAGTGAAAGGATGAGTTCACCGCGGCGAACTTTTCCTGAAAGATTTCCTCAATAATCTGCTGATTTTGCCGTGGCGAAAGCATCATCCTCGCCGCGGTGAACTTTGCCCGAAAGATCTCTTCAAAGACTTTTTGATTTCGCCGCTTACAGCGACGAACTTTTCCCATTACCCCATTGATTTATGTTCTTGGTCTTCACTCTTTGGCTCTAGTTCTTAAATATCCTACAATGAAAAACAGTAGTTTGCAATGTCAATTGTTCTAAAAATCAATTTAGTGCAATTACCAATTATCTGTGACAATTTTACCTTCAAATTATATTAATTTAAAACAAGCACTCATGAGCTAAATTAAGCACAATATCCGATGATTGGAGCCAAAAAGTATAACAAAAGTCATGAAATTATTACCAAATGATATAGGAAACTTGGGTTTAATCAAATCTCTTTAATGTTCTCAAAGGTTTTGGAGATGAGAATATATATTCATTTGGACTAGAGTTCAAAATGCCTAGCATTGCCTTCTTTCCATATTATCTGAAAACACATAATAACAACTGCAATATGGGGTACTTGCAAGGTAGTTCTTTGAGTAACTAGCCATTGGACTACACTGGAGAAAGTAGAAAAATGATTTGGCCATTGGCAATTGAGTTGCGTTGCTTTCTAGACCCAATGAGTCTCCTTCCACATGAAGAATAAGTGGTCTCGTGTTTCTTCTTGAGTTAAGCAGAAAGGACAACATGTATTGATGTTTAAGTAATTGAGTCGATCAACTGTATTTAATCTATTTTTTATAGTAAGCCACAAGAAAAAGGAGGTTCTGAGGGGGGTTAATCTTGTGCCAGATGATTTGGTTTCGTCCCATATAAGGTTTCCTCACTTATAACAGATCCCTAATTTGTTTATTTGAGAGGAGATGGGTAGGCCTGTTATACCATTAGAATGTATCAGGATGAAGAGAGGGAGCACGCAAAGGTTACAAATGAGTAAGGTGATCTGGAAAATGCCATCTATCACCATTGATGAAAGATTCCATTTTTGGTATCTAGAGGGATATTAATAGGAGCTCTGTGCAACTGTTATGTATGGTAGAGATTTCCTTAGTCTGTCTAATTATCAAACTATAGGAAAATTAGCGTCCCGTTGCTGATGGTGCAAGTCATATAGTCTTGTAAGATTTCTCAAGTATAATAATTGATTCAAAAATAATAGTTATTTGAAGACATGGGGACAGCCTAGATGCTTTCACCCTTTAAGGAAAAATGAATGTATCCACCATTACTATAAACACGTTTTATCTTCAATAATCCACCATAACCTCTTCAATAATAGTAACTAGTTTGTGAGTTTAACAGAGGTAATATTCATCCCTCCTTCTTCTTTTGGGTAGCAAATATCAGTCCATTTGAGTTTTACACTTCCTTTAACTCCCATCAACTGATTCCATAAGAAGTTTTTGAGTATTCTTTCTATTGCCTTGATGACACCTTTGGCAAGGAAAATATGTGAGAATTAATAGATATGCAAGAAACTCAACACTGATTTGATAAGTTGAAGTTTTCCAATAAAAGATAAGAATTTATTCACTCAGGATCCTATTCATCTATAATTTTATCTATGATTGGAGAACATTATAGGAAGGTAAGTCTTCTTGTTGAAACCAGAAGACCCAGATAGATTAAGGGTGGGCCTTTCTCAACCATACCAGTGAGTGACATTATTTAGGTATTCATTGGAGTAGCTCCTTTAGAAATGGTAAAATGACTCTTATGGATGTTGATGCATAAGCCCGATATTACGTTAAATATGTCAAGAGCCTTCATAAAGCTCTGTGTAGATTTCAGCTTGGCACTGCAAAATAATAACAGATCATTTGTAAAGGAAAGGTTAGTTAAACCAAGTTTCTTACACTTAGAATGGTGTTTAAACATGGGATTCAAAGTCACTTCATATTGTATGATGGAGTTAAGAACTTCCTTACGCATGATGAAAAGGTAGGGGGAAAGAGGATCCCCCCACCTTAAACCTTTCCCTGCTTTGAACGACTTTGAGGGGATGCCATTAATGAGGACTAAGTAAGACACAGTGATGACCCATTCTTTAATCCATTGGATGAATATATTTGGGAATCCATAAGCCTGCATCATTTTCCATAGGAAACTCCATCGAACATTGTTAAAGGCTTTATGAAAATCAATCTTAATGGTGCAATTAGGAGTGAGTTCGCAAGTGAGTAACCCTTAAGAAGCTCTTCCACCATCAATATATTATCATCACCAATTTTCCTATTACAAATGAAAGCTCCCTGATTTTCACTAATAAAAGGGATAAGTGCTTTCCTTAACCTAGTTGCAAGGATCTTCGAGATAATTTTATAGAGGAAGTTTGTACAGGATATTGGCCGAAAATCACTAAAGGATGAGGAGTGATCACTTTTTGTAATCAAGCAAAGAAAAGTGTGATTGATTTCCTTGAGAAGTACTTAGAGAAAATTTCCTTTACAACCTTCTTGACAAAAGGACTTGTGATTTCCCATAATTTTTGGTAGAAGTAGCCATTGATTCCATCTGGACCTGGGGCTTTCATACCATTTAAGCAGGTAAGAGTTTCCTCAATTTCCCTATCATTAACTACCTTAGTCAACATATCGAAATCTACAGGGTTTAGCCTCTTAGAAATGAACACCAAGAGATTTGCATTAGTGACAATTTCAGAAGTTGAAATACCCAGTAAGGTATTGAAATAAATGATAGCCTCTTCTTGAATGTCCTGATAGTTCTAAAGCTAAACTCCCTCACCAGTAGAAATGAAGCATATTATATTTCTATTTTTTTAAGCCAAAATGGAGTTGAAAAAGAACTTAGTGCATTTATCACCCTCCCTAATCCAATTCACTCTAGCTCTTTGTTGAAGGAATGAGTTGTAATTTTGAACCATTGACAGGTAGTGAGAGATGGCTTGTTTTTCATTAGCAAGAAGTTGTGGATCCTGCAGATTTATTATAAGACAACACTAGATGCCCGTAAGTGCTTCGGTGGCTTTAAAAAGAGATTGGAAAGTGGAGCCTCTCAAGGAATGCAATGATTTAAGTTCTTTTTTAATTGCCTTCAGTTTTTGGAAGAAAATGAACTATTTGGTTCCTTGAAAATAGCAATCAGATCCTGTCTTGCAAGCTTCAAGAAAACTCTGTGTGTTGGCCAAGTGATTGTTAAACCTAAAAGGGAACTTCCTAGCAACTAATGAGATAAGATGCTCCACCCTAATTAGGGTATGATCTGATAATAGAGGATCAAGGAATGTGCCATTGCTATTGGGAAACTGAGCAAACCAGTTTCCATTGACCAAGGCACGATCAAGTTTCTTTTTTATGAACTAATGGGAGCTTTTTTTGTTGGACCATATATACTTATGGCCAACGGACTTCAAATCTATCACTCACAACTGTTGAACACACATCCTGAAATCATTAGAGAAATGGGGGAGATTGCAGTTACCATGGGCCTCGGATGGATACAATATAGAGTTGAAATCACTACATAAGATCCAAGGTAGTCAGATGTCTTTATTGAGAGTGATTAAATTAGACCATAATTGTTCTCTTTGGAAGCCAAAATTACTAGCATAGATGATGGATGAAATGATATCAATGTTATCATTCAAAAAGGATAGTTTAAGGTGCAACATCTGCTTAAAGGAATGGAGAAGCTCAACTATAACTTCATCAGCCTTATACCAGACTATAATGCGACCAAAAATGGTGGGAATGGTTTGTAAGCTTCTGCCAACCTGAACTCAAATTAACTTACCAACATTCTCTACTTTTATTTTGGTTTCTAGTAACCCTACAATGAGAGGACTTTCCCTCCAAAAAAAAATCCCTTAAAGTAACTTGCTTTGTAGGGCAATTTAAACATTGGACATTCCAGATGATAATTGACATATTAAAGATATTTTCTATTAGAGCCCTTCTTGCTGTTTTGAGATCTTCACCTTTCTACTGTTTGGAACCACATATTTTGCTCTTCATTGCCTGTCCTAACTTTTTGTGTAGATTGAGTGGAAGGTGAGTGACTAGGCATTTCATAAAGATTTTGAGGAAGTTGTGATGTGCTCTTGGTGTGTTCACTGAAGAGGTCCCTACGATAAACTGAGTGAATAATGGGGTCTATAGTAAGTTCAGAAGGAGGTTCCTTCAGAGCATCAAGTGAAGTTGGGGTGGATTCATTCTCAATAATAGTGAAGAGAATAGGATTGTCCATACTATTTAAGGGAAGATCATCAGTGTTCTTACTAGGAGGATGATTCTCACTGTTTAGAAGGCACTCTTGGTTTGCATTTCCAGTGGAATATGTAACATGAGTTGTATCCATCCCCATAAGTTCTTAATAAATCCCTATTTGAAAGATTTTTCCTATAGCCTTCCACACTTTACCTTAGATTTTAGGATGGGATTTCCACTTATATGAAATTGCAATGTTATCCTCTCGAAGTACCTTCCCCTCACTAAGTCTCAGAATTGGAATCACAACTGGAAGTTCTTGGGAGAGCTCTACACTTACACAAATTCGAGCATAGCTACCCTTTGGTGACAATCTCATAGAATCGTTGCTAGAAGTAGACCATTGGCCAACAAATAATAAAAAAGTCGCCAGATGGTTGACCTTTTACTACGATTTACTAAAACTGTCATCAAAGTGCTAATCTTTTGATGACGTTTTAGTATAAGCGTCGCTAAAGCATGTATTTAGTAGAAGTGTCACTAAAGTATGTATTTAGAATGATTTTATAAATCTTCGTCAATTCTTTTCATATATATATTTATATATTTAATAAATTTTGATAATATATAATCTCTATAAAATAGTATATAATAAATAGAGTTTTATGGCATCACATAAAATTGCCAAATCATATATTTTAGAAGAGATAAATAAAAAGTATAAATTTATGTAATATAAATTAATTATGTGTTTTTAGTTTTATAAAATTTTGAAATGACAATGCTGTTAGCTAAATTTATTTTTAGATTTACAATCATTGTCTATAATATTAAATTTGATTTTTAAGAATATGATATTAATATTTAATATTGATTTCCATTTTTTACTATATTACAATTATTTTTTAATTATATTGCAATAAATAATATTATATATGGTACTTAATATAATGTCATATGAATGTGTAGATAATAATTGTAATTAGTATAATGATTTATGAATATATAGATAATAAATAAATTTTCTCATATCTTACTTATCATGTTAGTCTATTTAATCATAATTCTCTATTTATTAGATGTAAACTCTATATTGTTATATAGAATTTATATATTATATATAATTTCTATAATTTATAGAGTGTAATATACAGGAATAGGTTTTGGCAATGAAATATAAAAATCTTTGCAAAATTTTCAAATTTGGCGACGATTTTTGTATTCGTCACCAAAAGGGAAGCCAAAACTACTTCATTTATAAAATTAAAAACATAATTACCCAAACAAAGGACATAAATTGAAAACCTTCCCCACAAAAAGAGTCTCCAGATGCTTCCTAATTACGGTTAAATCATTTAAGGTCTTCTTCTTCTTTGAACTGATCAAGTTGCGACATATGGGTTCCTGTATCTTGCTTCTAACCTTTTCTTCTTCTTTTTACCTTTGGTAGTTGTTTTGCCATTAGTAGTCATTAGCTTTTTCTTAAAGGAATCACAAATCACTCCCAGCCCAAGTGAAAGCTAACTTTGAGGTACAAAATTACTTTATTCTTTTGTACTATCTCAGTGTCTTCTTGCTTAATCCAGATTTCTAGCTAGTAGTTAGAGATCATAGGGTCTTGTTTTGGAGAGACAACTTCTATCTCCAATCTTCATTAAGCTCTTCAGGTAATTCTTCTCTCTTTGTAAATTTGTGCTTAATTGCTCTAAAGTTGATCTGTTCATCTACTTGGATTTCTTGCATTCGTTTTCTGTGTAATTTTTACATCTTATTGATTACCTATGGTTGGCCTTATTGTTTATGTACTTCATTCTGCTTTGAATTCCATCATAGTAGCACCTCTCCATATCTAAAAATGGCTCGGGAGACCAAATTATTTTTATCATAATAGTGATTTTAGAGGAAAGCACACTTAATTATGCATCTCCTAAATATAATACATACACAATTAACATTCTCAACTTTATCATATGAAGTAGTCTTAGTTAATAGATCATAAAATTAACATTAATAGATTGTTAGAACATTCAAATAAAAAGTCTTATATTCGTAAAGATGTCAGGTCACTTATTAATCGATGCCATCTGCTCTGAGTTTTATTTATATTTAATGGTGACTGGCAAACATAGAATGCTCTTATGCGTGGGATTTTTTGGATGGTTAAAAAAGTAAGTTCCAATGATCTTTGCTTCTTCTGTGAATATTTTGTTAATTGCATATAACTTCACATAATTTTTCGTTTCATTATTAAATTTTATACTATGCTTTTATATTGATTATAATTATGATTTGTTTTTCTTTCAATTGACATTTCAAAATAAAACTATTATCATAAATTCATGGCAAGATATCGACGTGGTGACTAGTTTCTGATAGTCGAAATGAGCTCTGATGGGAGTAATGTGGCAAAATTCTCCCTGATAAAGAACAAAATGATTCATAACAAATCTCTTTATCAAAGTTTAATTACCCCTTGCCTTCAATGGCCAATCTTCTTCTTCAAAATTTTTAGTATCATTCGAATTAGCTCTCTTTCTTTAGTATTTGTATCTCATTTTCTATTAGGAAGCTATTAGATAAACGTCTGATTGTATATACTATGTGTTGTGTAAAGCTTCCTCGAATCTTCAAGAGAACATAGATGGAAATAGAGGAGGTGGTGATGTCCTGAATGAATGTACAGGATTAGAGAAATCGATAGTTTTAGAACAGTCGTCGATTGCACAAACTATGATCGGTAGTTTTGGAACGATCGTTGATTGCAAAAATTATGGTTGTTCATTGTGACGATGATGGAGTCATTCAATCGAGTATGCATGTGTTTGAATTTGGGTTCTTTATACCGTTTGGTTTAGCTTTTATTGTTCTATATTGCTTGTTCCTTAGGTGAAAAGCATGGTACATGCGGTTCATCTAATTTAGTGATCCATACTGCATCTAGGAAAGCATTCACTTTATCTTCTGCTAGTTTAGTGAGAGCCAAGAAGTTGTTGAAGGAGGGTGTCGATAAACCAAGCCTTGATGGAAGATCTTTAACTTTTTCAATTGATGCCTTCAAACGTGCAAGGAGTCTTCTTGGGAATCTAGACATAGAAAACTCCTTTACCGTATTTACCAAATCTCATGTCACTAAATATTCAGAGGAAAAAAGTTATTTCTTTTTCATTTCGAAGGAATAGGCGTGAAACTTTATTTATTATGTTGTCTGTAAGAATTGTCCAGCTTTTAATTAAAATTTTGTATTACTTACCATATATCAGTATATTATATGATTTACCATATATTAATATTTATTGATTTTTGTAAGAATCATACATCATTATATTACAAATTTCATGTTAAAACTATTAGAAAATTTTGTGACACCATATAAAATTGTCAAATCATATACTTTAAAAGATAAAAATATAAATATAAATCTATGCAATATTATTTAATTTTGATTTTATAGTTTCATAAATTATTGAAATGATTTCACATTTTTGTTAGCTAAATTTATTTTTACACTTAAAATTATTGTCAATAATATTATATTTGAATTTTTTCAATATGACATTCAGTCACAAAATAATCAAGTCAAAGTTAGTGAATTTATAATTATAAATCAGAAGTAACTTTGTTATTTATGCTTTTGGCGACGATTAAAAAATTCGTCATCAAAAGTCTAGCTTTTTACAATGACATCTAAAGTCATCGTCAAAGGTTCATATTTTTGCGACGATTCCCATAAAGCACACCTAAGACTTGCATTTAGCAACAATTTTGTAAAACGTTGCGAAACGGTAAGCCTTTGATGTTTCTAAACATGGTCGCCAAAAGCTAACTTTTAGCAACCCTTTGAAATCATGTCAAATAAAACGTAGCCAAAATCTAGACTTTGTTGTAGTGTGTACTTTTAGCCAAATAACATTTATTTTTGTGAAGATTGCTAAATTACCACAGGGAACAGGCTTAGAGTCCGTAGAAATTCAAAATGATAAAACCCACACTTATTAGGCTTATAATTAATGAGTTTAGAATCTTTAAACGATTCTAATATGTACAAATAAATCATATAAAAATGGAAACTAATATCTGGAAAGTCAGAGTACGTGCTCCCAAAAAAATCTCTTCATTGGCATTTTAGTACATCGCTGACAATCTTTACTAAATAGAATCATTACAGAGACAACTCCAAGCAATTATGGGTAAGCTAGCTGTAGTTATAGAACTTAAAGAACACTTAAAAGGAGTATCATCCATGGTTTATAAGTTCAACCCCATTTTCAGCCTTATCGTGATCTGAGTCTTTATAAGAGCTTGTTAGAGCAGTAAGTCTGCGTTTAGTCATGTAACCTTGTAAGTTATGTTTCAAGACATTCTTAGCACCACCAAACAATTTGGCATTCTCATTCTCCAAATGATAGTGAACCGGCATAGCAAAACCAGCTCCGAACAGCTTCTAATCACCCTCCAAGTAGAATTTCACCTTGGTTGCCCATCTAAGTGTGTCTATCCATATCTGGTTGTTCTCAATCAGATTGAACATTAGGAGAAATTGTCTCCACATTTGGTTAATGATAGTGCATTTAAATGACAGGAGATCTCGTGTCTCCAATGTACCTCCACATAGTACACATTGAATCAGACACCTGAAATTTTAACTTGTCTCTTGTTTCTAACCTCAGCCGTGTTGCCACCACAGTATAAAGGAATGAGCTGGTACAATTTTTGAATCCCGAATAAATATGTGATATTGGAACTTGTCAAGGGATCCCAATAATAACCTTTTACACCAATCTGCTATGAATAAGTTGGACTGGTGTAGCTCTTATTGTCATAGAGTCGGGTTGATCAATAATAACTTGGAAGAAGACTTTCCATGATGATACAAAAACGCTTTGATGAATAAATATTCTCCATTTTTACCTTTAGACCCTTGATACCTGTGTGCAGTGTGTCCAGCCAGACCAACAGTTGTCCTTTGTTCCGGTGTCTTAGCCTTCATTGAAACATACAAAGGATGTAACACTGAAAGTGAGACGTTAGAAAAGAGTGCTTGTGAAAAAGAACAAGGAAAGTGAGAGTTTAATAATACAAGGGAAAAGGAAATAAATTATACTTGCATCAGTTGACTTCAAACTTTTGCTAACTTATCCATTCCCCTTATTTTGCCAGGCCAGTACGGCACATATCAAAATTAGTAGTTTGGCACGGTACAAAATCCATTACTCGATCCTTAGTAGCTAAACTACATTTAAGTATAAGGCAGCTAATCAAAGTTATACAAGCGCCCTTCAGAAATTGAATTCTAACAAAGTAGGTCTGGTCTAGTGTTTTAGCCTGCTCTATTATCCGCGTATAAATAGCATGCTTTTTCGACGATTTCAATTCACAAGGCCTGAAAATGTACACAGAAAATGTAGATTCATATAAACCGATTTTCATGTGTTCTGTACACACGACTAAGAAAAACTTGTGGGCTTATACATTTGAAATTCCCCTAATTACATGCAGTACAAAAAGGTAATGGCCAGACTTAAACGGAAGCCTCTTCCCATACCACATGAAATTTGGGAAATCAGTTTCACGTGGATAAGCCCCGCCTGCCTCCTGACCTACCAATAGGTGACTATATTATAAACCTCGAATCGTGTTTACTCGATCAATAACATCCAAAGCTTTGATCCTGTCTATGTCAAAATCAATAACTGGAACTGAAGACGGCCTCCGAACTGGGAAAGGATCTTTCTTGCTTTCATATATTGGTGAGTGGCTACTACTCTTGCTAAGCCTGTGGTGCTTGCTTAGCCTCGTTTTTGCAGTATCAAATTCCTGACTCTTGCTTATCCCAGGTATTTTTCTCCTTTTACTCACACCTCTTAGCATCTCTTGATCTTCAACAGTCAACATGGGAGATGGAGAGCTCGGCTTTCCCGAATATAGCTGAATCCTATTCTGGTTGGGAGAACAAATAGGAGATTTCACAGGAGATCTGATTCCACCATTACCAGACCTTGCTTGGATGACAAGTTGGTGAAGCCAAACCACCAATTCAAGAATGTATGCTTCAGTCCTCTCTTTATCTGCATGGTGTAGTGTCTCTATTCTAAGCAAGTCCGTTTGTCCAACAGGCTTCCGATTCATCTCAGAACTGAAACGTTTTAGTTAGAAAAGCTTGGCAAAGATATACCAAAGTAAAAGAAGTGGATAACTAACATTGACTTTTATCTTACCCTGTATTTGCCCATTCTCCAACCCAGCCAAATCCATGATGAGCTCTAGTCATTAATAGCCAAAAAAAGAAAGAAAAAAAAAAGGTCGAATACAAGGATAAGTAAATGGAATCAAGGTGACAAAAGAGTGATGTAGGAAACTGAAATTGAAAGATCTCGCATCCTCTCAACTCTATAGTTTCTCTCCATATCAATATAACTTACAATTTACAGTTCTAACATTCCACATGGACTACTAACTAAAGATATTATCATAAGTCATGAACTTTTAGCATGTTTATCAGGAACTGCGTACTACAGCTTTGCATAATCATGCTTCCGTTTCTTCTCACCTTAATGTTTCAGAGACTACAGTTCATTATGGTTGTAAAAGGGTAACCAGAAGCATATTTGCTACTTTTCTTTAGATAATGAAGCCAATCATCAATTGATACAGGAAGAAAGTAGATCAAACTGTGGTAAAACAATTTTGATCGAGGAGGCTGTCATATCTTCTCAACTTAATGTTGCAGAGGCTACTAGTTCATGGTTGTAAAACAGTAAGCAGATATGTAACTACTAATTATCCTTGGATGATGAGATTATTCATTAGTTGACAGCAGAAGAAAGTGGAGTCAAACTGCGGAAAAGAATTTTAATTGGAAAGGCTAGCAAATTTACTTGGTTGTGTTAGTCGCAATAGGAACAAGCCACTGCAAAGTTTTCTCCATTTCAGCCTTGATTTGTGTGACCATAAGCTGCAAGAGAACCAAACACAACAAAGTATCAATCATTAAGCTGACAACTGATAATAGGAACTTAATTCGCAGGATTTTCTTTTTGCCATCAACCCAGTAGGAAATAAATACCAACTGAAAAAGATTCTATATGAGTAATCTTTTAATTCTAGTTTTTGAGGAAAATCTAACAGAGTTACCTCTTCTTTAACTTGGAATGACAGTAATTTGGAGCGCAATCCAGATTTGATATGTGGAGGCAGCCCCTGGTATAAAGCATCCCTTGTATTTGGAGGCACAGAGCTTGATCGGGACACCTAAATATATCAAAGTCAACTCAGCAACAATCAATAAGCAATCATCAGTACCCATTAACAGTAGAGACCCTAAGTTTGCTCACATCAAAGCAAATGACAGAACAGACAAAGAACATTCCATCTAGATGAAATCACAAACTCACAAGAGTGTCAATTTGAGTGATAATATTAGCATAATGTAATGCAAGACCAGCAGACCCCAACTTCGTATGATTGCTCATAGAACCCCTGATTGGTCCATCACCATCTGCATATCAAAGAAATTAGAATATAAGACAAAAAAAAATAAAAGGGCTTGCGTAAGCACCATCCAATTAATGGAGTGATTGAAGCACGAAACAAGAATATGTATAAAATGCAGCAATCTTTTACTAATAGGATGTTAGAGCACATGTGGGCACGGAAGTGTGCTAGATAGAGAGAGTGATGGGACACATGCATAGATCCAACACATCATGATGTGACCATCATACAAAAAGTAAGTTTAAACATATTTATCAATAGACCGAATAAGTACTGTTACTCAAAAAGACTTCAGATCAAATTCCCTTTTCAAGTCTCCAAGTTGCAGCTAATTTATTTGCATTCATTTTCATTTTATCAATGAAAGAATGCGAACTGATGGTTTCATAAGCACTTAGGCCTGCAATTAGCCATATGAAGTCAAGATAGACTACCATCTTCTATACAGAAACACATCTTCTATTATGTACCAACCATCAAGATAGACTAACTACCATCTTCTACATAGAAACACATCTTCTATCATGCACCTACAGTCAAGATAGACTTACCACCATATTCTATATAGAAACACATCTTCTATCATGTACCTACGATCAAGATAGACTTACTGAAGCTTCTTTAGTTGCTAATCTTCAATCGTTGACATTCAATTGATTTGCATGAAGTATCACCAGAACAGACCAAAATTATTTTTCTATTATGACCTTAATTCCACCTAGTGTGAGATACAGTGTGTCAGCTGGCAAAAGAAACAAAAGACATAACGTTGTAAAATGAAATGCAGAAAACTTACCTGCAGCACCAAAGGCTTCATGAATCTCCAAGTGCAAGAAATGTACAATATCTACAAGCTTCTCCATCACCTGTGAGAACAAACTACAATTATATTTGGACTTCAAGGGAAAAGAATAGATGGGGATGATAAAGAATGGAATTGTTGAATTAACTATGAGGGAATCATGAAAGCTGGGCGTAACGCTGCCAGTCTCAGAAATGCATGGGCGCCTATTTGAAGGAAAATCATGAAGTTGAATGTCGAGAAATTTTGGTGACTGAAGTTAACAAGCATGACATCAGGCCATCTAACAGTATCCACCAAAGAAATTACATATAATAGAAACTCATACCTCTTCCAAAATCTTGGACCAGAGTGATTTCTTTTTCAAATTTTTCACATGCTTCCTTTGACTCTTTAACTCCGCCTTCAAAATTGCAAGGCTGTCTCCTGCATGTATCACTTACAAATATAAGAGATAATGAAAATCGTTTCTAGAGCTCCTGTTCTGATAAAAAGTATTTTCTACAGTAGCAAATGTTAGCTATTGTTGCAGACAAAAGTAATGGCAATGGCTAGAGAAACAAATCAAGCATATGAACTCATTTAGTGCTCCTTTTACTATATACATTGTTTTGTTTAACCATTTGGGCATAAAAACCAGAGGCTCGTATCTGCCAAGTAACGGTTGTTTCCCTGCTTGTTAAGTATTCGTTGTGCAACGATCCCCTATGCAATAACAGAATTACACTGTTCTCTCTCTCTCTCTACCTTCATCTTTCCTCTCCTTTCTCTCTTTTCTCTGTAAAAACCTCGAGCTTTCACTCTTCCCTCTCTATCTAGCTCCTCAGAAACTAAGAATTGCTAAGTCGCATCTTTACACAAAACATTTGGTATTAGAGCATACAAACCTGAACAATAGGAATAACGTTGAAAGGAACTTGAGTAGCTAAGTTGCATTGAATTAAAAAAAACGTCCAAAGCTTACTAGGAGCGAAAGCCTAAAATCAAGAGATTCTATTGGAGACCCGCAATAGAACTAATAAGCAGGAGCATGCAATGACAGTTCAAATTGATGTTCAACCAATTCATACAAAAGTTTGGTGTGAGTCAAGGAGCATCCATTGGTGGCTAGGAAAATCTAGGAACTGTAACAAGAGTTTCCAAGGTGGATGAAGATTATGCTATGCCAAGCAAATTCAACAAAATCGACTTTCCCCCATTTGATGGAGCCCAAGTTAAGATGTGATTGATATAAGTGCAAGCAATTCCTCACCCTTGACCATAAACCTAAACACTTGAAGTTGGGCAAGGCAGCGATGCACTTAGAAGAGGAATAGGAGTGTTGTCAGTTAAACCTAAAAATTTGAACATAAGTAGATCCAGTTGAATGGAAGAATTTGTAGCCACTCTTAAGCAGCAGTTTGATGAGAAGATTTTCAAAGATCTAGTAGATGATTTGAAGGAGTTGAGGCAAGAAGGATCAGCGCAAGAATATTGCAAAATCTGATCATTATTTCAATCGCCTATCTCTGCCAAAGAATTGTCTAGTGGGATACTTTTTGAAGGGGTTGAACCTGAGTTAGTATTGATAGTGAAGCTATTAGACTTTAACAACCATTCAACAAGACTATGTTCCCGCCAAGAAAAAAAAGGCAGTGGTGGCGGCCAATTTGAGTGCACAACTGTTCAAGGGGTATTATGAAACCACCTTATAAGGCAAGCGATTCAAACCAAAGTTCACTAACTAGAGGATCACTCCAAAACAAACTCACAGTCAAGTCTGTTGTGACAACAGATGGACTATTGCATACACCAAGTAATCAACTTACCAAATTTTGTCTATTTTGAATAAATAGGATGTTGAAGACTGTTAGTAGCAAAAAGTGTTAAGGGATCTTTGCTTTTGGTGTGATGAGCAATATACCAAGAGTACAAGAGTAGAGAAAAAGCAATTTCATGTACATGTGGTTGAGGAAGAAGAGTCTGTGGCAACAAAAGAGGAGTCATGAGTAGAAGAAAACTCAGAGCTAGTATCTTCAAATGTCTCGTCACAGGCTATGGTAGGAATGGAAGGGGAATGGAAGTCAAGCTGATGAGAGTTACAGTTCTACACTAGAAGAGGAAGATACATACCATAATAGACAACCGAGTACCCACAATTTTGTGGATATCTCTATTATTAAGAAAAGAAAATGCAGCGTGCAAAGAAGTGAAGCATTTTCAGATTATGGTGGGAGGGGCCTAAAATTGACATGCTACTAATGTTGCATGAATTTTATATAGTCAATGCAAGGATTGGAGTTTACAACTAAGGTTTTGGTAATTGCCTTACGGGGTTATGATGTCGTGTTGGGAATGCAGAGGTCAGTTGATCTTGATGATTTATTATGCAACTTTAGGAAAAGAACAATGACATTCAAGTGGAACAATCAAATTGTTACTCTTAGTGGAAGTCCTAGCAAGGGATCCAGGGTGATTTCAGGAAAAAGACTTCCATAGGCTGCTGAAGTGTTCAAGGAGGGTAGTTGTATATGCTACAATTGAAAATTCCAATTGAATGTCAATTACAAGAAGTTGACATCAGTGTCCAATGAACCTGATCACTGATCTCCCAACAAAACACAACCACAAAATTCACTTAAAGAAGCGAGTACAAGTCATTAACATCAGAACCTACCCATACTAAAGGCTACAAAAAGATGTGATCAAAAGCCCTATGCATGTGGAATGCTTATAGAACTTAAGATTTGGTCCAAATAGCAGGAACATGTTGCTTAGGAATAGGTACAGTAGTTAAATTCATAGCTGTTGTTTTTCTATTTAAATAAAAATAACTGTCAGTGATAGTTTCCTACTTCTTAGAGATATTATCTGAGTATTAGGACGTAATTAATTCCTAATTGTATTTAAGTTCCTTTTTAATTGTGAATAGGGGAACTTTCCAACAAATCAATCTTGTGGCTAATTCTCTCCCAAAGTAAAATTCTTATCACACAATAAATATTCTCTACTTTGACTGGGACCTATCATCATAGGTTCAGTAACTATGCCTATTTTATAGCAATGAAACATCCTTATTCAACATTAGAGGTGGATTGTGTATTCATCTATCACATTTTCAAATTCCATGGAATGCCTGAAGCCATTGTAAGCAATAAGTACCCCTTACTGCTGAGCAAATTCTAGCAAGAGACTTTTTAAGTTATAAGGTGTGAATAAGAGCTGATTTTCTCTTTTTTCATTACTTATTGAAAGCAGTAAATATATACACGAATAGGATTACAGAATAGGTGTTAGGAATCGATTAACTTTAAGTGCTGATGTGTTTAGATCACAGTAGATAAAGAATAATCGCTCAATATTATTCAGGTAACAAGAAGGAAAAACCCTACTTGACAAGGGACAATCCCTTACAATCTCAAGAATACCTCCGAGAATAATTGCCTATCTGATCTCCCCCTTCTTCCCTCCTAAACTATACTTTAATATCTCCTTATTCTACTACTTCTAACATGTATCTAACTCTTGATCTATATCTATCTACTGCAAACTACCTGATAAAGTGTATTGATATCTAACTACTACTATTCATATGTAACTATAACTCTACCACTACAATCTGTCTCTATCTTTGTTTTTCCGTGTATAGACTATCCATTCTCCTCCTCTGTGTCCTTTAATCCTAACAATACCCCCGACTGAAGAAATAACCTTGTCCCCAAGGTTCGGATAAGCTCTTGATCCTCCCATGTAGCTTCCTCCAACGGTTTGCCTTGCCAATGAATCAACCATTGGTCACGTACAGCTCCTCGATTATGAAGCGTCCTGCTACCCAAGACCGCGGCAGGCGTACACAAATCAAGAGTATGATCTAAATCTGGAGGTAGCTCTTCCTGAACATGGTGGTGCCCGATAGCCTTTTTCAATTGAGACACGTGAAACACTGGATATATACGTGCCTGACGGGGAAGTTGCAGTTGAAATGCGACAGCGCCCGCATGTTTGTCCACCAAATATGGTCCATAATATCGTGCTAATAGTTTCAAATGCAACCGCTTGGGCATGGATCCTTGCCAATGTGGACGAATCTTCAAATACACCCAATCTCCCACCTGAATATCATGAGGACGCCTACGAGCATCCGCAAAACGGA
>JANSVA010000003.1:24738376-24749520 GCA_025504915.1 Erythroxylum reticulatum | reverse complement strand
ACCGCTTGGGCATGGATCCTTGCCAATGTGGACGAATCTTCAAAGACACCCAATCTCCCACCTGAATATCATGAGGACGCCTACGAGCATCCGCAAAACGGATCATGTGAGCACGAGCGCATTCTAGATGATGTTTTAACTATGACAGAGCCTCGTCACGACTCATTAAATCCCGCGCTACTGCTTCCACCAATGTTTCTCCGGAAACAAAACGTGTGATTAAGGGAGGAGGCCTTCCATAAACTACCTCAAAAGGGGAACATTTAGCTGCTGAGTGACAGCCCTAGGGTAAATAATCTAACCACACCTTGGGTTGTTCCAAGCTAAAATAGCGTAAATATGTCTCAATGGTGCGGTTAACTACCTCAATTTGGCCATCCGATTCTGGGTGATAGGCGGTACTGAATTTTAATTGAGTCCCCTGGAGTGTAAACAATTCTTGCCAAAAATTACTTAAGAACGTAGGATCTCGGTCGCTAACAATGGAAAGCGAAATGCCATGTAGTCAGACAACCTCCTTAGTGAAGATTTCAGCAATAGCACGGGCTGAGTAAGGATGTTTGACAGGAATAAAATGCCCATATTTGCTCAACCTATCCACTATGACCAATAAGGTATCATATCCTTTCGATTTGGTAAGTCCCACAATGAAATCCATGCTCAACTCTTCCCAAATGGCGTTAGGAATAGGTAACGGTTGGAGTAACCCTGCTGGGGACGTAGCTTGATACTTGTTTCGCTGACAAGTGTGACAAGCTGCTACAAATTCAATGACAACCCTTTTCATACCATTCCAAAAGATAGATTGAGCTATCCTCTTATAAGTCTTGTAAATTCCCGTGTGTCCCCTTGCAGGAGTTGTGTGAAACTCTTGTAAAAGCTTGGGAATCCATTCAGAAGTGGTTGATACCACTAACCTTCCTTTATAATATAGTCTCCCATTTTCCAAGATGTAAGAAGGATGAGAATCTGGTTCCTTCTGAATTTCTTCAATAATTCTGCTCAATTGTGGATCTTCTTTTACCTCCATATCAATTTGTTCCAGATCTTGCCAAAATGGCCTAGAGATAACCTGCAACTCCTTGTCCTCACATACTCTGGAGAGTGCATCTGCTGCCCTGTTGGAAATCCCTGCCTTGTACACAATATCAAAATCATGTCCCAACAATTTAACCAACCAATTCTGTTGATTTTGAGTGGTAATTCTCTGTTCCAACAAATGTCAAGGCTTTTTTTATCGGTATAGACTGTAAATCTTCTCCCCACTAGATACGGTCTCCAATGTTGAATGGCTAACACTAGCGTCATGAGTTCCTTTTCGTATATGGATTTATTCAGCGATGATTCAGCTAACTCTTTGCTGAAAAATGCCACTGGTTTCCTTTCTTGCATCAATATTGCTCCAATGCCTTTACCAAAGGCATCACACTCCACTGAAAAAGGGTTATTGAAATCTGGTAACGTCAAAACTGGAGCACTAGTTAGAGCGTGCTGCAGTCGCCTAAATGCGGTTTTTGCTGGAATATCCCATTTAAAATTTCCTTTCTTCAATAGATAAGTAAGAGGTTGTGCTATCTTTCTGTAATCCTTCACAAACCTTTGGTAATACCCAGTCAGCCCCAAAAACCCTCTCAGAGCTTTGAGAGATGTCGGAATAGGCCATTGTAAAACTGCTTCAATCTTCTTGGGATCCATAGCGACGCCCTCTTTGGAGATTGTGTGTCCCAAGCAGTCAATTCTTAATTTCCCAAAGGTGCATTTTTTTGTGTTCGCATAAAATTGATGATGCTATAACGTATGCAATACCTTCCTTAAGTGAGTAATGTGGCTGTCCCAATCGACGCTATACACCAAAATATCATCAAAAAAAACTAACACAAACTTTCGGAGGTAGGGTTGCAAGACCGAATTCATGGCACACTGGAACATGGCTGGTGCGTTGGTGAGACCAAATGGCATGACGAGTGATTCGTAGTGGCCATGATGTGTTCGAAAAGTTGTCTTAGGAATGTCATCTTCATTCATGCGTATTTGATGGTACCTTACCCTGTCCGTAAATCGATTTTTGAGAAATATTTGGCTCCGAACAATTCATCCAAGAGTTCTTCAATTACTGGTATGGGAAATTTATCCGGTATTGTGGCTTTATTCAATGCTCGATAATCAACACAAAATCGCCAACTACCGTCCTTCTTCTTTACAAGAATCACCGGACTTGAATATGGGTTGTTGCTAAGCCTGATAACCCCAGAAGCTAGCATTTCCGAAACCTGTTTCTCGATCTCATATTTTTGTAAATGTGGGTAACGATAAGGTCTCACATTAATTGGATCCACCCCGGCCTTAATTGGGATTTTATGATTAACTGGTCGACTAGGAGGAAGGCCTATCGGGCGTGAAAAGAATGACTGGAATTCGGCCAACACCTACTGTAATTGCTGCTGCTGATGGTAGTCGAGCGTTTCTCCTATGTTGTTGGATCCCTTGTCATCCTTCTTGTGTTTCTCTGAGCCAAAGAATACCAGAACCGCTGCCTCAATTTCAACTATCTTCCTTAATGCCTTGGTGGAAATAAAAGATCTAGAAAGATTAAGATCCCCTTTCACCGTGAATGTTGTTCCCAAATGCGAAAAACTCATGGAAAGATCTTTCCAATTATGCTGCACCTCCCCTAACGAAACCAACCAAGTCATCCCCAAAATAATGTCCACTCCCCCTAACTCAAAGAGAAATAACTCTCCTGAATAAACATAACCTTGCATTTCCATATTTAAACCTTGGCAGCAACGTTGAGACTCTTGTTTCAGACCGTTTCCCATTCTTACTCCAAAACTCGCAGTGGTCTGCACTTTCCAGCCTTGTTTCAAAGCAACCTCTTTGGATACGAAGTTGTGACTAGCACCACTGTCAATCAACACGACCACAGGCGTTCCATCAATCTTCAGCCAAAGCTTCATGGTTTTGGGTTGAGTCCATCCATCGGCTGACACTTGTGAGAGTTCCATCCAGTCGCACTAAACTTCCTCAGCCACCTCCCTTGACGTGTTGTTGGATTCCAAACCTTCTTCTACCTCTAAAACCACCTCTTCATCTTCTCCTAGAATGGTCACTCTTAAACTTTTCTCTGGACATTTATGTCCCGGACCAAAAGGCAATCCACAACGAAAACACCTTCCTTCCTCCTTCCTCTTTAAAAGTTCCGGATAGGGAAGTTGCCTAGTCCCACGGTTGTTGAGTGACCATGTGTTCCCATAAATCCCATTATGGGAATTAGACCCCACCGATGACCCGTTACAATTCCAGTTGTAGGGTCTCCACTCCATTCCTCCCATGATATTACCTGGGTCATTACTCGTTGCCCCACTACCCGACCCTCCAATGGTCATTATTCCTTGAAGTTTGGAAACTATGCTACCGCGTGCCTGTACGCGATTCGCAAAAAGTCCAGTTGTGGCAGAATTCCGTCCATACATCACCTGCAGTTCATCCTCAATATCGCAAGCGATTTCCATTGCACATAAGACCGTAGTAGGACGCATTGATCGAACCCGACACCTCACTTCTAGTTTGAGGCCCCCCAAAAAATATCCCAACAGCTGCTCCTCCGAAGCCTTAGGTATTTGTGCCACCTCAACATTGCAAATGCCCGCAGATATTCCTCCACCGACCCAACTTGCTGTAGGGACATTAGTCTTTCATACACATTTCCCTGATTGCCTTCTCCCAAACACTGCAACAGAGTGGGAATAAGCATGTTCCACGTCAACATCGGACTCTTCTTGTGAAGGTAGCGGAATCAATGCACCACCACCCATTCCATAATGATAAAGGTTAGTCGCATCTTTTCATCCTCCTTGACGCGGTGGACCTCAAAGAACTTCTCTGCCCGAGCCACCCAACCCAACGGATCCGTTCCATCGAAGATAGGGAGTTCGACTTTCTTGACCCAAGGTCGACTCTCGTGCTCCTTCTCACCTTCAACATCCTCCTCTTCGCTGGCCTCCGAAGATGCTTTGTTGCTCGACCCTTGTTGTTGCATCAAGTGAGTCAAGAGGGCTTCCAAACGGCCCATGTCCGTCAAGTCTACAACTTGCTCCCCTATGGATCTCTCGATTCTGGCAACAGAGTCTTTCAACTTTCCTACACGTGCCTCCATGGATCCGACAGGTCGGACCAAATTGTTAGGAATCGACTAACTTTAAGTGCTGATGCGTTTAGATCACAATAGATAAAGAATAATCGCTCAATATTATTCAGGTAACAAGAAGGAAAAACCCTACTTGACAAGGGACAATCCCTTACAATCTCAGGAATACCTCCGAGAATAATTGCATATCTGATCTCCCCCTTTTTCCCTCCTAAACTATACTTTAATATCTCCTTATTCTACTACTTCTAACATGTATCTAACTCTTGATTCATAGCTATCTACTGCTAACTACCTGACAAAGTGTATTGATATCTAACTATTACCATCCATATGTAACTATAACTCTACCACTACAATCTGTCTCTATCTTTGTTTTTTTGTGTATAGACTATCCATTCTCCTCCTCTGTGTCCTTTACTCCTAACAATAGGCTAGATAATCTATACAGATACAGGAAGATAATACTAGAATATCTCTAAGATACTGATATCAAATCTATAGTATCTCTAAGATACTGATATCTAATCGATAGAATCTGATTACAATCAGATTGTAATATTATGAGATAATACATATCTTGACCACACTCCCCCTCAAGGTGGATCATAGATATCAATCATGCCCAACTTGTTGATACATTCTTCAAACACTTGTCTTTGAAGTCCTTTGGTAAACACGTCAACCGTCTGCTTCTTTGTTGGGACATAAGTTAGGCATATTGTTCCATCTTCTATCTTCTCCTTGATAAAATGTCGATCAACTTCAACATGCTTTGTTCTCTCATGGTGGACTGGATTGTGTGTCATGCTTAGGGCTGCCTTGTTGTCACAATAATGTTTTATAGGTGTCTCAAAATTGATTCCCAATTACGTCAACACTCTCTTTAACCAGAGACTTTCACAAATTCCTTTGCGACAGCTCTTAGTTCAACTTCAGCACTACTCGTGACTACCACCTTTTGCTTCTTACTTTGCCACGTAACCAAATTTCCCCACACAAAAGTGCAATACCCAGTGGTTGATCATTTATCCTCTTCTAAACTTGCCCAATCTGAATCAATATATATTCCGATTGTGCTTTGATCTCCCTTTTTCAATAATAGTCCTCTTCCAGAAGTACCCTTTAAATACTGTAGGATCTTATAAACTGCCTCAAAATGCTTCCTCCTTGGTGCATGCATGTATCGACTTACAACGCTCATAGCAAAAGCAATATCTGGTTTAGTATGAGAAATAAATCAGTCTTCCCACTAGTGTTTGGTATTCTTCACGATTAACAAGTTTATCCTCTTCATCCTCAAACTTTGTACTGTCAATAGGAGTGGTACTTGGTTTACATCCGAACATTCCAGTCTCTCTCAAGAGATCAAGAATATACTTCCTTTGTGAGATGTAAATCCCTTTCTTTGATCTTGCTACTTTCATACCCAAAAAATACTTCATTTCTCCTAAATCTTTAACTTCAAATTCTTTCCTCAAGGCTGTCTTGAGTCCTGTAATTTCCTCTACATCATCACCAGTTATGACAATATCATCTACATACCTAAATAAAATTGTCTTCTTACCTTCCCTAATCCTAAAAACATTGTATGATCTGACTGAGCTTGTGTCTATCCTTCTATTTTTAGGAATTTAGCAAATATTTCAAACCAAGCTCGTGGTGATTATTTCAGCCCATATAGGGATTTTCTTAGTCTGCATACTCTGCTCCTCCTTCCTCATCAAACCCTGGAGGAAGTTTCATGTACACTTCTTCCTTTAGTTTGCCATTCAAGAAGGCATTTTTAATATCAAATTGCTGAAGTGACTAGTCAAAATTAGTAGCTACAGATAGCAATAGTCTGATAGTATTTAGCTTGGCAATGTCTCCTTGTAGTCCATCCTATAGATCTGAGTATAGCCCTTTGCTACCAATCTCGCTTTATACCTCTCCATGGAACCATCAGCCCTATATTTGACTGTGAATATCCACCTACACCCCATGAGTTTCTTTCCTTTTGGCAAATCAACTTCTTCCCACGTTTCATTCTTTTCAAGTGCTCTTATCTCTTCAAAAACTGCTTCTCTCCATTCTGGAACTTTAAAAGCTTCTTGAATATTTCTTGGGATGTCAATTATGTCCAGATTAGCAATAAATGCTTTGTATTGCGAAGATAGAGTATCATAAGAAACAAACCTCTCAATTGGGTGCATAGTACATGATCTAGATTTCTTCTGTAAGGTAATTGGCGATACATACTACTCTGAACTTCTTTAGTTGGGACCTACACTGGTTCAAAGTTTGGTATAGCCTCAGGGATAGGAAGTGTACTACTTGCTTTCTTCTTCCGAGAGTACACCTTGAGTGGATGATCAGATATAGCAACTTCTATATTAGGATTTGTCTCTATAGGAGATGACATAGGTATTGGGATGGGTTCAGGAACACATGTAGATTCAGGATGAGATTCATCACCACCAAACTCACTCCAATACTCCCCCTGAATCGAAGACTTGAGATAGAATGAATCTGTCTCAGAAAAAGAGACATCACAACTAACAAACAACCTTTTTGATATGGGATCATAGCATTTATACCCTTTTTGTGTAGCAGAATAACCTAGAAACAAACATTTTTTGGCTCTTTGATCAAGTTTGTTGTGTGAAAAATTGTGAATAAAGGTTGTATACCCGAAAACTTTTAAGGGAGGTTAGTTTTAAGATGAGTGGTAGTATGGGCTTCTTGAAAGTTCTGAAGTAGTGTTTTGAAAGAAAGAACACGACTAGGCATTCTATTAATAAGGTAGGTTATAGTAAGAATAGCATCCCCCCCAAAAAAATTTTGGAACATTGCTAGTAAACATCAAGGCCCTAGCTACTTCAAGGTGTCTATTTTTTCGCTCAATAACCCCATTTTGTTGAGGACTATTGACACAAGTACTTTTATGGACAATTCCATGTTTTTTGAAGAATGTATGAAGATGTTGATTAAAATATTTAGTACCACTGTCAGTATGAAGGACTTGGACACTAGTTTGGAATTGATTTTTTATCATTTGATAAAAGTTGATGAACACGGTAGAGGTTTCAACTTTATCCTTCAAAAAAAGCACCCAACACAATCGGGTATAGTCATCAATAAATGTAATGAAACACTTTGAATTGGTTCTATTAGGAACACGAGAAGAGCCCCAAAGATCACTATGAATAAGTGAAAAAGGTTTTGAGGGTTTGTATTTAGACCTTGTAAAAGAGCTTCTTTGATGCTTAGCAAATTCACAAGTGTCACATTGAACGCAAAGATCTTTATTTATTCAAATGTTTGCAAACAACCGTGACACATACTGGAAGTTTGGATAACCTAACCTCTTATGCCATAACAATAGTTCATCAGTCTTAAGAATAATTACACTATTACCCAATCTATAAGGAGTAGAATGATTTTCTTCATCTTCAAAGTAGTATACCATCTAACTCTTTAGCACTGTCAATCATCTTCCCCGATGACAGGTCTTGTATAATACAATGAGTAGGGAAAAAATGAGCACTACAATTAGCTTCTCTTGTCAACTTACTGACAGAAAGAAGGTTACATTGTAGATTAGGAACATGTAGAACAGAATTTAGTTTCATAGAATCTGTTACTTTGATATCTCCTTTTCCTGTAACTGAAGAAGAATCACCATTTGCTACCTTAAACTTTTCATGTCCAACACAAGGAAAATATGAATGAAACAGGTTATAATCATGTCATATGGTCTGATGCTCCAGAATCAACTATCCATCACTTCCTAACGCAGAAAGGTAAAAAAGCTTTTATGATATTACCTCTCATAATAGCATTAGCAACCGTGCTTGCCTCTATTAGTTGCTGTCATTTTGGAGATTCTTTAGTACTTCCAATAGTTTTCCTAGTGAAATATTCAATTCACCTCCTTGTTTCTGACTATCTTCAGATTTTTCTATTCCCCCTTCACTAGATACTTGTAGCCTCAATTTTTCCCCTTTTTTTCCAGCTTGGAGGCTTTCCATGGATGTCCCAGCATGTGCCTTTGGTGTGACCACTTTGTTTACAATGATCACACCACTTCTTATGACCCTTCTTCCTGGATTCACCACTGGACATCAGTGTAGAAGTTTCATTAGTGGGTACTGAAGATACATTTTGTTCTTCTTTTGGCTCCTCTTTTAGCATGATTTTCCTCCTTGTTGCTTCCCTCCTAACTTCAAAAAAGAAACTTCTTTAGTTGTAGGTAGAGACACCCTACTTAGGATTCTTCCACGAACATCATCCAATTTTTTGTTGAGGCCAGCCAAAAATTCAAAGACTCTCCTTTTCAATTTTTTGGTTGTACATCACAGCATCTTCCTTGCAGCTCCACTCTTCATCTGATAGAAGGTCAAGTTCCTGCTACAATGCTACCATTTCGACACAATATTCTGTAACTTCTCTATCACCTTGCTTCATTTTCCACAACTTTGTTTTTATCTCGTAAATATGTGATGCATCCTCTCCATCAGAGTATGATTGTCGCACCCGTTCCCAGATTTCTCGAGCTGTTAGCAGAAACATAAAGGTGTGTTTGATCGGTGGTATCATGGCGTTGATAAGCTATGATGAGACCATGGAGTTATCTATCTCTCACTGTCGTGCAGCTTGTGAGTTTGTTAGGTATGGAACGTTCCCATCTTCGACAACAAAGCTCAGCTTCCCGCGTCGTCCAATTTCATAGCTTGAGCCTACTCCCGGTAGTTTGTTCCATTCAGTTTGTCAGAGACAATAACAACTGAAACTCCTTCAACACCAGAGGTCATTGATGACTGACCTCCAATCTGGTTTGGGTTTGCCGTCATTTCTTGGCTTGCCAAAGTTGACTCCTCGATTTTACTCTTTCACGTAGCTCTGATACCATGTGAATAAGAGCTGATTTTCTTCTTTTTCATTACTTAGTGAATGCAATAAATATATACACGGATAGGAGTACAAAATAGGCTAGATAATTTATACAGATATAGGAAGATAATCCTAGAATATCTCTAAGATATTGATATCTAATCTATAGAATCCGATTACAATCAGATCGTAATATTATGAGATAATACACATCTTGACCACATAAGGGGTTAGCTTGAAATTTTCCATAGCTTATCACCCCCAACATGAAGGCCAAACAGAAGTTATTAACAAAATCCACAAAACATATCTAAGATGCTTCTGCAATGATGCTCCTCACAAATAGTTTGAGTGGATTCTGCTAACTGAGTGGTGGTACAATATGAACCATCCACAACTATTAATTCAATCCATTTGAGTTTTGTAAAATTATTTGCAAGAGATTCAAAAATTATGGTTGTGGATAGGTTCTGAGGGAAAGTGAGAGTTTTTGCAATAACAGAGTTCCATTTAAGAAGGGCTCAGCACAGAACAAAACAACAGACTAAAAAGAAGAGAACTGAACAAGAGTTCAAGGAGATTTGGTACTCAAATGATAACCTTATAAGCAACAAACCTAGCAGAAGCAAGTCAATCACAAACTCTCCCCAATATATTATTGTGCTTATGAAGTTATCAAGAGGGTAGGAAAGGTGGCTTACAAATTGCTCTTGCCAGTAGAAACCTTTTGTTGACAAAAATGAATAGAAAAACTAAAGCTCAGGTTCTATAATTTTATTCCTTCACTGATGCATCTTAAATAGGAAAAACATAGCCAATATAGAATCAGCATCATAACTAAAATGCAACCAGTATATAATCAATATTCTAACTACTTATCTGTACTAATATGCAACATCTTAACTACTTAGGTGTTGATTTATCTTATCCTGAATCTAGGATAAGATTTTCCTATTTCAATAAGATCATTATCTACTAGATATCACTTTTCCTAATTTACGAACACTCTCCCTCAAGTTGGTGCAAATATGTCTATCATGCCCAACTTGCTAACTTCAGGTCCTAATGGTTGTCTTAACAACCTTTTAGTGAATATGTCTGTAACTTGTTGTGTGGCTAGAATGAATGGAGTACAGATTATTCCTACTTCAAGTTTTTCCTTAATGAAGGGCTTATCAATCTGATAGAGCCAAGACAACTCAAGTTTATGTTAGGAGGAATAAAAAGAGATTAGAAGGGCAGAATTGAAGACTATATATATATATAGTAAATACATAGATATATTCTGTTAATGTGAGGAGGGGGGCTAACAACCTCATGATTGGTTGTCAGCTAACCGAATCTGTTATTCCTAACAGATTCAGAGTATAAATAAGGAATAGAGACGAGGAGAGAGATTATGTGTATTCTGTTGAGTGTGTGTGAGCCATAGGCTGGAGGTGCTGGTCCTCGAATCCAGTTTTGTCATTTTCATTCAGCAGGAGAATCAATACAACATACAGATTTTGCTTACCTTGTTCTGGAACTTATCAACTGGTATCAGAGCCGTTGATCCTGCACCATGGCTGCTAAGAAGGCGGATAATCGGATGGAAGGGTTGGAGAAGGACCTAGAGCTGTTGCAGGAAGAGAGACGAAAAGATGGAGAAGAGCTGCAAAAATCGATCAGCCAAGCCTAGCAAGAATTTCAGAAACAGCTCAGTCGTTCTAATCAGGAGTGGCAGAGGCGAATGGACACTCATAGCGTTGAGCTCCAAAAGAAGGTGGAGGATATCAATCGAGAAATGGGAGAACGTTTGAGGTCAGAAATAAAAAGCATGATGATGTCGGTGTTGCAAACGTGGAAAAAGACTGAGGGCGGCACTGTAGAGACCCGACCCGGCGACCACCCACCCGAAGAGCTTCGACCCAAGCCCAGTCGAAGGAGGGAACTGGGGAAGGCTCCATTAACGCCGGAAGAGCAGCTCGAGAGCAACGACTGGCACAACGAAGCTAGCTACCGCGATGGACCGCCACCTGGGTTCGCACGTCCAGGAGATCACCGGCGAGATTGTCGACCGAGAAGGATCGAAATGCCCACTTTCGACGGGAACGACCCCGATGGGTGGATCTATAGGGCAGAA
>JANSVA010000003.1:24718245-24738276 GCA_025504915.1 Erythroxylum reticulatum | reverse complement strand
ATTCATACTGTCTACTTAAGGGGGCATTCTATTTGGGATTGGCAACCCCATAGCCGTGACTCCCCCTTAGTAAAACGATTAGCCGCCATCCGGGATATGTTGCTTATTAAATTGGGTGGGTGTACAATAGTGCTGGATGGTATGAAACGTCTTTGTGTGAATGGAGTCATTTCAGCCCACAAAATCTATGAGGTACTTAGATATCATCATCCTCACAAACCTTGGATGTCTTTTATTTGGAAACAGTATGTTCCACCTAAGTACTCCTTCATTGCATGGCTCAACTTGAGAAATCGCCTCCCAACTACTAATCATCTGCAGTTTCTGGAATTAGATCCCTTGTGTGCATTATGTACAGTGGAAACCGAATCAGTGGACCATTTATTTTTCAAATGTTGCTATACTGCCCAAATTTGGAAAGGCATTAAAGATTGGTTGGGTATGACACGTAATATGTCCTCAGTGCCAAGAGCTATCAAGTGGCTTTGGCTAGCTTATAAAGGGGCTCTTCTTCCTTACAAAGCAGCTCGTTTAGGACTACTGTGTACTATGTACACCATTTGGAAAATCATAAACGAAAAAAAATGGATGATATTGCGTATACCATCCATGATGTAGTGAACAAGATCAAAACCAGTGTATATAAAATTCTCTACTGATTATACCCAGTGGAATTAATATGCTTTTGACTTTCAGGTGCATTTGGGTTTGAAGGCCACGACATACATTTTCCACCTAGAAAGGAAATTGCTACAGATATGCAAGGCTCCTATGGAATTTGGTGAAAATTTATTTTGACAGATTTGAATTCTATCCGTTTCCCATATATATGTATTCATTATTTTGGAGGATTTTATGTTCCATGTATTGCCATATTTTTTGATGTAATTCCTGTGTGTTTTGGTTGTACTGGGGTCTTGGGTTTCCTTGTAGCCTTTTATTATTTTTTACATGTAACTTAGATTCAGCCTTGTGTAGCACATACGTAACTTCTACCGAACTGGATTGGAGGAACTTGCTAGCTGTTCATTTCGCATGGGTTGGGCTGGAACGTGCAGACACGTTGCCGTGAAGGGAGACTATTCTGGACCCATACGTAACAATTTGCATGATGGACCTAAGTCAGCTGGTCACTTAGAATTGTTCTCTTGGATATCTTTTGGGTAGTACGTGTGCTCCATATTTTGGGAATTATTTTGTTATTTGCTGTCATAGGGCTGGCCACTTGTATAAGTCCAAGCCCATTTTGAACACTAGTTTGGACATGGATTGTTTTGTGGCTTTCATGAATATTAGGGCATGCCCCAATGACAGATGGAAATACCACACTTTTGATACAATATACAATTTACCTTTTATTAAAAAAAACCTATCAGTTTGTCAATGCTTACTATGTCCGGACTTGGTAAGTTTCCCTGCGTTAAGTCAAATTAAGCCGCAAGCTCCACTCCTGGTGGTGCCCTTCTGTCAATTCCTTTAAGTTTCAGCCTTGCGACCATACTCCCTCCGGAACCCAAAGACTTTGATTTCTCATAAGGTGCTGGCGGAGTCCTAAAAGCAACGTCCGCCGATCCCTGGTCGACATCGTTTATAGTTGAGACTAGGACAACATCTGATCATCTTCGAGCCCCCAATTTTCGTTCTTGATTAATGAAAAAATCCTTGGCAAATGCTTTCGCAGTTGTTCGTCTTTCATAAATCCAAGAATTTCACATCTGACTATGAAATACGAATGCCCCTGACTGTCCCTGTTAATCATTACTCCAATCCCGAAGGCCAACATAATAGGACCGAAATCCTACGATGTTATCCCATGCTAATGTATACAAAGCGTAGGCTTGCTTTGAACACTCTAATTTCTTCAAAGTAATAGCACCGGAGGCACGACCCGGCCAGTTAAGGCCAGGAGCGCATTGTCGGTAGAAGGGACGAGCTAGCCGGTGCACACCTCGCGACAGATCGGCCGACCCAACCTAAGGTCCAACTACGAGCTTTTTAACTGCAACAACTTAAATATATGCTATTGGAGATGGAATTACCGCGGCTGTTGGCACCAGACTTTCCCTCCAATGGATCCTCGTTAAGGGATTTAGATTGTACTCATTCCAATTACCTGACTCATTAAGCCCGGTATTGTTATTTATTGTCACTACCTTCCCATGTCAAGATTGGGTAATTTGCGCGCCTACCGCCTTCCTTCGATGTGGTACCTGTTTCTCAGGCTCCCTCTCCGGAATCGAACCCTAATTCTTCGTTACCCGTCACCACCATGGTAGGCCTCTATCCTACCATCGAAAGTTAATAGGGCAGAAATTTGAATGATGCGTCGCCGGCACAATGGCCGTGCGATCAGTCGAGTTATCATGAATCATCAAAGCAACGGGTAGAGCCCGCATCGACCTTTTATCTAATAAATGCATCCTTTCCAGAAGTCGGGGTTTGTTGCACGTATTAGCTATAGAATTACTACGGTTATCCGAGTAGCAGGTACCATCAAACAAACTATAACTGATTTAATGAGTCATTTACAATTTCACAGTCTGAAATAGTTCATACTTACTCATGCATGGCTTAATCTTTGAGACAAGCATATGACTATTGGCAGGATCAATCAGGTAGCATTCCTCAGCGGCGCCGCTTCCCTGCACGATCGTCCTAGTAGGCATCAAGAACGGGTGTGGTCGTCGTTCGGGTCAAGGGACAAAGCTATATTGTCGGTTTTAAGGAGGGTTTCTTCGTTCGGCAAGCTTACCGCATCCAAAAAACTAGCACACCAACCGTGAACCACAGCTCCCTCAACCGAGGCATGCCTGGCACACGAAGGTCATTACATGGTCCCACCCCTCATCGACACAGATGCGAGGTGAAAATAATTGTCCGGACAAAATAATTCCACCGATATAGGTTCCCAACACAGGAAACCGACCAAATCCCAACTAGCTCAAAGCAAGCGAGCAACAAATGAAGCGGAAAGAAGGAAAACGGTTCGGTGCAATCAACATGGAGCCCGTCTCCCCGTGCAATCCGAACACCACTCATGCGCTTTACGTACACTAGGCAACAATTCCATCCAGCCCATCACGGCCCAACATGCGCAAGTGCATCAGTCAAGCTCAAAAAGAAGCCAGACAAAACTGTGCCCGCATCATGGAGTGCGATAATTTAATACCAAGGGACAATCGATATTCCAACAATCTGAGTATCACCATCAATAGCTAGGATCAATTCAACGTCCGAATGCCTTGCCAATCCTTATCAACAAGCCAACTCTTTAGCACTCCTAGATACGTCACGGTTTAGTGTTCGAATGCCTCACATATCCTTATCAACAAGCCAACCCTTCAACACTCCCAGATATGTCCTGGTGCATAGCGTGGGGGGATGACACCCATGATCGGATCTGCCAAACAGCAACTGAGCACCGAAACTGACTCAGTAAAGAGGATGCATCGTCGACGATTCCTTACACATGATGCTATCGAGCGATGCCTGAGAATGGGGTTCAGCCACCCAAAAATCCCACAATTCGAGTAATCACCGAGCACCACATCGTACATAGGTTACCAAAATGTCGCCCTACCTTCAGACCAGCTAAGCAACCGAACACCTCTCCGATCGCAGCCAAAATACCCGTCGGTGCTTGACCAGCAGTATGTCACGCATGCCAAGACTTGCCCATGAACATCCAACGCATCAAAACTGCTTGAAAATCCACATCAATAAAGCCCATTCGTAGCATTAGATACCCACAAAGCTCACCCAAGCATAACACTTTCGCACTTACCTTCAGCACTCCTAGATACGTCACGGTTCAGTGATTGAATGCCTCACCTATCCTTATCAACAAGCCGACCCTTCGGCACTCCTAGATACATCCTGGTGCATGGCGCGGGGGGATGACACCCACAATCAAATCTGCTAAACAAAAACCTCGCGCCGAAAGCGGCTAAGCAAAGAGAATGCATCGTCAATGATTCTTTGCACATGATGCTATCGTGCGATGCCCAAGAATGGGGTTCAGCCACCCGAAAATCCCACAATCTGAGTAATCACCGAGCACCACACCGTACTTAGGTCACCAAAATTCCACCTCGCCTTCGGACCAGCTAAGCAACCGAACACCTCTCTGATCACGGCCAAAATGCCCGTTGGTGCCTGACTAGTGGTGCGTCACACACGTTAAGACTCTCCCATGAACATCTAACGCATCAAAATTGGCTTGAAAACCCATACCGATAAAGCCCATTGTATCATTAGATACCCACAAAGCTCGCCCAAGCATAACGCTTTCGCACGTACCTTCAGCACTACTAGATATGTCACGGTTCAGTGATCAAATGCCTCGCCTATCCTTATCAACAAGCCGACCCTTCGACACTCCCAAATACGTCCTGGTGCACGGTGCAGGGGGATGACACCCACGATCGGATCTGCCAAACAGCAACCGTGTGCCGAAACCTACTCAGCAAAGAGAATGCATTGTCAACAATTCCTTGCGCATGATGTTATCAGGCGATGCCTGAGAATGGGGTTCATCCACCTGAAAATCTCATAATTCGAGTAATCATCGAGCACCACACCATACCTAGCTCACCAAAATGCCGCCCCGCCTTCGGACCAGCTAAACAACCGAAAACCTCTCCGACCAACGGTACGTCACGCACATCAAGACTCGCCCATAAACATCCAACGCATCAAAACTAGCTCGAAAACCCACACTGGTAAAGCCCATTCGTAGCATTAGATACCCATAAAGCTCGCGCAAGCATAACGCTTTCGCACGTAGTCGTTGGCCGCATACAGCACCAACAGTGCCAATCATAGCCTACAAGGCTATAATCGGCGAGTTTTTGATGAGAAACGGACAATCTGTGGCTGACTAGGGCCTATTTTTGCTGAATTGTCCACCATTGAGTATGCCCGCACATAGCTGTGACAAGTGTCCACGGCCCCAGTCTAGTCGCCTGACAATACCGATCATAGCCTATGAGGCTATATTCGGCGAGTTTTCGATGAGGGACCAACAATCCGTGCCCCATTGGGTCTTGTTTCCACTTATTTTCTAGCTATCGATTGAGCTTGCACATGGCCGCAGCAAGTGTCCGCAGCCCCGACCGTGCCGATCATAGCCTTCGGGGGGGGTAAGGCTATAACCAGGGAGTTTTCGATGAAAAACTCACTTTCCGTTACCGACTAGGGCTTATTTTTGACGATTTTTCTACTACCGAGTATACCAGCACATGGCCACGGCAGCTACCGCAAGCCCTAGCCTAGTCACCCACAAGAGCAGACCCACGCTACCCCCTAAAGAGCATTTAAGTAATTTTGAGCTGTACTACAGGTTGACATTGGAATGTCTCAACTGATACCCCCCTAAATAAAAAAACACTTGGAATTTTGATCTGAAATTTTATACACATGTTAACAATAATCCAATGCACCTTGGGTTAAAATTTTAGACAATTCTAACCAGTAAATTATTTTATATGATGTTTTTACTCCGTAAACTTTGAAAATTCATAAAAAATCGAAAGCAAGTCCAAATGACACCAAATTTTAAGGGAGGCCTCCAAAACATCTGATAAGAATTATGGTGAAGTCAGTTTTTACATTTGAAAATTTTCGCACGAAGAATTGGCATAGCAGTGGCATGTCAGGTTGGTCGAAAGTGTTGGTGGGCTGATGAGGATTGTTGGGGCACATGACGTGAAGCACACATATTGGGTAACAAGTGAGCCAGGGCTTGGATTTTCCCTTTAAAACCCATCTAAGTTCAACTACCCAGCTAACCTCGAGCCAAGACATGAAACAGATACACAAATCAATCCAAGATAAAAACATACTTATTGATTAAGTTGTATACAAGTTGATTCGACAATGTTAGAAATGTTTCTCTATTCGAACAAAAGCAATTATATGACATAATGAATCTCACGAAGAAACCTAACTTGGCTTCCTATGATTAAATAAGCATTACACCAGGACTCGAAATAGGTTATTTGGCTGTATAACTGGTAGTTTGCTCTCTAGCTACAAAAGTAGGGCACTCTGGTGGACTTGAGAGTACTGGAAGAGCACAACTTGGAGATGTGGTCACAGCAATATCTATGAGCAAAGAGGAAATGTTATACCTTTCTGTCGAACACCAAAAAGTCCAAAATGAGCATGCCTTGCATGCATGCTCTATATTGAAACAAACAAGTGGGAACGTACGTCTTCAAGTAGAGCGTTACAAAGATAAGGTAAGCTCAAAGCAATGGAACCCACAGTGGTGCTCCTAAAAGCATAATAAAATATAAGTTTGAGCAATAAAAGATACTTTAAAAAGTTATCTCATGTCATGATTACTTGTATCATACATTTGGGATGTAGGAAGAGGAAGGCCAATGGGAGCAGTTCCAAAGGCCCTTTGTTCCATCATGGTGGAAATCCACCAGGACCCTTCTCGACAGGCAAATCAATATCGCCAAAAATCTACATGTTGTTGTCAAGTTAAGGCTACTCCAGGTTGATACTGCCAAATTCATAGTATCTTTCTCTTGTCGTGATCATTACTAGAGATATTTCATCCTTTCGGTCTGCAGAAGTTGACATTATCTTGAGAATATAATTCTCTAAATATAGTAAATATTGGTTTAAGAAATTGTACATCTACAAACCAATCTGTTACTTGCGGGCAATGCTACTGGGGATGTTTGCAAGAACATTATTCTACCAACTTAGGGGTCAAGACCAACAGCGAATGAATTCCATAAGATCTCTTGGATTTGTATCCATCATGATCATAGTGCTAATAAATTTGGTACAGCTTCCTTTGTACATGCTCCAAAGGCCAATTTTCTACAAGCAAAAGGCACAGAGATTTTACAAAGTTTCTTCATACATAGTTGCCCATTCCATAGTCAATATCCCACAAACTATAATAGAAGCACTTACTTTGACCTTTGTCCTCTAACACATGATTAAACGTCTTATAAAACTTAACTAAACTCTAATCTTTGATGCAAGCCTTGACATATTCAATAGGTGTTTATTTCTAGCTGGCTTATCTCTGGAAGGAAAGGGGTTGACACTTTTGGCATTCCTGTTACTCTTATTCTTTGATGCAGGCCTTGGCATATTCAGTAGGTGTTTATTTCTAGTTGGCTTATCTCTGGCAGGAAAGGAGGTGCCACTTTTGGCATTCCTGTTACTCTTATTCTTGGTAGCATATTTTGATTCATTAGTCTTCCTCTTTCTCAATTCCATCTCTTTAATTCCAAAAGTTGGGAATGTTGTGGCAGGTACCTCATTTTCGTTGAAAAATCTCCTCTACTCATAAATTTTCTGAATTCATTTTAGTGAAGGATAAGCCTAAAAATAATAGGATTTTCATGTTAGAATTTAGAAGAAAAAGTGTTTTCAATTTCTTAAATACCAAAATTTGGTAGGCACAACATACTCCTTTCTTGTAAAATAAAAATGCATTTTTCATCTTTCCTATAAGTAAAAAGAAGTCACTGATAGATAGCTTACTGTGGCCTGCAATATGCAAATATAACTGTGTATGTAATAACCACACTAAATCATATATTTAGGCTTCACCTACTAAATAAAGCAAGGTGAAATTTCCACTTTCAATGACTCTAACGTGTAAATAATTCTTTACATTTGATTGGACACCTCAAAAAATTAAAATCAAAATCATTAGGATTCATATAGAAGGTATGGTTGTTGTTAGACTCCTAAGTCTAAATTATGGAATTATGTGAGCCTTGGCAAGCATTTGACACTTAGGATAACAAAACAAGGTAAAGACTTGCAAGTAACCACATGCATTGATATGTATTTGACATGCATTGATGCATATTTGTAGAAATCTTCAGCACGATAAAAGATTTGGATGCGAGACCAAAAGCGAACTAGAAACGAGCCTTAAGTCAAAGGTTAGCTAGATCACACGCATGACGGTGGCATAAGAAAGCTCAAGGTAAATTAACCAAGATAGATCAAGCATGGTTTAAGATTTAATTAGCTTTGATGGATCATGGGGAATTAGTTGGCTTAGCTAGGGTGAGTTGGACTTGCCTAAAATGTCTTTGGTAGGAATAGGGATGAAATTATGCTCAAATGATGGGCTATAGATGAACGGACTAGACCATGAGTGCCTGTTAGTCAGGCTGTGCGCAAATTGACTCAGAACTTGGCTAATCTTCACCTTTGGATAAAGATCATGGGTGATGCGACAAAGTTAGTGGGATGAATCATCAAAGAAGTGGGAGGACATGGAAAAGAACATGGATGAGGTGTCTTATCTTCATTTTACACATGTTGCTTTTACTTAGAAGTGGGATAGTGGTAAGTTATATAAACCACCAAATAAAGTAGTGCCTAAAGTAGTTGTAGGTGTCAACAACCAACTAAGTTGGTGACGAAGTGGCCTAATGTTCACTTTCTTGTATTTTTGCCCACAAGTCTCCAAAAGCCTATAAATAACTCATTTAAGCAAAGGCTTCATTCAATTTGACAGAGTTGGAGCTTTTATATCATATATATCAATTGAGAGTAATATAAAGGTTAACAATTTTGCCATAAAGCTTTATACATCTTCCTCTTTTTATTGTTGTCCATTCTATTGTGGCTTAGTGAATTTCAGGGGTTTATTTTTCCCTTATGGGAAACACCTTAAAAATAAGTGTTTGGAAAAGTTTAGTTAAATTGCGATAATTCAACTACCGTACTTAGACTTTGGCTCATTTGGTATGTGAGCTTGGAGTTCCTGGCAAAGTTTTTGTAACAATTGCAGAATGAACTCAATTATTCTCAAGGCATTGAGTAATGCTCACATGGAGTGAATATATAAAGGTTATCAGTCAAAGGTTTAAGAAAGAAGCATCTGAGGACCTCGTGAGAGACTTCAAAGTGCTTCAATAGATAGGCAATGTGAAAGGGTATTGTACGTTATTTAATAGGTACTCCATTGTCCTTGAAATCCCATAAGCTTAGATGGATTTTTCTTAAAAGGGTTTAAGGTCAGAATTAGAATTATCTATCAAAATGTTAAATCCTATAAGTATATAATAAACATTTATGATGGCTAAGAAAGCAAGAAGCAATCACATTTGTTTCTTATCCTACTTAAAAAAACTCCTTATAATCAAATAATCTATATTGATAGAATGAATAGGAAAATTAAACTCAAGTTTTGTAATTTTATTCCTTGAATGATGCATCTTAAATATGAAAAATACACCTAGCATAGAATCAGTATCCTAACTAAAATACATCCAATATATAATTAGTATTTTAACTACTAATCTGCAACATTTTAACTACTTAGGTGCTGTTTTATCTTATCCTGAATGTAGGATAAGATTTTTCTATTTTATTAGGATCATTATCTACTAGATATTAGTTTTAGGCTTGGGCCTAGCCCATTGACATCGCTAATCAATTTTCCTAACCAACACTCCCCCTCAAGTTGGTGCAAAAATGTCTATCATGCCCAACTTGCTAACTTGACATTCGAATGGTTGTCTTAACAACCCTTTAGTTAATATGTCTTCAACTTGTTGTATGGTTGTAATGAATGGAGTATAAATTAATCATGCTTCAAGTTTTTCCTTAATGAAGTGGTTATCAATATCAACTTGTTTTGTCATATCATAAGGTACTAGGTTATAGGCAATACTAAGGCTGCCTTATTATCACAATACAATCTGATAAGAAAGCTTACTGGACTTTGAAGATCTTCTAGAACTCTTTGTAGCCATAGAACTTCACATACACCTTGAGCCATTGATCTTAATTTTGCTTCAACACTACTTCTAGCAACTACAATATGTTCTTAAATCTCCATATGACTAAGCTACCCCAAAGGAATGTACAATATCTAAACGTCGATCTTCTATTAGTAGTTGATCCTGCCCAGTTTGCATCAGTATAAACCTCCACTCCTCTACTTTCATTTTAGGAAAAAGAAAGACCTTTTCTGGGAGTGTCTTTTAAATATCGAAGGATTCTGTACATGGCTTATAGATGCTCCTTGTATAGGGAATGCAAAAATTGACTAACCATACTTATAGTAAAGGCAATATGAGGTCATGTATAAGACAAGTAGATCAGTTGCCATACTAATCTCTAGTACCTTCCTGTATTTATTGGGATTCCATCGTTACCATTTCCAAATTTGACATTAGACCCTACTGGAGTGTCTGAAAGCTTGCATCCACTCATTCTAATCTCCTTTAAAAGATCTAAAATATCCTTTCGTTGTGAAACCACAATTTCCTTTTTTTGATCTTGCTCCTTCCATTCGAAGAAAATATCTTAACTAACTTAAGTCCTTAATTTTGAACTCCTTGGCTAAACTTAGCTTAAGTTTCCTCATTTCTTCTATATCATTTCTAGTTAAGATTATATCATCTACATAGACAATCAAAACTAAAATTTTGTTTTTGATGGATCCCTTAGAGAATAAAATATGATCAGATTGTTCTTGACAATAACCTTAAACCTTAACAAAACTTTGTCAATCTTTCAAATCAAGCTCTATGAGACTGCTTAAGACCAAATAAGGATTTTTTTTATAATTTGCATACCTTGGTTCCAAACTTTTTATGGAATCTAGAGGGAGGCTCCATATATACTTCTTCATCAAGATCTCTATTTAAGAAAGAATTCTTTATATCTAACTTATTTAGAGGTCAGTAAAGATTAACAACAATAGAAAAGAGGACTCAAATCATGTTTAATTTTTCCACCGGTGAAAAACTCTCATAATAATCTGTGCCATGTGTCTGTGTAAAGTCTTTAACAACTAGCCGAGCCTTTTATCTCTCTAAGGATCCATCATAGTTGAATTTTAGAGTAAATACCCATTTACATCTAACAACCTTTTTTTCCATTTGGTAGATCAACTTCTTACTAAGTTGCATTATTTTCCAAGGCTTTCATCTCTTCAAGAATAGCTTCTTTCTACTCAAGAACTTTTAAAGCCTCCTGAATATTGTTAGGAATATGAATACTAGATCCTTATGAAATAAAGGTATAATAAATGGGTGAAATATTTTTGTAAGACAAAAAGTTGGAGAGAGGATGTTGTGTACAAGATCTAATACCTTTCCTAAGAGTTATAAGGAGATCAATATGAGAAGAAGATTTTAGCTTAGAATCACTTATAAGAATACTTTTAGGAACATGTACATTGTCACATGTTGTTTATTAACCAATCCAACATTGTCAACATTTTCTTCATTTATATCTAATAATTTTGTGTTGTCATTTTGTAAATGATCATAAGAGGTATCAATTTGAACAATCTCACACCTAAGATCCAAACCGTCTAAGAACTCATCTTTATTGATATTTTGCTCCCCTAATGATGGTAGTTATTATAGTATGAAGTACCTTCAAAGAAAGTAACATCGATAGACACAAACATCCTTATTGAAATTGGATAAAAACATTTGTACCCCTTTGATTAGTGGGATAACCTACAAATATGAATTTATGCTCTACGATCTAGTTTTGAAAGTTTGGAATCATGATTATGAACAAAAGTCAAGCTACCAAAAATTTTTAGTGGAATGTCGATAATGAGTCTACTAGTTAGAAAATACTCAGTAAAAACCTAAATTAGTGTTTTGTAGTTAAAGAATTGAGTAGGTAATATGTTTGTCAAGTAGGTAGCTTTTAAAACTGCTTCCCCTCTAAGATATTTAAGAACCTTAGTTTGAAGGCTCAAAACTCTAACTATTTCAAAAAGCTGTCTGTTTTTTCTCTCAGCCACGCCAGTCCGTTATGGTGTATTGTTACAGGAACTATGATGAACTATTCCTTTGTCAGCAAAAAAATTTCCCAACATATTGTTAAAAAACTCTTTTCCATTATCACTTTAAAATATTTTAATCTTGCTCTGAAATTGTGTTTGAATCATATTATAAAAGATTTTTAAGACTCTTTTAGCATCAGATTTTTCTTTTAAGAGAAAAACCTAATTGACTATAATGTGATCATCAATAAATGTAATAAACCAACATTTCGTAGACATTGTATAAACTCTAGAAGACCTCAAAACATCACTATGGATCATAGTAAATGGTTGTGAAGTTTTGTAAGGTTATGGTAGGAAAAGCGTATGATGATGTTTTTCTAGTTTACAAGACTCACATTGAAACATTGAAGTGTTTTTATTTATGAATAGCTTTAGAAGCAAATGCTTTAAATAGTGAAAACTTGGGCAACCTAGTTGGCAATGCCATAATACAACTTCATTATTACTAGAAACTAAATTATAATTGAAACAAGTTTGTTGATCTTGCCTTCCAAAGGTCTATCCTTTGTGAAAAACATAAAGGCCACTATTCTGTTTAGCATTCCAATCATCTTCACAAGAGGTTAAATCCTAAAATTCACAATGAGAAGACCAGAAATCAATCGACAAGTACGATTAAAAGTAAGCTTGCTTACAGACAAGAGGTTATATGATAGGTTAGGAATATAAATGACATCTTTAAGTTTTAGGAAAGGAGAGATAGACATTGTCCCTTTTCCAGCAATGGAAGCAAAGGAACCATCAATAATTTTGACCTTTTGATTTCCTACATATGGAGTATATGACAAAAAAAGTAGAATGCCAATCATATGATCTAGGGCACCTGAATCTAATATCCAGGGGCTATTAGTGTTGGTACATGCCAAAGACATAAGGAAAGTTATGCCTGAATGAGCTAGAGAACATGATGGATTAGGATTATTTTGAGATTTAAACTTTTGGTGTCGATATTCTATTTGTTCTTTAGCGAAAGGAAGAGATGATTGTTACCCTGAATCAGAATTGCTCACTTGGAATGGGTTTCCTTTTCCAATTAATTGGTTTTCTGTTTAGTTTCTAGCAGGTTTCCCTAGTATGCCATGGGTTTTTACAATGGTTACACCAAGGCTTCTATTTTTCATTACACCAAGGCTTCTATTTTTCACTATGTTTTTCTCCTTCGCGTCAGCTCCTCGAGTCACAAGAGCTAAGCCTTCAATCTCTGGTTTCACCAACATTCTTCATCATCACTTGTCTTCTTACCTCTTCTCTCTATACCTCTGAGAAGACTTCTCTTATGGTTAGTAGAGGATTTCTCCCTAAAATAAGGCCTCTGACTTCATCCAAGTCTCCATTCAGTCCAGCCAAAAAGACAAATATGCGTCCTCTTTCAACTTTCTTCTTATACCGAACACTATCACTTGGATTTACCCAATTTTCTTCATCAAACAAATCCAATTCCTACCATACAGACATCATTTCATTATAATGTATTGTTACAATCCTCTCACCTTGTTGCATTTTCCATATTCTGGTATTTAATTTAAATAATTATGAGTGGTTGTCCAGATCTGAATATGTTTCCTTAACTGCTTCCTAAACATTACAAGTTGTTGGCGTGAACATGAAATGCTTCCCAATAGCTGGCTCCATAGAATTAATCAACCATGCAGTAACCATTGAGTTTTTCAAACGTCATTGTCAATATTGAGGGTCGTTTGCAGCTGGTTATTTGACCTCACTATTTAAATATTCAAGCTTTCCTTTGCCATCTATCACCAAATGTACGGAATGGGACCATTCAAGGTAGTCTTTGCCATTCAGTTTATGAATGGTGATTTGGAGAGACTTTTCTCTGAGAGAAATCGGTCCAGGCATGCTACTTCCTCCTCCTGAAGTCACTCCACTACTGTCATCTAAAGAAGGCGAACCATAACCCACCATGGCTATCTTGAAATTCACGATCTAACAGAGAACCAAAAGTGACGTGACAAATCCAAAATTACAAACATAAAAACAAAACACCAGAGGACAACAACAACGAGAACAAATTGGGATAGCAGCTGCAGGATAAGGACAACAACGATCTAAAGAACCAGGTCTTTAAGATCACCGGAGGATAAGATACAATGCCGGATAACTTGGTCAGAGGTGAGGACACTTCCACATGCCCCTGGACATTTCGACAGGGTGGAAGGAAAGCTAAAAGCTCTAGATGGCACGCGTGACTCACAAGCAAGGATTTTGATAGTCAGACATCAGGTGGTGGCTCCAGTGAGAGATGCATATGTTCTGCTATCTAGGTAGAACTTCAAACAAAGATTGATGAGAAAATAGAAGCTATGTACCCCTTCTCTGATACCATGTTGATAGAATTGAATAGGAAAACTAGAGTTTCTAGTTTTCCTAACTAAAATACATCTAGTATATAATCAATATTCAGTCTACTAATCTGCAACATCTTAACTACTTAGCCGCCCATTTATCTTATTCTAAATCTAGGATAAGATTTTCCTATTTTATTGGGATCATTATCTACTAGACATCAGTTTTTCTGACCAACAACTTAACTATAAATTTTGCCTTTGGATCTAACCACTTCATCTACTACTAAAATTCTAACTTATAATGGAGTACTACCATTACAAACCCATACCTAAAAGAATACCTTTAACAAAATAGAAAAACAAGGAAATTTGAGAAAAAAAGGACCAATAGTATATATTTGGTATGATGATAGATATATTCCAGGGCATAAATATAAGAAGAAGGATTTGAATGGCAATTACCATGTGAATAGTTATGTGAAGGATTTGAATGGCAATTACAAGGCATTCAGCTTGTCACCAATGCCTTATTATTGTCATTGGGGGTTGTGACGTGGTTCTGGGGTTCTAACAGCTAGCCACTCTAGATGAATTCCTTTGCAACTTTGGAAAACAGACTAAGCTATTCAATTGAGAAGGAAAATATGTAGACTTACCAGGTCACCCAAATATGATTAATACCAAGAGGTCTAAAAGGTTATTAACTATACCTCAGGTCACTAGCCAATTGTACAGGCTAATACTCTATTATGTAATAGAACAGTAGTTGCATGAATTATCTATCAATGACACTAACTTGGAAGAATAGTAGTAGTTAGAATCGGAGTGTTTAGTGACTAAGAATTTATCCCTTTTTAGAGAACCTAGAGGTTTGCCACCTCATAAATCTTAGGATCACAAAATTCATCTTAAAAAGGAGAGGAACCTATTAATTCCAACCGTACAAATACATCAACCTTCAAAAGGATATAATCGAAGGGTTTTATCCAAGATCTCTTGAAATAAGGGACAATTTAGTAAACTAATAGTCCTTTTTCATCTTGGTCAAACAGAAGGATAGCTCTTGATTCTTATACATTACTTATAAAAGAGCTGAATAAGAATATCATCAAAGATAAATTTATCATTCCAGTTATTGAAGAGCTATTTTATGAACTTCAAAGACCTACTTGATTTTCTAAGTTAGACTCCAAGTCAAGATAACCATTAAATCCATATATTACCATTTAATATACCTTGAACGACTTTAAGAACTTATGATGAGCACTATGAATTTTTAATAACACCATTTAGACTTACTAATGTCCCATCTACAATTTAAAGCTTAATGAATGGAATGTTTAAAGCTAATCTAAGGAGCTTTATTTATCTTTTTTTATGACATTCTAATTTATAGTTAGACATTTGTTGATCATTTGCAGCATCTAAATGTATCTTTTGGGCAACTCATATTAAGTATTTAAGGTATATCATCTTAGGTAGAGAGGTGGCAATTACCCCAAAGAAACTTCCCAAAAGTGTAAGGTAATTAAGGGGATTTTGGGAATTAATAGGTTATTATAGACGATTTATTAAATATTTTGGTAGTATAATTAAACCTTTAAATGATTTGTTTTATAAAAAAGATACCTTTAGTAGGAGTGAGGAATCAAAAATGACATTTCAAACACTCAAAAAGCTATAACTTTAGTTTATGTTTTGTCTCTTCCCAATTATTCCAAACCTTTCACTATAGAAATAGATGATTCAAACAATGTGTGGGAGCAGCACTCATGCCAAAGTGGTATCTATTGGCTTTTTAACAATAAGTCATTGAGACTTAAACATCAAGGATTATTGACATATGAAAAAAATTACAATTGTCATTATAGTTTTAAATAATACCATCATTATTTGAGTGAGAGACTTTTTATTATTAATACAAACCACAAAATTTTCAAATTGCTTTTGGAACAAAACATGCACATTCGTTTCTAACAAGCATGATTCCTCATTTTTTATGATATGACGTTGAGATCAAGTACAAGAAAGGAAAATAGAACATTGTAATTGATGCTCTTTACACACTTAATAATATGGAGCTTTATACAGTGATGTTGTCTAAAGTTCAAACTTGGCTATTAAAGGAAGCTAAATCAAGCTAGAGTGATGATAGCTCAATTTAAGACCCGAAAACTAAATTGAACAAGGAGAATCTCAATACCGAGTTCTTCTAATGGAAGGACAAATATTTTTAAGTGAAAAGGAAGAGTAGTGGTGGGTCATAATAAGAATAATAGGACCAAGATTGTTGTTATGATACATGAGAGTTTTGTAGAGGGTCACTCAGGCATTCAAGGTGCATTCAAAAGGCTACAAATTCTTTTTCATTTGAAATGTCTCCCGAAGGATGTAAGAAATTACATCAAGCAATGTCATATATGCCTACGAAATAAATATGAAACCACCAAATCAACAGATTTGTTGCAACTCCTCCCTATACCAAAACAGTTTTGGACTGACATCAACATAGACTTCATAGAAGACTTACCTCTATCTACTCTATGATAATGAGAATCATCAATTACTTTAATAAGTATGCGCATTTTGTGGTGCTTAAACATTTATTTATAGTCAAAGGAGTTACTAATACTTACTTGGATAATGTGTTTAAGATACATAACATGCATGAATTACTAGTGATAGAAAAGAATTCTAGCAATTACAGAGGGTGGGATTGCATTTGTTTTCATTTTACTACCCACCATTGATGGACAAGTTGCAATACTTAATTGAACTTTGAAAAAGCTATTTGAAGTACGTGATTGATGAATTCCCTAACAAATGGTACCAACAGCCATCACTAGTTGAATGGTGGTATAACACCACTCATTACTCAGCTATCAATAAATCACCATTTTAAGCCTTCTATAGATACCCCCCTCCTCTTCACGCAACTAATTTTGCAGGTAACTCTATACTATTTAAATCCTTCAAAATAAAGAAGGAACTATAGAAATAATTTAATTCCATATCTACAACAAGCTTAGCACAGAATAAGGAAACAAGTTAATGAAAAAATAGGAGATAAAAGAATTCTAAATTGGAGATCGAGTTCTCAAGCTGCAACCAACAATATAGACAATGGTCTGTAACTAAAGAGAATCACTAAAAGTTTACTGTGTTTTATAACCGCTTCAAAGTAATCGATAAAATTGGAATAACGATTGATAAACTAAGGTGTCGTTTGGTTTTATTTATATTTTTGTTGGTAAAAAGATTCTTATCATAAACATAAATCATAAGTGAAAACAAAAGAGTAATAAACCCATAAAAAATATGTCTTATTATAATTTAATGCGAGTTTGACAATCTTTTCTATTTTACAAATTTATAATTATGTTATTTTTAGCGTTACGAACATGCAAATAATTCCCAAAGAATGCAATAATTTGTTTCGTATTGCAATTGCAGACTTACAGTGGCAGGGCTTTCATTCTTTAACGTCCGTCATTTTATGTCACCTAAACAGATACCATACAAGCTGAATAAGAAAGTATTATTCAGTAACTCTGTTTCTTACTTCGTATAGTTACTAGTTTGTACATGGTATCAGATACAAATTAGGGTTCTCAATTCCGAAAAGGGAAAAGGGGGCTTTCTTGATTCTGAAAGGGCAAAGGTGGTGATTCCTTGAGTCCGACAGGGAGAAGGCGACGATTTCTTGATTTCGAAGAAGGCGGTGGTGATTTCGACGGTTATTTAGCTCACCCATGGTTGATCACGCAGAGACTCGTTCTCAAAATAATACTTTTGTAAATGATGATCCGTATTTGCTCCAACCTTCTGATCATCCAGGAATGGCATTGGTGCTTACACCATGACTGGGTCGAACTATTTCAGTTGGAGCATAACGATTAAGACTTCTCTTGAGGCCAAAGACAAGTTATGCTTTATCGACGAAACACTGGAACCACCACAGATCCTACTCGATACAGGAAATGGAAGAAGGTTGCCTCGATGATTAATTCTTGGCTTCGAAATTCCATTTCTAAAGATTTAAGGGATAGCTTTGTTTATTCACTGAGCGCCAAGCATCTGTAGGAAGTATTGGAGAAACATTTTGGGGTTAATAATACGCCTCAAATATATCAAGTTCAGCATGAAATGTTGTCTACCGAAAAAGATAACAATTCAGTTACTCACTATTTTAGTAAACTCATTCAGTGCTGGGATGAGTTCGACAGACTCATGCCTTTACCTGGTTATGAATGTGTTGGTTGTTCTTGTTGTGCGAAAATAACTGAGAAGCTTAAGGAGAGGGCCGATTGATCCAAGTTGCTACAATTTTTGATGGTATTGAACAGGACATTTGATAATGTTAGGAGCCAAATCCTAAATCTGGATCCTGCACCTGATATTGATCGAGCCTATAGTATGGTCTTGAGGGTGGAAAGTCAATGAATCTGAGTTTTTCTATTGAAAATCTAGATGTAGCTTTGCTTGCTAAGGCTTCTGGCTCCAAAGGAGATGATAAAGTTGGCAGCAGGAAGAAGGATTCTAGAAAGAAGTCTGATAAGTAGTGTCATCATTGTCACAATGTGGGACATACCAAGGAGACTTGTTTTAATCTTCATGGGTATCCTGATTGATATGAAGAGTTAAAGAAGAAGAAAGGAAATGGATTTAAGAAAGCAAGTGCTAATATGGTTGCTAACATTGTTGAAACACCTTTTGATCCACAATCTTCTTCCGAAGGAAGAGAACTTGGGCATTTGATGATGCAAATGCAAATTATGCAACAGGACTTGACTAAACTTATGAGTGGGCAGATGCCAACAGTTGGAGCTGCAGGAAAGGAGTTCTTAAATTTTGCTTTTATAGGTAATGCTGGCTTTATAAACACAGCACTACATGCATTAAGTGTTTTTGGCAGCAACATTTGGATCATTGATACAGGGGCATCTAATCATATGTGTTATGATGGTGTGATCATGAAACGCAGAAGACAACTTAGACGTAGTGTGCCATTGCAATTGCCTGATTCTAGTACTCAGATAGCTACTCATGCCAGTCGTGTTATATTACATCCCAACCTTGTTCTTGAACATGTTTTATACCTTCCTTCATTTCAGTTCAACTTACTATCAGTCCAGAAACTTGCTGATAGTGCTGATGCCTATTTTACTTTCTTTCCTTCCCATTGTCTTATACAGGACCTGAAGAGTAATAAAATCATTTCCATGGGAGCTGTAGTGCGCACATTGTATATCCTCATATCCAAATCCTTTGATTCTTTTGTAATCCGTAGCTATCTGAACACTTGTATGAACCATAAACCCATAAGTAGGGTAAATAGTACTGTTTTCTCCAGCCTTGTATCTCTAATTCTTGTATGACTTCTTCTCAAATGAATACCAATGATACATTGTGGCATTCACGACTTGGGCATGCTTCTTTAAAGGTGTTACAACATATAGGATGTCTTGATATTAAAAACTTAAATGATCCTTGCGATGTATGTCACTTGGCAAAACAACATCGTTTGCCTTTTCCTGTGGCTGGTGGGATTACTACACAAGCACTGGAGCTTTTACATATTGATCTCTAGGGACCATACAAACAAGCAAGTCTTACTTCTTGTCATTATGTTTTAATTGTGGTTGATGACTTTAGTAGGGCAACTTGGACTATCTTGTTAAAGTACAAGTCTCAAGTATCTGAAGCCTTACACGGTTTTATTACTATAGTGGAGAATCAGTTTGATAGTAAAGTCAAGAAGGTGAGGTCAAACAATGGGACTGAGTTTGTTAACCAAACTTTTGAAGTTTTCTTTACTGCCAAAGGGATTATTCATCAACGAACATGCTCCTATACTCCACAGCAGAATGGAGTGGTCGAACGGAAACATAAGCATCTGCTGGAGGTTGC
>JANSVA010000003.1:24687863-24718145 GCA_025504915.1 Erythroxylum reticulatum | reverse complement strand
CTATAATTAGGGAATAAGTATCTCCTACATTTATTGGGAGATATATCAATCATAATCTTTAAGATATAGCAGAATCCTTAAGATAAGAATGATAAGAAACAACATTAACCAACAGTGTGGAAATAAAGGCAGAAAAAGTTGGAGACAATTTTGCATTAGAGACAAATTTGGAAATAGGGTATTGTGTGCATGATCTTTTCCCTATTCTCATTGCAATAGGAAGGAAAATATCACCAAGGAGATCATTTGAGTTACCTGATTGGGTGCTACTAATTTCAGTTTCGGATTGTGAGATATCAGGACTTAGATTCGGAGATGATAATTGGGTTGTATCAAAGATTACTTCCCTTGCTCCCCTGCTATATACTGCACCGTGGAGTGTTTTCTGTTTTTCAACTTCCTTCTCAACATTGTCTTCTTCCTAGTTTTGATTTTCGATTTCCTCCCCCTGAATAGTAAACTTCTCTACTGTTGATCCTTCTAGAGTCAATATCTCAGTTTTTTTCCCATTAAACCTCTCATCTTCCTCACTGAAATACTCCCCCTGAAGCTAAGTGTGGCTATCATACGGTCTACCCTCAAAAAATATAACATCCATAGAGGTAAAAAACTTTCGGGATATTAGATCAAAACATCTATATCCCTTTTGTGTTCTACAGTATCCAACAAAACTACACTTGATAGCTTTAGGATCTAGTTTGGATTTCTTGGGATCATGGTTATAAACAAACACAGTGCTGCCAAATATTTTCAAAGGGACTGGTGGGTTCGGTTTTGTGTTAGGAGAGAAAGAAGAGAAGATTTGTAACGGGGTTTAGAATTTTAAGATTTTGAAGGGAAGTCTATTGATCAAAAAATTGGCAATGAGAACTGCTTCTCCCATAGGTATTTCGGGACATGTGTTTGAAAGCTAATGGCTCTAGCTACCTCTAAAAGATGTCTGTTTTTCGTTCAGAAATTCCATTTTGCTGTGGGGTGTAATTGCAAGAGGTTTGGTGGATAATCCCTTTGCTTTCTAGGAAATTTTTTAAGGCCAAGTCCACATTCTCCTTCCCATTGTCACTTCTTAACATTCTAATCTCCTTTTGAAATTGAGTTTTCACTATGTTATAGAAGGATACTACTGTGGCACAAACTTCCGATTTATCTCCCAAAAGAAACACCCATGTGACCCTAGAGCAATCATCAATAAAAGTGAGGAAGCACCGCTTTCCATTAGGTGTTTGAGTTCTAGAGGGACCCCATAAATCACTATGTATTAACATAAATGGTTCTGGACATCGGCTGTTTTGAATGCGGTAATGACTTATATGAAGTTTAGCTAACTCACAACATTCAAATTGAAAACTAGCACTTTTATTGATAGATAAATGAGGTAGCACACACTTTAGGTATTGTAAACTAAGGTGTCCTAACCTATAATGCCACATCATTATTTCTTCCTCCTTGTTGACAGTAATGTGACAGCTCCCATCTCCATGTTCCTTGCCTTCTTCTTGCAAGATATATAAGTCTCCACTAACCTTAGCAACCCCAGTCATCCTCCCCGATTCCAAATCCTAAAACATACAATGAGTTAACCTTAGCAACCCCAGTCGTCCCCTAACTTCATCCAATTCTTCCTTCAAACCAGCCAAAAAAACAAACACTCTTCCTCTGTCACCTTTCTCTCTATATTGGGTTGCATCTTCTGGATCTTTCCACTTTGTTTCCTCAAATAGATCCAACTCCTGCCATATTATAGTCATCTCATTATAATATGCAGTCACATCTTGCTCACCTTGCTGCATCTTCCACATTTTTTAGTTGAGTTCAAACAGTTGAGCATAGTTTTCTAAGTCTAAATATGTTTCCTTGACTGCTTCCCATACATCTTTGGCTGTTGGGAGAAAAATAAAGGGTCTTTCAACCCTTGTTTCCGTGGAGTTGATAGGTCAGGCTGTAACCGTGGCATTCTCCAAGCTCCACTGGTCGAAATTGGGGTCTTCTAGCCTTGGAGTTTGGATTGCTCCTGTTATGTACACTATTTTTCCTTTTCCAGTGATTACTAGACGGGTTGATTGGGACCATTCTAGGTAATTGCTTCCATTCAGCTTCCGGATTGAAATATGTAAGGAATTTTCTGGTTGTATGCTAACTAAATCAGGCTGATTTCGTGATCCAGAGAGAGGGGTAGAGCTGTTGGTGGTCTCGAGGGATGAAGATCGAGATCCCACCATTGCAGCCTTGTAATTCATGGAAGAGCGTGAGGCTTTGATACCATGTAAAATCTTCTCTACATATTCAGATAAATTGGATGTACATATGCTGCTATTCTTTATATAGGGCTAGGGTACATAGTTATGAGAGTCTTCCTAATTAGGAAGATTCCTTATTAGGAAATACCCTAATATAGCTAGATATTACAGCTAAGGATAATCCCTTAATTAAGGGACTATCTATTATTACAGGATTCTCTACAATTTCATTATAATATGTTGTTCCATTCCTCTCACTTTGCTGTATTTTCCACATTCTGGTGTTTAATTCAAATAATTGTAAGTCGTTGTCCAAATCTGAATATGTTTTCCTAACTGCTTCCCAAATATCAAGAGTTGTTGGCATGAACGTGAAGGGCTTCCTAATAGCTAATTCCATAGAATTGATCAACCATGTAGTACCATTGATTTTTTCGAGTGCCAATGTCGATATCAAGGGTTGTTTGCAGCTAGTTGTTTGACCTCACCGTTTAAATATCTGAGTTTTCCCTTGCCATCGATAACTCAATGTATAGACTGGGACCATTCAAGGTAGTTTTTGGGAGATTTCGAGACTGTTTTCCGAGACAGAAATCAGTGCAGGTATGCTAATTCCTCCTCCTGAAGTCAGCCCACTACTGCCATCTGAATAAGTCGAACCAGAACCCACCATGGCTTCCTTGAAATTCAGAGTGACAGCTCAATACCAAAACTGACAGGATTTAACAAAAATCCCACCTGTGCCAAAATCACAAACTTAAAAAACAAAACACTAGAGGACAGCAGCGGCGGAGAACAGATTAGGATAGCAGTTGCAGGAGGAGGGCAGCAGTGGTCTAAAAAACCAGGCCTTTCAGATCACCGGAGGATAGGATGCGATGCTGGAGAACTTGATCAAAGGTAAGGACATTGCCAGAAGCGCCTGGATGTGTCAATGGGTGGAAGGAAAGCCAAAAGCTCTAGACTCACATGCAAGGATTTTGATGGCCAGACATCAGGTGGTTGGGTCGCCAGTAAGAGAAGCATGAGGTTCTGCAATCTGGGCAGAACTTCAAACAAAGACCAATGAGAAAACAGAAGCTAGTTACCCCTGCTCTGATACCATGTTGATAGAACTGAATAAGAAAACTAGAACTCAAGTTCTGTGATTTTATTCCTTGACTGATGCATCTAAAATAGGAAAAATACAGCCAATATAGAATCAGTATCCTAACTAAAATACAGCTAGTATATAATCAGCATTCTAACTACTTATCTCTACTAATCTGCAACATCTTAACTACTTAGGTGCTGATTTATCTTATCCTGAATCTAGGATAAGATTTCCCTATTTTATTTGGATCATTATCTACTAGATATAACTTTTTCTAATCTACCAACACCTCTATACGCCCAACATTCCATGCATCACAGCTCAAGAACTTCATGTACCCATATCTAGATCATCTTAATAAGATAAATACATGCTTTAAAATAAATCAAACCTAAACTTTTTCAGAAGGAAGATCACAATTTCAGACTTTTACCATACAAATTTCAAAACCAAACCCATTCAAAGTCATTCATAATATTTTGCTATATGTATTTAACGTTTTTTAATTCTTCAAATTTGAACCAAGGAAGTATCAGACAGCTAGCAAATAGAAGAACCATTACATAAATTTAAATCTTTGAAAAAACAAATTGAAGGCCTATGCATAAGATTTATTTTTAAGATTATCATTAGAAATTGAGAGCAGAAAAAGCATCAATCTTCTTCTTTATGGTTATTTTTAAGTAAAACAAAAATACCCATAACAAGCTAACGATTATAAAAATATGTATAAATAGAAGGAACGTATATAATTAGTGGAACCATCAAGAAACAACAATGTGGAAACTAAATCAAGCCATAAACCTACCTCTTTGTGCAACATTGGAACCATCATCTTCTTCAAGCTTACGCTTGTAATCTTGTTCAAATCTGTCCAAAGCATGCATTTCATGATATAATTCCTGCCACCAAAAAAAGAGGAAACAAGATTTATCTATTTTTAACAGGATCCTATGTAATTGACACATTTTGCATAAAAAGTAGCGTTAATGCTATATTTCTTTGTATTACCTAGATATCAGAGCATTTTTTAAGTACTGATAATAATTAATTGATTAATCAGTGCAATGGCACCTTAGATATGATATAGGATTGTTTCACAAAATGTCAAACATATTCCAATTCTTTGATGAAACTCGGTGTCAGTAAATCACATCATCCATCCAAAATCAACAGTAAATTCTACTAAATTGTAGCATTCAACAGCTAGGGTCAATAAATCCAAACAAGGAAAATGGTAAAGTTTAGAATCTATTGAAAGCATACATTTGATAATATAATTACTTCACCAAAGTTCTAATTCCCCGGTTCTACTATAGCTAGAAAAGGAAAATATTTCTATTTTTTATGTTGTCCTTCTCATTGTAGAGATTAAGTTCATTAAGGAATAATAAGAATCCTTATTAAATAGGATGATGTTGTTATTTTGGAAGTTCATTAGGTTTTCTTATTCCATTAGGATTAGGAATTCAAGATTTAATATTCAAATAATAAGAAGAAAGGAATTATTATCTGAGTGTTATACCTTTTCTAAGAATGATTCTTAAATACTTGGGAGTGATTCCTAAAGTCTATAAGTAAGCTCTAGAAAACTATTGGTCTGATTCAAACAATTTTGTTTATTTCAATTCTTTGGTGTGATTTTTAATTCTTGATACAAAAACTTAGGAAACTCTTCGATCTATCCTTTATCCCATTCCCTTATTTTTCTAATTTCCAGCCCTAAATTCAATATTTCAAGAGCCCCTATTTTCAGTTTAGACATGTTTTTATCAAATTGTTACAATGTCTTCTATCCGTCCCACACCAATTTAGTTGTAGAGCTCAAGTCCAATAATGTCTACACAAAGCAAAAGGGCATAAGACTAAATGTTGTCCCAACAGCAGTGACACATAGTGGAAGGATGTGTAAGGGATTATTCAATGAGCAAGGGAGGGATTAACTAATCTTACGAATTTTGGAGAGGATGGAAAACATTGAAGCGCATCTTCAACAAGTGACAACTCCTATAAAAAAAGAATACGGCAAACCAGCAACCTAAACTTGACAGTGAAGATGGGAAAGATGGAAAAAAGACAAGCTGAAACAACTAAACAAGAAGTAGAAACACCTAAACAACAAACTGAAAAAACTGGACAGCAAGTTGAAATACCCGCACAGCTCTGCAAGACACTTGAAAAGCTTGCTAAAACAACTAAACAGGAAGCTGAAGAGGTTAACCAACAAGTACTATGGTTTTTGGAGCAAGCTAGAGCAAAGGTTTTTGCTAAGAAAGGTTTACTCTATATCGTATGAATGTGACAAGATGAATAATCAGGATGAATACAGACGAGGTTATGGAGTACAAATCTGTCACAATAGTTGATGAAATTTTATGTTTGCATGATAGACATAGTGTTAAACATGACAAACAAGCAAATTTGAAGTGTCAACGAAAGAGGAAGTTCAAAAGATAGACAGAGAAGTTAAAGATAGGCATAGAAGTTAAGTTTATGAAGATCAATTTAGACAAAGGAAGTATCCGAAGGAATGGAAAAAAGACATGCTTGACAATGATTGATTGTCAAGGTGACTGGTCAAATTTTGGAGAATCATGTAGAGTTAAAAAAATAATTTATCTTTTGTTAATTGGAAAGGATATTTCAATTTTTATTTTGACCTTAGTAGCAAAGTTGCAAATATCATAACGAAACTTGTACGACATAGTACTAATATTAGTCAATATGAGAGAACAAATTTTAAAATTACAAAATAGTCCCTCAATTTATATCATTAAAATCCAATCTCTCATTATAAAATTTCTCTTTTAAAAGGTACAACTCGTGAAATTCTTTTAGAGACATTAAAATTAACAAGTTCAATAATTAAATTATATTAATTCTAATTGTTATTAGTCAATAATATTTAATAGTCAAATAGTTTTTATTTAATTAATAATAAAATTAGATTTAAAAACAAAATAGGAAACTAAAAATTTTTCATATGTTCTAAAAATATAAATAAATTAAATAATTTTATTTTAAATTTTAAAAATAAGGATAGGTCTCAATAATTATACCACTATTTTATTCTATTTGTTTATTATGCCTAAATTAAATCTACATGCCTATGTTATATATTTAAAACAAATAGATGCTAACCGATAAAAATGAAAAACTTGAAAAATAAATTAAACACATATATTAAAATTAAAAAATAAAAATAAAAACCATGCTTACAAGATGAAAGTAGCCATGAGCATTTAATATAGAGATTGAGTTTCAAATAAAGTTGCAAATATACTTGTACTAGTTTTGGTGCTAGTACTGTACAGTATTAATACTCGTCAATGCTAAATACTATTGTGGATTATTTTAAAATTATAAAATAATTCCTTAATTTTCATATAATTAAGATTTAGAGTCCTATAATGATAAAACAAAAAATTTCAAATTGATACAATAACTCCATTTATTGAAATTAACATAAAAATATTTTATTTTAGACATAATAACTATTTTTATAAATATGTTATGCATTAAAATTGGATTCATCATTAAAAAAATCGTATTTTATAGAATATTGTAACTCTAGCCCGAGCTTCAAAAAATAACAATAAAATATTTAAATTTTTAATCTTCTGCAAAAATTAGCCCAACATCCACCTCAGCTAGCACCAGCCACGTGAATGACATCTGGACTTTAACTTCCACGCTAGCAAATTATAATTTTTAAATAGAAAACAAATATTAAAATACCTAATTTTCTCTTCTTCCTCTCCTCAACACTTCTTGCCATCATAACAAAAGTTAAAGTCACTTTTTCTTTCCCCTCTTCCAACACCAAATACATATAAAACAAATATCTTATTATTATAGTGTAGTTTTTCTAGTTTTATGGTTTTTGTCTGCTTTTACTTTAACCGAGGGGAAATAAAAGCAAGTATTATAATACAAAGCAAACATCTCATTATTATAGTGTCTGATGTAAGTTTTTTGTATTTTCATTAAATTATAGACTGACACAAAGAAGATATCAATTGTCAGGATATCCTTTAAGGCAATGCCATACAAATTAAATGAGAGTACGGATTATGTTGACTATGAACAGGTAGCCCTTCCCTTTATATTTGTGGTTCTTATATTCTAATACAAAATATTTTGCCTAACAATGTGGCTTAGTGAAGGTTGATTTGCTATGATTTTATGAGCTCTCCAATAGTTTTAGACAAACTTGAGTGTATAGTATGATGCAGCTTTTATACTCTTTTTAGTTGCTACCAAAAATGACTTCAATGTGGGATCATAAGCAATGTGTTAATAAAGATCATATAGATATAGCTTTTGCTCTTGTTTTTGTTCTCCACCACCTAATGTTACAACTCTGTCTAGCTCTTGTTTTACTTGCTAATGAGTCATCAAATGCATGTATCCAACACTGAAGTTGCTATATAGTTGTAGGATGAGTTTTCTAGTAGAGAACTAGAGATAACTAGCAAAGTTAGGTCATATCAATCATCCCAAAAATGATTTGGCCTTTCACTTATTTCCAGTACCATAACAATTAGTTTGTGAAATTGTATTTTTATCGACAAATTGAACTAATAGCTTAGGAATAAATCACTAATACATATGGCATAGATTATTAAAAATTTTGATTTTGGTGAAGAGCTTGGTGCTTTGTTTCTATATGATGAATATTAAACTAATTCCAGTTGGGAATCTAATCTTGGGAGAGGGGGAAGAGAAAGTGATTTCAAGTCTTGTGAAACTATGGTGGCAATAAGTGATAAGGAGAGGAAGAAGAGAAATTAGGTGTTTTCATAATTTTTTCATTCACATGGCAGCCTGAGCCCAACCTGAAGCTTTGTCAACTCGAGTCATTTTTGCCATTACTATTCAACATTCAAGCAATAAGAAAAGTAAACTTGCTTATCAAGTGTAAAACTTATCTCTCTATGAGTGATTCTTATATACTTACGAGTGAATCCTAACATCTACACTCGAGTTTTAGAAACCTATTGGTGTGATTTCAATTATTTTGTTTGTTTCAATTCCTAGTTCTTTATACAAACCCTAGGAGCAATTCCTAGACCTATCCTTTATTTCAATGTCCATATTTTTTTAATAGATTCAATTTTTCAGCAACCACTATTCACAATTTATCCATGTGTTTTATCAAATTGTTTGAATGTCTTTTCTATACTACATCAAATTCTTTAACAACAAACATTCAAGATTGTGTTCTTACCAAACTTCTTCCTCATGATGATATGTAACAAAAGACGATAGGTAGACATATTGAAGTTAATCAAATAGTCTAATATGATTAATTAAAGGGTTAATTACAAGAAAATCTCAAACTTTTCACAAATTTTCAATTATAGCCCAAACTTTAAAAAGTGACAATTCAATACCCGAATTTTCAATTTTTCTCAAATATAGCCCGAAGTTAACGTCTCCATTAACGGAACTGACATGGTAAGCCAAGTCAGATGTGTTTAATGACACGCAGGATGCCAAGTGTTATGGACTTATATGTCATAATTTTGTAATTTGTAATTAATTATTATTAAATAAAACAATTGAAAGAGGAAAAAAATTCCTAACCCTAGCCCATCTGTTTGTGGCCACTCTTTGATATTAATCATTATTTTTCTTAAGAATATTTGATAAAGAATGCATTGAACAACCTTCTCCAATTTATTGCATGCATCGGCTTTATGAGGAATCCATCCTTAAATGACCTTGGCAACTACGGCATTGAGCCAAGCAAGCCAATTTATGACAACCCGCTCACCCTCTAAATACTTGTGTAAATTCCTCAAGCTAAAGCCCAACGAGTCGTCGTTCGAACTCGCACTTCCTGACTCACCCAGCTCACTTCCCCAACTGAGCTCTCCCTTTTTCTTCTTTTTCATCTTATTGTTGTTGTTTTTGTCAATATTTCCACAATTACTTGAGTTGAGCTCGCATGACTGTTCAACAGCCTACATCATTGAAACTGCCTACTTCGAGCTCACACAACCCATCTCCGATAGAGATTCAATTCGACAAGGGTCTAAAACCTTCACTCTCCCTCACAAAAAATGAAATACAAAGCTCTGAAATGGGCAGTTGGAGTTTATACCCAAAAACTTTGGAATGCTTTAAGATCAATTTCAAGTTTCTACGCTTATCACCCACTCACTCATTCACTAAACTTTTTTTCATTTTCATTTTCATTTTCCTTTGAAGCCTCTGTCCATTTCTCAATTTCCCAAGAAGTGCTACGAAAATGAGGTTGGACAATAAAGAGAGAGAGTATTCTTAATTGGTTAGCGTAAGCGCACTAACCAAGTTGCCATAATCCACACAATTGTAAACTACTTTCGTGGTCTACGATGATATCCTCGTGATATATTTATGTAGACTTTTTCATTACCCCAACCCATTTGTTAATGGCTTACTTTAGCGATGGGTGGCCACAAATATATAGGATAAGGTTTGGAATTTTTTAATTTTTTAAATTGTTTTAATTAATAATATTTAATTAAAATTTACAACATTATGACCTGTAAATCCATAACACTTGGCATCTTTCAAATAAACACGTCTGACATGGCTTAGCACGTCCTAACACCGGGCTATATTTGAGAAAAATTGAAAATTCAGGTATTTAATTATCACTTTTGAAGGTTTTTGCTATAATTGAGAAATTGTGAAAAGTTTAGGATTTCTTTTGTAATTAACCCTTATTTAAATTAAACAGGTGAAGCTCGTGGGCAAGTTGTAAAATTATTTATGGTCTCTATTGTAATTCTCACTCAAGGCACACAAGTAAAAATAAAAACTAGAAAGTAAAATTTAATAAAGAACACAAGTTGCTTAGTGGACCAGTATGTAACTCCAAAGAGGAGGACACTTACAAGTCTTAGCAAAAAATCTTCTCTTTAATTGTGTTTTCTTTTTTCAACATCCAACATAATGGAGAAATTTGCCTAAGAATACCAACAATTTGGAATAAACTAATTAAAACCTAAGCGATAAATGGGACTACAAAAAGATCAGGAGCAATTTATAGACAATCAACAGGGCAAAACTAATTTAAAATGGGATCCTAACATTTCACCAGTTTGTTTCCTTTGAATTAACTTTAGGACTCAACTGGTCACAAAAAGACAAAATAGATTAAAAGATCATAAAAAGTTGAAAGTTTTAAGATTAACCGGATACTTGTTCCAAACACAATAAAAATTTCACTCCACATCACTAAAACAACGTCTTTAGTTCTCCAATGATTTGTTAATGAAGGTGCAACCAAAACTTGTAGGTGTTAGAAACAATTATGTCAACATCCTTTTAAGCTTTCACTAGCCTATAAAGATGTTTGCTCCTCACTTATCTTTACAATATTTCATCACAATCAAAATCTTTTTCACTTTAAACAACTAAAGTACAAGAAGAAATAGCAATCATGCAAATGTAATTTTAATAGCAATAATAGAGATGCCACAAAAAAATTGGTTAAAAACCACTTTCCAACACAAAAGGTCAAGCATCTAGTGCTAGTTGGTCTATGTCAAGACATAACTACTACTACCTCTCCCGCTTGCTTTAAGTCCCATCTAATATGCAATTCTCAATTCAAATGTATATGATTTAGTTCAAGGTCTTTCGTATAACTAGATACTTTCCATGAACATATAGAATAACTTTACAAAATTGCAACACATTGAACATTGATGGCAGTGAGACATGGCAATGCACGCTGAAAATTAAAAGCAACAAATGAAGGATAATTCACATTTAAATACTTACAGCCGTATATTGAACCAAATTCAATAAGTCTTGCATGTCAGTTTTTGCTTCTTCCATCAACTGCTTTTCAGGAGTTACTTCTGTACCCAATCTAAAAAATCATTAAGTATAGATGAGAAAATTATCAATGGAAAAATAAAAAAGATATTACTATCATGAGATGACATAGGACTTACTTTTCAAAGTAGCGATCCAAGTTGTGCCATTGGGGATCCTTGCATCGATTACCAAATCGTACCACCTCTCCATTAAAAACTTTCAGCTCATCTCTATAAATAATAAGTAGCACGTTTATTACTATCATCCATGCAATAAATGATCTACAACAACCCTACATAAGTAAAATGAAATGACATAACTTTTTAAGAAATATATGCAAGAACTACCTCTTATCAACTGCTGAAATTCTCAAGAGCTCATCTATATCTCTTGAAATTAAACTTTGCACCCCTTCTGAGTGAAGCACTACCTCTTTTAAATATGTAATATTTTCCTTTGAAAGAGATTGCATTAGATTGGCACCTTTAACAATTGTGTTTGCAACTTCAAAAGCCAAAATTGAGATTTTAATCCCTTTTGTTGTTACTCCTGAAGTAAAACCACCGCTAAGATTTAAATTTGTCATGCTACTACCAAGCGTGTCCAATACTTCTATAGCCTTTCCAAACCCGACATTACTGGCTCTACCAAGCATTGTGCTCACTTCAGTAACCTACAATGAGAAAAATTACAGAACAATCATTTTTAATATAAAACAAGTTTGGATAACCTCAAATTGCCAATTTGCATAACAAAATGGACTAAAGCCACCAAACATTACAAATTTCTATTACCTATGACTATCAAAAATAATTTTGAGGTCTCAAAAATGTGAAGTTCTATAACTTGGTATAGAATAACATCTTATTATTCAAGTATTTACTGAAGCTCAAAAAGATTATATAACACAGACACGCAAATCATAAGATCATAATTTTTCCCCATTTTGGGTTCATACATAGGACTAGTCCACACGAGCTACAACATGCAGGGTAACCTTCTCCCATCAAACAATTGTTTCCTATGGCAAGTCAATAGTGTTTAGGAGGTTTAAACTCGGAAGGATATATTCTTGTAGCGACATTAACTTGCAATCCTAAAGAGAAATTGAAGATGATCCAACAATTCCATTTTAGTGATATCTAATATAATCTAGAATTTCAAGGCCAGTTAGTAATGCCATAGTCTAATAAACAATAGCTTCTACCAAAGTCCCACCACCTCACATAATGCTTAGGAAAATCAAAAAAGGAGTTGTGTTTGACTTCTCGATTACTAAACAATATTAGCTGATTCGCACTGAAAATTTTTTTGTACCTACAAGATAAAACAAATGTATAAATAAAATTTTCATATAAAATAACTAATTTGGTTAATAAGATAAAACATACAAGCAACTTGCATAGACTAATATTTTCTATATACTTCTTTGCACATACTTGTAACTAGTCTTATAAATTCAATGTTCATAAATAAGTTATCAAAGTGTTGACTTTAATATATATTTTCAAAATTGTCCAACAATAATAAACAATTTAAGTAGCTGTCCATTTTTCCTAATTTTTTTATAGGTTTGTATGTGATCTAGTCAAGGGATGACTCAGAGAAATCCTCTTTTCATTTGTTGGAGTTCTTCCCCTTCCTAAGACCTACAGTTGTTGCTTAGAAAACTCATCTCTAGTAAACTTTCTATCAACCTTTTTTAAAGAAAATTTTGACTGCATTCTTATTCATCCAAATGTACTTCAAATAAGTCGAATAAATAGTGTGTTTAGAAACTAAAATAGAATATGAATCTGCTAACTTATTTTCCTAATAAAAATATACTTCTGAAAATAATAAACTTCCTACATAAGATAAATACTACCGAAATAAGATAACACAACAAAAAAATAAGAAAACTACTATAGAAAAATAAAGCAACTTCCTAATCAATTGCTACCATTAACTCCTAATTGCTCTTCTTGTATATTTCTTCACTAAGAATGCATCTTGCATATCATTACTCCCTCTTGGACAAAGAGCTTGTCTTCAAACTCAGAACTCAAGATAGGACTTCTCAAAATCTTAATTAAACTCCCAAGAAGCCTCCTCCCTCATCCTCTTCTTTAGATTACGCCAATTATATCCAAAACAACTTCATGCATTTATGTCACGAGAGAGTGCTTCATCACAAATGAAGCAAAGCCCCTTTGCCCTTCATTCCTCCATCTTTGTCTTTGATTAACATTTTACAAGGTATGTTTTTACTCCTGATACTAGATGTTGCCTCAAAATTCCCCTTCCTTGTACTTGTCCTTTTAGTGTTTTTTTCCATATTGAACCAAACATGTGTTTTTTTTTTTGAAAAAGAAAATGGTATTAATTGATAAATAATGGAAATAATACAAGGTAGAAAAGTTAAAGGGGCATACCCTTTACACTCCTTACATAGATATGTAAGGAATAATGACAAAATAGAAGTCAAAAATTAATGGAGCAAGCACACGTGTTCAGATGTTCAAAGAAAATAATATATTAGATGTGCATTGTTGGTTGGGGTTCTTCACAATCAGCAGCTCACGGATATGTCATTCTGTAAGGTCATAATGAAAACGCAATTTTTGTTTTTCTTCTAAATGAATACGATGTTGAGATTTTTGACCAGAACGCGATTGATTTCTAAGATCGCCCTCAGCGAAAATAAAATATTACTGAACAGACAATCTTAGTTATATAATTATATAAGATTATATAAGACAATCTTATTTTATAATCTTATATATTCTTATATATTTATTTTTATTTTATATATTTTAGATTTATTTTATATTATATAGAAAATAATATAGTAATTATATAGTAATAATAATAATATAGATTTAGACTATTACTATATCGATATCGGAATAAAAGGGAAGTCAATATAATGGAAAAATTATAGTCGATGAGTATTGAAACGAGACATATACCAAAGCAAACGAACAAAACTCGGAAGTTTCAAAATTAATAGCTAAAATTGGAGTAGTTTGCTAAATTCCTGTGCATATACAATTTCCCTTATAAGAGCCAGCTTAGCTCAAAGAATGTCTAACCGAATGGATTCTCCTATTGAACTTTGATTTGCAAACCTTCTGAGATTACGTTCTCTCCATAGTGTGTACACACAAGTCCTCAAAGCAAGAATGAAGATGAGTTGAGTATGTTTTGAACGAGTTGTCCTAACTGATAAGCTTTGCATGATGTCCAGTATGGTGTAACCTGGAGCAGTCCATTGACATTTCCTCTTAACCTCTGCCATATGTTGAAGTTGAAGGGGCAAGTGAAGAAAAGATGATCTCGGATTTCTGCATGAAGCCAACACATAGGACAATTTCTATCAACTTGCAAGTAAGACAATATGTCTGAAGTATTAAGCTTATTTTGGATAGCAAGCCAAAGAATGAAATATAGTCGAGGAGTAAGTGCTTTTTTCCACACAATTTTGTGCCAATCAACTTCGGGGCCTCTTCTTCTCAAGAGCTTCTTAGTGATTTGATTGCTTAGAGTCTGGATCGGGTAGCCTTTCCAATAGAGTATGACAACAGAATTTAGATCATTCCCAGGTCTGCTCGTGATATCATCATGCACCATGTCCCTCAAAGTAAGTAATCAATTCAAGAAATGAGAATGAGAGGAGCGTTTGCTTATTTGTCATATACTTCTGCTTGAAGAAAATAAGAGTGTAGCCATCTTATCCATAGTGAGTGTTTATCAAGCAAAATCCACCAAAGTCGCTTGAGAATCAAAGCCTGGTTTGTTGTTTTGATGGATGAGATATGTAGACCACCTTCTTCCTTAGGGAGGCATATATCAGTCCACCTTTTTTCCTTAGGGAGGCATATATCAATCCACCTAAGCTTTGCTGATCTTTAGAACCATCCGGATGACTCCACAAGAAGTTTTTGAGCAATCTTTCAATAGTTTTGATAATGTTTTGGGAGAGGAACATGTGGGAACTCCAATATATATGCAAAGAATTAAGCACAGATTTAATGAGTTGTAATTTACCTGCATAGGATTGAGTTTTATTCACCCATGAGTTGATTCTTCTCTGAATTCATTCAATGAGAGGTAAGCATTCCTAGTAACTGAGGCATTTGGTAGTCACTAGAAGTCCCAAATACATAATTGGAGGCCTGGTGGGATACATACCAGTAGCTTGTGCAACAAGCAGTTGGAGATTAGAGGCAATTTTGGAGAGAAGAAAGAGACTCTTACTGAGATTGATTTGCAACCGAGAGTAGCTTTTACTTATGTCAAGTGCCTTCATGAAGGTCTTGATGGAACTCATCTGAGCTCTACATAAAAGCAGGAGGTCATAAGCGAACCCAAGGTTAGTTAAAGCAATTTTCTTACATTCGGGCTCCAAACAGGGGTTACCCTATCACTCCTTAAGAAAACTTGGTTGCTCCTATGCTTCTTCTCATAAATGTGAGCCAAACTCATAGCAATTCCTAAGTTGCTTGGTGGTTGCAATTCTACCTCCAGCTACAGCCCTTTCATAAGACCAGTAGTGAACAGGCTAGTATGCTGCTTTCTAGTGAGCTATGTGATTCGGACTAGCAAAGATTGAAACTCCTTTTAACAATCGCTAACATTCTTATCTACTTTACAATAGCTAATTTGCCTAGAGGATTCAAGCTCGTAGGAGGACCCCAAGCAACATTGCTCTGTGAATGTCCCCTAATTTGTACTCACCTCCTCTTACTTCACCTTGTAAAACCATAATTGTGCCTCCCCATTAGATGGAATGTTGCCAACCTCACCTTATGGATCCAAATCAACAATCATCAATACCATCATACGAAGGAAATAATAATTTAGAATAGATAGGAACAGTACTCCCTCTTGCTTGCTCAACACTTCTATCCTCCCTTTGGTCCCAATAAGTGCAATTGTTGCTCCCCACCTCACTGTTCTTACCATGCCCCTTCAGCTCTCACAAAATCTCCTCCAACTGTGAGTTCAAGGACTTTTCACTAGACAATTGGCGATCATCCAACATAGACAGTCTTTGCATGATGTTTCCCATTAACACACTCATTCGACTTGCAAGTCTATAGAGATCCATAACAACAGGCTCTGATACCAAATTGACATTAGGGATGTCAATTTTGGTCCAGCCCGCTCAAACCGGCCCCGTTCAGCCTGATTTTGACCCAGTTTGATCATGCCAAAGGCAGGGCACGGGCCAAAAGTGGTCTGCCTGACCGGGCCAACCTAGCCCGACCCGTGGTCCGATCATTACTTCAAAAACGACGTCATTTTTTATGTTTTCTTTTTAAATATAAAGTGGGTCAGGCTAGTCCAACCCACCCGTGGTCGGGCCGAGCCACGAGCCACCTAGCCCAACCCGACCCATTGACGTTCCTAATTGATATGGGTTTTTGCATAAGATCTAGTCACAGGATGAATCAAAGTGAAATCCTCTTTTCCCTTGCTGGAGTTCTTCCCCTTCCTAGGACATTTCATTGCTACTCGGAAAAACCACCTTTAACAAGCTTTCAATCAACTATGTTCTTAGGAAAATTCTAACTGCATTCTTATTCATCCTAAAGCCACTTAAATGGGTTGAATACATAATGTGCTCAAAAAATAAAATAGAATAAGAATATGCTAAATTATTCTCCTCCTCAAAGTAGACTTCTTAAAATAATAGACTTCCTATGTAAGATAACTGATGCCTAAATAAGATAACTACTATAGAAACATTAGACAACTTCCTAATCAGTTGCTATCATTAGCTCGTAATTGCTCTTCTTGCATATTCCTTCTCTAAGAATACATCTTGCATACCATTTTCCTGAAAAAATTGTATAAAATCAAAGAGGAAAAGGAAAAGAGGTGACAGAATTCTTCAATTCCCCTAAAGAATATATATGTATAAATAACCACAATTCATGGATTTATAATTTTCTACAAACATGTTGATATTTAGGCTCCATTCAACTAGCTAAAACCGAAGTTACTTTCCAATAAAAACATACGTACTTACATTAATGGAGCATATAATTTTGTGATCTAACGCATCATTCTCAAGTTCAAATAATCAGAAAACAATTAGGAACTCCAGTCTTCCAATTTCCCATATTTGCGTTATTTTGAAAAAACAATCTAAAGATGCTTTCCATGTTTTCATTTCTAGGAAGAAAACAAATTATCTTTACTTTCAATTCCATCACAAGAACAATATTCTCTTTCCTCAGCCATAGTAGAACTTTAAACACATAGCACAACAAAGTACAAAGGCCAAAAATCTTAGCTTAATGTTTAATTTTTTTGTCACTAAATAGTATCATCATATCTTCTCTTTGTGAGCTCCACCCAAATGCCTAAAGAAAACTTCCTTCACCAAAATTTAATAGATTGAAGAACAAATATGAAAGGAAGTAAAATTAATTGTCAAACACTCAATTGTATCAAAAGAAGAACTGTAACATGGATAGAGAATGCTTGTGCTACTAATTGGCAGACTAGTAACAAACCAACTACCCATCAATTCATATCACATATTGAAATACCCATCAATTCATATCACATATTGAAAAGTCCATTCTTATAATTTTAAAGAGGAAAACCAAGCACACTTCGATTGCATGCAACATGCCTACTCAATTCACAAGTGTAGATAATCAACTACAAACACCCAATGACAAAAAAAATATAAGAATATTATAAACTTGGTTAATAATAGGAATAGTTAATAAGATCAAATTTGTCAATATGTTACTATATGATTTAACAAGAACAGGGATTTTATAAGGGAAAACATATATGAAGAAATTCCTATTAGAGTTCTCTATTTTACAACTAGGAGCTCATCTCATAATATCATTTACTCATTATTTAGATAGTTATTACCATTTGTCCTATCTAAATTTGCAAATCATATTTATGAGGAGGAAAGAATCAATTTTGCTATATAAAACTAATGTATCTACGTGTCATTTTTCTTTAAAAATTTGAATTTGCAATATTTTAAACTATGGCTCAATTTAAAGGCATATGCATCATGTGATACTATTTCATCATCCATTTCTAACTTGCTTACTACTACATAAATTAGCCATGCTTAAGTTCTGCTTATAATTGTTTGTATCAATTACCACCAAATAGCCTTCCAAATAAATTCTACCAATCAAACTTGTATGATAGGTCAAGAACCTTTTAGCAACAAACTGCCATTTAAATCTTAATGTTTAGGCACTAAAGAGATACTAATTCACAATAAAAAGGGCACCTAGTGAATCTATAGAACTTTTCAACACACTATTTAGCTCACCACAAAGATACATACAAAATAAAATATATATTATTACAATGAAGTTATCTCATTGCAACCTCTTAATACAAGATAAGAATACTCTTGAACTCCTAAATATTCGTTATAATATGTGTACAAAGCACATAAACTCCATGCAAAATAGATTTAGCATACATAAACTAGAAAAGATATAAAAGGCATCATGATTTTAACAAATGTAAAGACCACAAATAACAACTTAAACTAAACAAGTGTCCACATAAATCCACTCCAACAGGATTTTGATATGTTGAGATAAATTCTCCTTTCGCAACTTGAAATGATTGTCCAACTAACTCTTTCCACGATGTACATATAGATTTCAACATTTTGAGTATTTGTCCACTTAAATATAAATTCATTGCCTTCACTTGATCGCAGATTTTGAATATCCTCATTCTAACAGACCCAATAATTTGCAAGGGATTATTTCCTCAATCCAAAATTTAATATCTACTCAAGGATGCATTAACATAGAGATAATTACAAAAATACAAATCAAGAAAATATTGCAAATAGGGATTACATATCCCAAAATCAAAAGTTGATATAAAATTCTAAATTTAAATAAAAATAGCTCTATGACCAACTACACAACAAGTAAGCAATACATCATTTAGAATTACCTTTGCAACAGCTGCCTGCTTAGACCTAGTTGATCTAGATTTATTTGACGAAGCCCTTGACAAGCGAGGAATACCATCAGCAGCAGCATCCATCGTTGTAGCTAATGGATCCACATTCATCTCCGGAAATGAGAAGGGTTCTCTTATTTGCTTACTTTCCACAGTCACCTCAACAGGAGATGGAGCCACATTGCAGTTTATTTTCAGTTCACGGGATTGATAAATCAGACCAGACCTGTTGTTGTTATAACCATTAACATGAGGAAAGTCTCTGCTGGGAGCATTATCCACAGTCGAGCTCCTCGAGCAAAGCCCCCCCATCGTGCTGATGACAATGAATCGTAACTTATAGTTTGTCTCAAATTTCCATGCAAAATTCAGGAAGTTCTTCTAAGAGCCACTGTAAAATGAAAACTTTCTATCGAATAACTCTCAGGAGCTGAAGTCACCCTTTATCAGCTTCTCGCAGGATTTAGCATTACCATATAAAAACTGAAATCACGGTCGCTTGCTACATAAAAATGTGAATAATACCAATTTCGATCACCAATAGAGCTCCAACCCATTAACCCCAAGTAACAAATACTGCAAATCAAGTAAGCAGTCAAGCTACAAATTGGTAGATGTCAGTGAACAACAAAGAGGGGGGAGGGGTGAAAGGTCAGTGTGCAGCAAACCCATTTCAAGTTTCTTAATAAGCTACAAAACTGAAGAATCCACAAAGCAGAATAAGAACAAAGCAGAAATCTTTATGAGAAACGAACAAATTCATAGAAAAATTGGTTAAAATCATAATAACAGCCTAGAACAGGAGAAAACAAGATGAATATTAAAGCTCACCTGAAACAAAAGCGAGGAGAGATCTGAGATATGGCTTGTGTACGCTTATGATAAAGACAGGTACAACAACTAGAAAGATATGATTTAAATGTATGTACAAACTTACAGAAAGTACATGTGTTGGAGAGAGAGAGAGAGAGAGAGAGAGAGAGAGAGAGCAGCTATATGAAAGGAAAAAAGGGGTGTAATCGTGTAAGGAGGTGACGTTGAGGTAAGGTAGAGGACTCTTCAGCCTGCTGTAAGCATCTCTTCCTCTGTCAAACCCAAAACCCAATCCAAAATCATTTCAACAGTTGTTTTTATTTTTGTTCTCTCTTTTATCTTCGCTTTACAAAGTTAACATAAAATATAGAAAAACACAGAGTCAACAAAACCAACTCAAGCCGACTTGTAATTTGTAACAGAAGTCGGTGGGGACCATGTTTCATGTATTAGCTTCCGGTTTACCATTTAGCTCCTGCATTTCGTACCTTCTCAGTCTTGACGCTTGACGCGTTTCATGGACACATCATTTTACTCTTTTGACCATATGGCTTACTTCCGCCCTTAATGCGCGGTAAGTCTCCTAAATACCTCGTCACTTTTAATGTCTCATCCTCTCTTTTTTTCATCATTTTCTCTTTTCTCCGATTTACCAAACAACTTATGCCGATGAATTAATATTATAAAATAATTAAATAATTACAAATTATATAAAGATAACAGTTGTAACTGAAAAGTTATATTTAAATGATTTACATTTGTATCAAAATAGTGTTTATAAGTGAAATTTTGCGTTTATGTAATTGGAATTTACATTATAAGAGTAATTGTAGGTGAAATTTGCAAACATATTGCACATTGCATCTTACGACTAAAAGTGAATCCATTAACTGGTAAGTTGTTTTTCTAAAAAAATGGTGATTAATTAATAAATAAATAAAGTATTACAAACAAAGTAAAAAGCTTAAGCATGTATCTTTGTACAATCCTTGCATGCATATGAAAGAAGTAGAGACAAACTCAAGTAAGCATTACATTAGATGTTCAGAGAAGATAATATGTTTGAACTACACTTCTAATTAAGGTTTTTAGCAATATCAACTCTTCGACTTTAGTGATGATCATAGATTTCAGGGATTCCATTGAAGAGTTTTTGTGTGCAAACCCGTTTGAAAGTCCTTTCTCTTCATAAGGTATATATACAAAGCCCCAATGTAAGGATGTGAATCAACTTATCACGTTTCAAGTAAACATTTTGGTTTGACAATCTTTGTGTAATATCTATACTAAAATTCCCTGGATCATGCCATAGACATTTTCGAGTAACATACTCCCATATGTTGTTATCAAATGGATATCTAAAGAGAAGGTGATTTCTTGATTCCTTGTAGACTAAAAACATTGGACAAGTTTTATAAACTTGCAGGTAAGGCATTACATCAGTGGTGTTGAGCTTATTTTTAATTGCTAGCCACACAATAAAAGAGATTCTCGGAGTTAAAGCCTTACTCCAAACAATCTTTTACCAATCAACCTTACAACCTGAGCTTATTTTTAATTGCCAGCCACACGATAAAAGAGATTCTCGGAGTTAAAGCCTTACTCCAAACAATCTTTTACCAATCAACCTTACAACCTCTCCTTCTCAATAAGTTATTGATGGTTTTGTTGATTAATTTGTGGACAGATTGATCCTTCTGGTAGAAGATGTCTAGTGAGTTTGGATTAGAAGGTTATATAGGTTGTAGATGTCTCAATATGTGGGAAAACTACCAGGAATTTTCATTAATCACAAAGCTTAGCCTGATGTGTAGTGATTAGATCAGTGAAGTCCTTGAGTTGTAAAGAGAATGCAGGAGTTGCCCTTAGCTTGACCAATTGTCATACCAAAGTGATACCAACTTGCCATTTCCAATTATGCATAAAACATCAGGTTATACCATATCTCTTAGCTTCAGTAACTGGTTTAAGAAGTGTGAGTTTGAGGTATTTTTACTAATTTCATATATGCATCTGCCTTTAAGGAAGTATGAGTGTAAACATTTAATCCATAGAGATTTTTTGTCCACTAATATCCACCAGAATCTTTTTAGGATTGGTGCATAGTTTGTAGTCATGATTGAAGAGATGTTCAGTCCCCCTTCTTCTTTGAGGGAGCATAGATTAGACCATTTCACTTTAGCTACTCCTTTAGTGTCATTCGGATGACTCCATAGAAAGTTCTTGAGCAACCTTTCAATTAATTTGATGATGCTTTGGGATAGGAATATGTGGAAACTCCAATATATGTGCTGAGAATTAAGCACTAATTTTATAAGTTACAGCTTACCCTCATAGACAAAAGATTTGTTCACCTAAGACTTGATTCTTTTTTTTAATTTTTTAAATAAGAGATGTGCATTTCATGAGATTGAGTCTTTTGGTTGACACACGTAATCCCATATACAAGAATGGAGGGCCTTTGGATTGCATTCCAGTAGTTTCTACAATGTAAGGTTCCAATGCGATAGCAATTTTGGAGATGAAGAAGTGACTTTTGCTTATATTGATCTGCTATCCAAAAAACCATTTGAAAGTTTCAAGAGCCCTCATAAATGTTTAGATAGAATCCAAATTGGCCCTACGAAATAAGAGAAGATCATCTGTAAAACAAAGGTTAGTTAAACCTTTTTTTTTTTAATTTTGTGTGATACTTGAATTTAGATTTGAGTCACTTCTTGCTTGATGATTGAATTGAGAGTCTCCATGCAAAGAGTAAAGAGATAGGGGATCCTCCTGTTTGGGGCCTCTGGAAGTTTTGAAAAACCTAGTTGGGCTTCCACTAATCACCACAAAAAATGTAGCTGATGAGATTCATTCCCTTAAAAATTGAATGAAAACATCTAGAAACCCATAAGCTTTTAGCATTTTCCATAAAAAGTCCCAGCTTACACTGTTGAAGGCCTTATGAAAATCAATTATCATAATGCAATTAGGAGAGCAGTTGGATCTAGAGGTACCCCTTTAAGAGTTCTTGGACTATGAGAACATTGTCTCCAATTTTAATGTCACTCAAATATGCACCCTAGTTCTCACTAATCAGAGGGGCGTTTGCTTTCTTTAATCTAGAATGGGTGCACATTAGAGATCTAAAATCTCTAAAATTAAAGGGATTAGAACCTTTAAGGATCAAGTAAAGGAAGGTTCTATTAATCTCTTTGAGAAGTGCCCCGTTTGAGAAAAACGCATGGATTGCATTTTTAACAAAAATCCCAGTGATTTTTGCTGATTTTTGGAAAAAATAACCATTAAGATCATCAGGCCGAGGGCCTTCCTACCATTCATACCAAAGCTGCATTCTCATCTCATTATCATCCAAGGGTTTAGTTAAAGAATCAAAATCTAGAGGAGAAACTTGCTTTAGATTGACTTTACTAAGATTAGTGAATGAAACAATTGAAGAGCTAGGAGTGCTATGGAGAGAAACAAAATACCTTACAGCTTCATCTTGAATGCCCTGGTGTTTCAGAAGGGTTAATCCATCTTTATAAGTGATTGAATAGATTTTGTTATGGTTTTTCTTAGCAATTATTGTGTTGGAAAAGAAACTTGTGCAATTTTCAACATCCAACTCACTCTAACCCCTTGTTGAAGTAGAGAAGTGTGGTTTTTAACAACTTGTATGTATTTATAAAGTGCTAGCTTTTCTTTTTCTAATAGCAGCTGATCATTTAGTTTAGAGGCAATCTTGGTTTGAATATCTTCAAGTTCTAATCTAGTTGAGTTTACAGCAGATGTAGTGGATCTCATCGATGAGTTCAACACTTTAAGTTCAACTTTTATAACCTTCAACTTTTAAACATAACTGAATTGCTTAGTCCCTTAAAAGTGTAATATGCTCCCTTCCTGTAAGTCTGAGAAAAACCTTATTCATTAATAATATAGTTATTGAACCCGAATGGATAATGTTTAACAATTTTCTAGAACAAGTTCTCTACTATAATAAGAGTGTGATCCTAGAATAGTGGATATTTGAACCTGGCAATGTTTTTGAGAAATTGATCGAACCAAATGTCATTGACAAGTGCTCGGTCAAACTTCTTTCTAATATAACAATTTGATCTTTGTTTGTTAAACCATGTAAATGTGTGTCCCACATATTTAAGATCTATCACTCATAAGTCTTCCACACAATCTTTGAAGTCTGTTATGAAATTCCTTAAATTGTAGAGACCTTAAGCTTTTAATACGTAGAGGGTTGAGTTGAAATTCCCATAGATCATCGAAGGTTTGGTGATGTTACTATTGACAGTTTGAGATTATTCCATAAAATTCTTCTCTAAAATCCAAAATTGCTTGCATATATGAAGGAGATGTTCATATCAATGATCTCCTACAAAAAGAAGATGTTAACATGCACTGCATGATCATTTAAATCTAGAAAATCCACTCTAATCTTATTATCTTTGTAGCAAATGATGATTCTTTCATAAACATAGTGATTGTGGTTGGTGAATATTTTCTATTGAGAGCCTAGAATACTTAACTTGCCAAGATTTTTTAACCTTATTTTGGTACTCAAGTAAACCTACCATGAGAGGCTTTTCCCTCATTACAAAGTTCCTTAGGGCTGACAGCTTAAAGGGGCAGTTTGTTCCTTTAACATTCTAAGATAAAATTGACATATTAAAGTGACATGTGCTTAATTGATTATACATTTATTGAATAACACTTAGCAATTATTGAGTCGTCTTCTTGATATTCACACTTGCTTATCTTTATAGAGCAAGAAGGTGAAGGATTAGAGCAAGAAGAGACAAGAAAATGCCAAAAAGAATAAAGATGCAAGACTCACGATCATGTATCAATTTTTCATCACCATGACCACTATTGTCATGAATGGGCGTGACTCATCAAGTCACCCCTATGCAACAATAGGTCAGGGTCATGAGCCCTCAAGGAGGCCATTCACTGTCGTGACTCAATCATACATGCCCGTGAGTTTTAGACAGCTATCCCGAACCTTATTTTTTTAGTATAAATGCAATGTTATGATGACTAAAATGTTTATAAAACATTTTAAAGGTTTCGAGAGAATGAAGAGAGCAAAGCTCACATACCTGAGAGACTCGTTGAGGGATAGGCTTCCCAACGTCAGTTTTGAAGGTGATATCGATGCCGAAGAACCCAGTTAAATACGATGCCGAAGAACCCAGTTAAACATTCTCTTCATTGTGTTTGTTGTCATTTCTCTTTTAGGAATTAATTATATTATCTTATGTTTATTGAATTGAGTATTGTGTAAGAATGATTAAATGCTCTATTTAATTGTTTTTTATGTATGAAACTATTGCTAAAATCAAATACAATACGTAGTTGTTGTATTTCTGATTCCTTTGTTGTAACTAATGGTTTTGAATCATTAGGAATAATATAACTTAAGTTAAATGACCCGAGCTTATATGGTTGTTGCCTTAATTAATCATTTTTCCTAACTCATAATACAACTATCCAATTCATAAAGAATTGTATGTGGAGAAAGTAGAAGTGGTGACACCTAAAGATCAAAATTTTATCAAGAGATGAAGAAAACAATAAGTCGAGGCAATGTCAGTAAACAAAGGCACTATTTAGGAAGCAACTTAAGGGGAGCTTGTTCCTTTTCCTTTACATTTTCCAAAATTTTGTTTTTGTTGAATTTCCCATCGCTTACATTTAACGTTATATTAGGGACAATATAAGTTTTAATTCCAGAGGTGGGAAACTTTATCTCTGAAATGGGATTAGGACACCCCAAGATAGATGACTTGTATGTGAATTTTGAACCAAGGTAATGCATAGTATAATTGAATCTCAAATGGATGCTGGTATACTTGTGTATTTAATAAACGACATTATTTTGAATAATTTTTGCACTTGGAGTGCAACTGATGTTTTTATTACATATTTGAGAAATGATATTGTTGTCAACAAACCTACATTTGAAGTGCAAAGGATAATATTTTATTTTGTAAAACTATATTGTTGAATAACTTTACATTTGGAGTGCAAAAGATGACTTTTATTGCATGAAATAATATTTTGAAAATTACATATGCATAATTGAGTCATATATGGTGCATGTATGTATTATCTTTTAGCTTAGAGTCATGACAAGTTTCATTTTATCAGTTGGACCGATAAATAAAGACATGGTGCCTTACTTGATTTTTGTACTTATTTTTTATATGATTTTTGTGATTAATGAGGTAACGATTGGCCAATCGTATGCTAGGCACAACTGATTAAGCGACCCCCGTACCCTTGATACATAAAAGTTGAGTCCCAGTATCAATAACTTTCTATGGGACTTGCGAGTGATTCCACACCTTGGGTATGGATACTGATAAGGTCATCATCTAGGGTCATGACGCTCTTTTCAACTGTAGTCTGGACTTACCACAGATGAAAGTCGAGCTAATACTAGAAATCAGTAGTGTACACATTAGTTTGGCCGACTAGTGGTGACACACATGATTGTTTTGGTTTATTATGATATTTATTTTATGACGAGATTTGATTTATACATGTGATGTCTTTCTGTTTATGTGTACTGGAACTGGAACTTATGTTCACCCGATGAGTGATTAGTAGGCTAGGCCTATGCGGTTTCTATCCAGTATACATTGATTCATAGGCTAAGCCTATGTGTTTCTATGTGCTATATATTCACCTCATAGGTTATTTATACCATCTTTGTGTGTATCGAGTTCTATTTGCGATATATGTTCTTCCTGCTCACTGAGTACATAGTGTACTCACCCCTTCACCTTCCAACCATATAGGTTAATTTAGTGAGCTTGAAGCTTCGTGCAGTCTTTTGACATTTTTGAGGTATTACTGCACATGGGTAGTTTCTATTTTGTATTTAATTGCATAATGGCTCATGAACTGTTTTATTGTTTTTATTAGATTGGTTATGTTAGTATGCTTTATGATTATATAAATTTAACTCTTGATTGTTTGTTATTATAAAAGACTTTATGTATAAACTTTTGATATTGTTGTTGATATTGCTTTGAGTGGATTTTAAAGCCCTGAAGTAGTGGTAAAATTTTTGGATGTGATTATAAAAGTGTGTTTAAAATTGTTTGTAGGTATTTGATTGAGTATTGGAAAATTTTAAAATATAGTCATTGTGCTGCCAAATTTTTCAAAAAAAAAGGGAGAGATATTTAGTTAGCCTTGCATAGTTGGATTAAGGATATCATGAGTATTCTTAGCCCGGGTATGCAGCAGTTGTCATAGGTCCGATGTAGTACCGGGTCGTGACAAATTGTGTATCCAATTTGTTCTTATGGAGTCTTTATAGAAATGGTATTTTTGGTAGATATGGAGTAGGAGGAATATAGGGAGGATCCTCATTCTTTTCTTCATCATTTTTATTCCTCTTTAAGGTAAAACATCTTATTTTTCTATTGATTTTTTAGCTCTTTCCCACTTCAAAGTGTGATATCCTTAAATTACTATCTTGGATTTACTTCCATGCTACTCAGAAGGCTTCTCATACTTCTTCTAGACAACACATTGACTAATTGGCCCACTTAAAGTACATACAAACATTAACAATAACACAATTCTAAATACATGCACATGATAATTATCTAAGAAACACTTCAAAACACATTTAAACACCTAGAAAAATATAATGTAATCTACACCTATAAAGATCCACAATCGAAAGATTGAATCCATTTTCCTTCATAATCTAAGGCTCATTACCTTCTTTATAGTACATATGTTCCAGTAGAATAAGGATATGTCATCAAATCAATTTAAGCTTCTAAACTCTCCAGTGTTTTAAATAATAAGCTACTAATAATGCAAGGACTAATAAAAATCCTTTGATTTTTGATCTTATGCGATAGCTTGTTTTGTAGTATGGATGGGCACTGTTCATTTAAAGTCACCATCGATAACTCCTTAAGTTTCTTCTTATTAGAAATAAGATATTTTAAGTAATTGATATACTTTGACATCTGTAAAAAGAGTTTCAATTAAAGGTATGTTAACATATAATTACTTAAGAAGTTCTAAAAAACATATCAAAGCTAAAAAAAATTAACATGTAAAAGCTAGCTCAGGTATGGAATCTTTAGCTTATTGTCCATAGTTTCTTCCTTCTTTGGACCCTCCTCTTTAGCATTCTTTTCTTCCTTCTCCTCTTGCATGATAGCTTTTTCCTTCCTTTTTTTCTTTGATTCTTTAACTATCAACTCCTTTCTATTTCTAAATGTTACTTGCCCCCTTATATTTGGCTTAGTGTTACTAGGCAAAGTACCTGGCTACCCTTTAGAGATAAGTTCCGAAAGCTATCTAAAAAGATTTTTTATGTTATGAATGGAGACTTATTGGTTTAAAGAGACATTTCAACACTCTTGAACTAAGCCCAAGATACAGTAATGAATTTTGTTATAAGCTCCTCAAGATTCGTCTTAACTGGTTGTTGTTCTTATTGTTGCTGAAATTTGAGTTGATCTTGATTGATCAATGAAAAGGTATAATGATTTCTCCATACTAGATTATATATGTTACTATATGTTATTTTGAGACTAATTCCCTATAAAATAAACTTTTTCAATCAATTTTCATATATTTTAAGTCTCTTGACATTCATGATTAGAGTGTTCCTAATGTTCGTATTAGTTCCCTACTCTAAGTATCACAAAGCATCACTAATGCTAGTTGAGCTAATATATACATATTATTATACCTTATGTTCCAAGCTTTCAATGCTCCCGTAAGCAATAATGCAATAAAATCCCCTATAGTACGTTGTCCTCTCTATTATGCCATTGTGTTTAGTTGTTGTATTCTGATAATTTATAGTGTTCTAAAATTCAAAACAAATATATGATTATGAAAGAAAAAAGTTTTCTTAATAAATAACACAAAAAGAAAAGAAGAAAAGGAAAATTATTAGATTAATAAATTAAAGTTTTCCTAATATTCTAGTCAATGAAAACAACACCAAAAACTTGATATATGATTATATATTTCTTGAAACATAAAAAAATATGGAAAGAAATCACTAAGGTAAGTGTACTTATCATTTTCTATAGTATAATTTTTGTGAGGTATGTGTGTCAATCCCACAAGGACTATAACTGCTACTAATTGTTTTCTTATTATTGAAAGATATAATTAAATAAACTAAAATGACAAATAAGAATCACTAAATCAAAGTAATAAACAAGAATAAACAACTAATAGATAAATCAGATCCAGACGAAGAATCTCCTTAGAATTATTTCTATACATGAATTTATCATGATTTAATAATTAATCCTAGTTCCTTAGATCGATAAATTTTAAAGTTATAATTATATTCTCTCTCAAGACATATAACCTCATTCTTTAAGTTAATTAGTAGAAATTTCTTTTTAAACAAAACCCTAAGAATGTATTAATTTGTCTTATAAATTTCTTTGATATATTTGACTTTAACCTAAAAGATTTATGTTGCCCTATCTCTATGATTTTATAGAACTCTCATTATTCATGGTTTGATTTATTTTTATATATGATTTCTGAACCTCCTGTATATGAAATTCGATATTGAATCTTCTGCATACATTACTTCAATTCAACACAATAAGTACATATAAATAATTCTTAAGAAAATTGGAATCTTACATTAAATTAAAGAATCTATTTAAAACAAATAGAACAAGGTTCATCCCATCTAGATCTATATCTTAATTTAGTCCATACTCAAAAAAAGAAAAAAAATGATAAACAAGAAAGAACCTAAGAAATAAGAAATGATTTTAATAGATCTTAAAATCTTGATATTCTTGCTCAACTTTGATGAGCTTTTTCCTTTTGTTCTAAGGTTGCTCTCTTCTTAATATCAATTTATTTTAATTGGCTTCCATTTGATCTCTAGTCCTCCTAGTCGGCTCTCTCTTTGTTTTCCTTATCCCTCTTGTTTTTATCTTAAGAAAACTCTAAAATTTTGACCAACAGGTACAAACACAAACCTCTATATTAGGCTTATGTTGCTTCAATGGTTTCTGAGTTTCTTTTTCATAACAGACACTACTAATTTTCTTGAGAACCATTTTAGATTTAGGATAGGGAATGGTGTTACAACTTTCTTATGACTGGACCTGTGGCATCATCAAGGAATACTGAGGGATCTCTTAAACCTAAGGATTATTAATGGTTCAGAGCTCCCAATGAATGCAAAAGTAGCTGAAGTTATCACTGGCAGTACCTGGAACTGGCATACTGCCATAATTGATGCCATCCGTATACTAGAACCATTAACATATTAACCTGATGGGGTGACGTCATCATAGACAATACATCTTTCCCTTTATAAAGACCATCACTTTCGAC
>JANSVA010000003.1:24677513-24687763 GCA_025504915.1 Erythroxylum reticulatum | reverse complement strand
TCACTGGCAGTACCTGGAACTGGCATACTGCCATAATTGACGCCATCCGTATACTAGAACCATTAACATATTAACCTGATGGGTCTCAATCTGATCGACTAGAATGGATTGCCAGCCCCACTAAAACTTACACAAACACTTCAGCATTCTCTTTGATGCGACCTTCCTCTCCGAGAGTCCCTTGGTATAAATTGGTGTGGTATCAAGGTACCAACCCACGACATGCCTTTATCTTATGGTTAGCTTTCCCTAATAAGCTACAAATAAGAGGCTTACTACTTTATACTTTTTTCCCTAACCATTGTTCACTCTGCTCTTTTGGACAATGAATCTATTAGGCACATTTTCTCAATCAACGTGGCTCCAATGCTTAAATCATTTTCGGCTAAACATTCCATACCTTTCAAACCTTCAATCCATTCAAAATTGATTCAAACAATCCCCAAGCCCCATAAACATTGACCTTGACACCTTTCTTATCCTGTTATCTGTTGTTGTTTATAACATTTGGTCTGAGAGAAACCTCAGAACCTTCAAAGACAAAGCCATGGAAGTGGGGAGCATCAGCACTAAAGCGATCTTCCAAGTAATGGAGCAACTTTGCTCAAACACCGAGAGTAGGTAAATTGCGTTTCTGATTTGTTCTTATTGTAGGTCCTGCTTGGAGTGGTCAATCATAAGCACAGTTCCCCGTGGAAATCAATTCAGTGAAGTATCCAGCTGAAGAAACGTACACCACATGCTGACATCAGCTAAGAGAGGATGATACTTCCAAGAAGTAATGATGAGCTAGGAGTCACACATGGCCACATTCCTATCTCTTATCATCCTCGGGTCTTCACCAACAGACATTTTCAGCTTGTAATCAGTACTTGGTTGTGTTGCTGGTTTATCTTATTGTTAGACATGTCTAAGCTGTTTGTTAGAGTAAGTTTTGGCTTATCAGCATCAAGATGAATTTCTTATGTGCTTAGATTATGGTAACCTGTGAATAGCTATGTTGTTTGTTAGGATGTACCTCCTATAAGGTCATCTTTTTGGTGGCCTTCTTTTGACTCTTGTTGTGCCAAGTTAGGTTCTCATGACAAACATGAGTTCTGTGTGTTATTAAGAAGGGCCATTTTTGGCAGTGGTAGAGAACTGTTTCTGGGCATCCTTGTGACTTGTACATAACTTCTCATTATTTTTAATCAATTTACTGAATTATCAAAAAAGACACGAGTTCACCAACATAAATCTATATTGCCCCCATATCAGCTTCTCTGTCATGCATTTGAGAGTTCAAGTTATGATTATAGGTCTTAAAGGAAGAAACATAATACCATGTTGATTTCTTACTGTAAAACCTGGATAGAACATAGTGTCGTATTAAAAAATGGTCGAGGAAACAAAATGACTCAGTGTTGAATATGGTAAGAACATGACTAAACTCTTCTGGAAGCATAATCAAACAAACATATGCTCTCATCATGACATATAATCATAATTCATTCATTACTTTTCAAATAAGCCAAAAATTATCCACACAATTCACCTCCTCCTTTATATCACTTGTAGACTTACATCATTTTTATCCAAATCAAACTCTATCTTTTAAAATTAAATTACATATTTTGTTAATATATTAATTTTTCCAAAATACAATGTCTTTTCAAATCTCCAAATTCTTATTATCCAAAATTCAAATTCAAATCTCTTAATCCAAATTCAAACATCTTGTTATTAATAATAGGTTTGGATTTAGATTTAATTGTATTTCTTTATCTTTTTGCGGGAATTTTATTATTAGTAATTTTTTGTTGTTGTTATCATTGTCTTAATCTTTTATTAATAATAAAATTCGAAAAGTTATAATTTTTTCAATTCTCACTTGCTCTCTCCAATGAATTCGTTTTATTTGGCAAATCTATAATATAAATAGGTAATTGTTTAGACTTTAGACAGATCAAATCAAGTGTGTAACATTTTTGTTACAGAATTAGACCCTTCAACTAATTTTCAGGTTAGCCGCAGTAGACATTTTCTTCTTTTAACTAGAGCAAGCCTTCACGAGTCTTGTTAGCCTAGTAAATTGCTTGCATGTACCTAGCATAATATAATTAAGTGAAACGAAAACGCTTCTAAATGATTGATCGACGGTGAATTTATCACATGATGCTTGCCGTGCACAACTAATGCGAGATGTCATAGGGGGTTCGTGAAACTCCAATCCAATAGACCAGCCCTCGTGCCTACCAATCCACTAGATTAGTTGACCATTTTATTTTCAACTCGCAGCTTAACTTATTTACTTTCCTTAACAACAAATCTACTTGTAACCCAATTCTCCTTTAATTAGCCCCAAGTACACTGCGAAATCTAACAAAAGAGAAACACGGATCGGGTCGGGTGGCGCGGATCGTTTTCATAGGAGAGGAGGGTCTATCATCGGCCAGGGGTGGCTTCAAAACAAATCAACTAAAAGTCTCTCTTCAAATCAACCATATGAATAAATAAATAATCTGAACAAATATCTGATCTCGCACTCTAAAACCACCCATTCACCTCTCCGTTGTAGATATGTAATAAATATAGCGATTTCATAGTGTCTTGTGTAAAGTGCGAGACATATCATTAGGAATGCGTTTGCTTATTGGAGAGCGAGGGAGGAAGTGAATTGGGAGAATGGCTCAGTACAGGCAATCGGGCCTCCATTTTACCAACGGCACATCGGATCACGTCTCTGTCGGAATACGACCCTCCTCCTCGTCGCACCAGAAGCCGAGTCGGTCACGCCGTTCAGGTCGATCCGACAAGGGGCGCTCTGGGTTCTCGATCGGCTCCGTCATTCTCATCCTGTGCCTTGTGTTCTCTGCGACTGTCTTGGCTTACTATTACCTCTCCACTGATAATAGAGGTGGGTCAACTACTTCCTGTTTTTTTTTTTTTCTCTCTCTTTAATATTCTGCTTGGTTGTTGAGAAAGTTTGGAAAAAGTGAGCAAAGAGAAAAGATAGATATCTGGCGTAAACTAGTTAGTACAGCAATAGACAATGATGATCCGTGAATATATTTTAGTGTTGACTAGTGCATATTACATAGGTTTTGGCGCAGGAAGAGATGAGCATCAGGTTCCTGGTGACGATGATGATAATGACATTGTTATGAGCAATGATCTTGATTTTCTGACCAATGTTACAAGGACTGATACATTCAAAGTTGTTGGGTTTGGCAAGGGCTCTGTAGCTCATGGTAGAGATTCTAGGTATTGGGATCGGGACGATAGGAGAAGAGATGAAGATTATAATGGGGATGAAATGGACCATACTAGGGATGAATCCACTGACAGTGCTCATATTCAGGTTGCAAAAGTGAAGAATGCTAAGGGGAAGACCTTCCAAGATGATAAGTTTGAGGATTTGAGTTGGAGACGAGTTGGCTTGTACAACGAGGACGGACGTAAAGAATTAAAAAGGTATGAAAAGGAGTATGAGGCCTCTTTGCAAAATCTTGGCCAGCTGGCAAATCAAGGTGGAGTTAAATATAATCTTATTGAGGATGAGAATGATGTCCAACAGAATGAAGAAGTTGATGGTGATAATGATTATGATGATGGTATAGATTCTCATGATCCTCATTTGGAAGAACGCGGTGATTCTAAGCATGACAATGGTGAAAACTCTGGTGGAGGAACATCTCAGGATGATGATGATAATGATGGTGATGGTAATGAGTCTAATAATTTCGTTGATGCTCATTTTAAGGATCAAAGTACTACCAAGGGTAATGGGCATGTGTCCATGAACTTCATGAAGAAGAATTCCATTTTAGATTCCCATTTGCATGCCACTGATACTAACTTGCCATATGCTGGCACCATTGGTGGTCTGTCATCAAGTAAATCGCGGCCAGATTTTGGAAGGAAACGGAGACGCAGAAAATTTTCAGGTGATGTTTTCGCTTGTGTTATTATTTCTCATGTGAATATATGGATGTGCATGTATTACATGTAACTGAATATCACCTGCCAAGAAAGAAAATGTTCCTATTGCATTGTATGCATGTCTTATGTGTAATTGTGGTCGTTCCCATTTACGACGTGCAAATGATGGAATGCATAGGACATTTTAAGTTGTCAAGCTTTATGTTACTGATGACGCCTGGCCTTAATTACAAAAATGGTTGGTTTTGGTTGATGGTATTTGGCAAAAAGATTAAAACACCAATAAGAATATCTGGTGTAAACAAGATGTACTGATTTTTGTATTCTTATAATCGTTAGTGGTTTTATCTAATTTAGGGTTTCCATAAAATGATAAGACCAAAACATGCCAAATGATAAGATTCTTGGTTGTTGAACGGGATTTTGTTGAATATACTCATATTAAGTTACAAGCATCGGGATGGAGCATGAAGTCTAATGGTTTTTGTAGTTAAACTTTTGCCTCATTTTTGCCTATATCTTTGTGTGAAGGGCCTTTCCTCCAATATCATTTTTTTTTCATTTTAAATTTCTATGAGATGTTTTTGATGACTATATTCTGATGCTTGTGTTAACAATGTGCTGTTTGCAAGTCTTGTTACTCTGTAGTTAATTCATAATTTTGAACTTCTACACATGAAGAGAAAGAAGAAATTATATACACATATGATTTCATGTATCTAGATTTTCTTTTGCATATGTTCTTAATACATGGTTGACTTATGCTTGCTCTGTTAACACTATAGAAGTGCAATTTGAAATCTAGGCTAATTGTTTAAAATTTGAAGGTGGTTGAAAACTGCTTTAAGAATGTTGGTAGTGGAAGACCTTTAACTATCCTTGTAAACTTATATTGTGAGCATGGGGGCATTTGTGTAGGTGTTGGTGACATGTGCATTATATTACTAGGCTTTGCTTGGTGTGGACCCTCATGGTGGGCTAAAAATTTTCAAGGAGAAAAATTGGGTGTTGGTCTCCTAATCCAAACTTAGAGTGTTCTGTTTACTATTTTGATTGATTATGCTTATCTATTCATGGTATAATTTCTCATCTTTTGGTGGCATCTTTGCTGATTATTATTTCCTTTTATTTTCAGCTAGATTCTTGGGTGTGTTATTGTACTAATTTATTAAACTTCAACAATTATTCTTTAAGGTGGGCGTACATACAGTTTTGACTTACATATTCTGTTTTGGTTTATGTTTATGCATCTTTTTGTCTAGATAGAGTTTTTATTTGCTTTTAATTTCATTTTATGCTGGTTCATACTTGATTGTAAATTTATACTGATTAATCACCAACTACTTTATGATTTTGTTAGCATTTCAAGACTATTCAACATCATTACTAGGTTAACATTGATTGAGATGGTGATGAAAATTGAGGATGATGTTTGGTGAAGGTTAATTAACTCGTCTACAAGTATGTAAATACTCATAAAAGAGTACAAATTGCAGACTTATGCGAGTTAAAGAAGTGGAAGGAAATTAGATATCTTCAGAAGCCATTTCTTGTGCCATACTGACAAGAATCACAGACACCTGAAGTTTCTGCAGTGCTTAGTAGATCATAAGCAATCGTCTTATTGTCATATTCTTCAATGCTGACTAACTAAAATGACGGCCTTTTATTCTATAAGGATGATAAATCATCATAAGCAAAATGAATGTATTTAGCTGTCTGTTTCCAGTTGATTGAAAATAGTCTTCCCATCATGTCTGCTGTTACAACTTAACACATCTAAAGGAATTAAGAATAGTGCTAGTATTCTTTTCAGATTACAATGAGTAGTTTTTCTCTATAAGTTGTTAAAGAGGTTCTAATTGAGTTCTGGCACAAACAAAGCAAAATGAAATCAGTTTAGTAACTAAATAGTTCTTGTGCGATTTATAAACTATCACAAAGCCAATTTTCTTACTTTAGCGACAGGGATTCTGTCCAACTCCTTGAAGATAGCTTGGCCATGTATGCTAGCTGTTGCCAACTACATAAATCTGCAATGGCAATGAACTTCTCTGTAATATGTTTTTCTATTTCAACCACTTTAGCTTGTTAAGCTTGCTCTTTCCCTTTGTTCTGCAATCCTTTCCGCTTACCTGTCTGTTTACAAACCCTAGACTTCACATCTGGTGGGTGTGGCTGTCTTTCTTGTAGTGTGTGTAGAAGGAAAGCTTCCTTGTCTTGCCACTGCTGCTGTTGCTTTTCTTTTGCTATTTTCTCACCAGCTTATTTCTTTCCTTCCCCAAAACTACTACTAAGTTTCTTTTGCTTGAGCTTAACTTCGCCTTAAAACCTTGTTTTACTATTGAGCTTTCAAAGACATTTAAATTTTGTTGAAGACATCTTATGACAAGATTTTGGACTCTTTTGGGGCTGAGATTTTTGAGTTAAACTTCTCTTGACACTCACAAGAAACTTGGCACAATTATCTTGTCTACCAGGTCTTATATAAGCAGCGTAAGTTGATCCTCAACGTTCATCAATCCATGCTTTTTGACAACTTCAGCATCGTGTGTACTTCAAACTCATTTGTAAGTTTGAGTACTTGGATTTGCTTGTTTCTGTCACTTCCTTGGAATTTCACCTTGATCTTATCCATGCCTCTTGACCTGTGTCACAGGTCTTGATGTTGCACTAAACAATCTCACTAAAGTATGACTTGTAGGCAAGGTCTTAAATTATTTCTCTCTTCATGGTGATTCTTGCATTGATAGGTTGTTAGATTATGTTGTAGGGAGCTGGTTCTCTTCTTGATTCTACTACTTCCGACTGATCTAAAGCTTTTAGGCAATTGTCAAAACTAGTTGAAACTCTAATTTTTGCACTTCGATACACGAATTCTAGCTTTGTATCAAATATAGTCCAAAGTTAGTACTTGTTGGAAACTACCATTAAGTTGGTTGATGTGACATGCCACCTGAAATTAACAAAAGAACAAAAAGAAAAGTTCTCAAAACATAAGATGAGGTTTTAGGAGTTTTATTCATAATTATGCTCGTCTTTAAAGCTCTAGTATGTATCCATCACCCACGAACAAAAGAATTAACCTTAATAGGTATAGGGGAAAATAATAAATAAACAATTAGTTTCTTATCTTGTCTATTCACTTCCCCTCAATTTGTCCCAACAATCACATAACTCATGAAAAGAACCCAAAAACAAATGACAACAGAGACGAATGAATTTAATTAAGACTAGTAGAAGCTGCTATATAAACCGAGCTTTCATCATTAAAAAGGCATCCAGGCAACTCAAAAATTTTGTAAAAAAATCCATAGAAGTCTTCAAATGATGCTTACATCCATTTAAGTCCACCAACATAACTACAACTATATAAAAAATTAGTATAATCTCACCAAAGTAATGAGCTTCGAAGTTTTATTGCTTTTATTTTTTCGATTTCATTTTTCATAATCCTAATATCGTTGATGAAATAATTCAATTTTTGAAAAAATGACATATAAGTTTTCATTCATTGAGCCTCGATTTACATAATAATAGGGATAAATTTGTTAATAATGAAAATTTCTTCTTTTTCAAAACGTCTTTTCCCTTTGGTAATTCCACTTGTCTTAAGAATTAAAAACATTGTTCATGTGGTATGCAATGTTATCTAAATTAATGATGGTCTCCAATCATGACTAATGTCATATTATATCTGATACAAAGTGAGAGTTCCAGGTATTAAAGTGCTAAAAAATGGAGCTTGGACTAGTTTTGTTAATTTGTCTAAAATTGTGAATTAAAAATTTATTTTTCTTATTTTGACCACCAGAACATTATAGTTTTCTCTCTTGGAAATAGGAGTTGGAGTTGAAAAACCAGTGGATTAGGAAAAGTAATGCTAATCTTCTACCAGTCAATCTTATAAGCCCTTAAAGATTGTGTAAAGCTCTGTTACCATGTCCAAATTCTAGCACCTATGATTCTATGTTGTTTTGGTCATAAACAAATAGGAGGAAGAAGTGTGCAAAAACTGCTGGCTTTCTATTGCAAGAAGCAAAAAACACAAAACATGGTTGCAGTAACTCCACAACTGACGTAGCAGAGAGCAGATAGGAACAAAACTTTAGTTATAAAGGATAAGATCATCCTCATTCCTTCATTAAAACTTGTTTTGTGTAACAAGTAACAAGTACCTCCATTATAAAAACTTGATCAGCCTTAACTACTCCACTACAACGCAACTAAAGTACAAATTGGTACTTGGATAAGAGGAACATGATTTATTCAACCTAACAATGTCATCTAGCTTAGAACTTAATAACGAAAGAATTTGTTACTGGATTAACAATGTCAACCTAGTTCGGCTTTTGGTTTCCAAGAAAACATCAACTCTCACAATACCATCATCCAAATAATTTGTATCTCCGAAGTTGATAGCTTAATATATAAATAAGAGAAAGTGTATACTACTGATGTGTTTGCTTAATGTAGAAATAAGAAAAAGTGTATACTATTGATGTGTTTAACAATGTAGAAACGAGATGAATTTATGAAGTTAAGGATTATACAATTGTGACATGAAAATCTATCCTAGTTATGGTGTTAAATTGTCCTGCTATGCAATGACTTATAGTCAGTGCTTCTCTGACAAATCTTGACAAGCCTAATTCAACTGTTATTAATACCCTCCAAAACTAAAATTGAATACGATGTTAAGAACACCAAAATTATGGTTCCTGAGATATAGTATTGGGGTGGTCCGAATATGTGTGTGGTATATACATATATATGTGTGTATGTGTGTGTGTGTGCTAATCTTTAAGGCTTGTGGAAAGACACATGAAAAGAAAAGAACAGGGGAGAGAAATAGCAAGTGGGCAGTAGAGGGAGAAAAGAGAGCAGGCATGGTTTTGAGCCATGTGAATTTTGTGATTGCTCATTGTTTGTAGAAGGTGTAAAAAGCTTGACATGCGGAATGCGGTTCTTTCTCACGGTAGTCATGTGGAGAAGCCAAGTGCTTTAAAACTGTGGATTTTTTTGTTTACCTTCAGATATATCCTTGGTAGTTAAATGACTTCATTTATTGAACTGTCGGAGTCAAAATCACTTTAGTTGCATGAATTTTAGCTTGAATGTCTTTTTTCCAAAGTAAATGGACCAATAATTTATATTAATTCTTGAAATGTTTAGTAGTCTAAGAATTTAGTTTTTGCTTCCATGAGACACTTCACTTATCTTCTAGATTGAACACCTATGCACTTGCCGATACGTGCATCTATAGATGTGGTATTTGACTGTTCAGTTGCTGTGAAATGCAAGGTTGATGCATCAGGGTGAGTTTGTAATTTCTTTTGTCACGAATATCAAATAGTTTTCTTTACGAGCTCCATAGTTTACATCAATTTCTGGCTTTTTGTTTCCTTTCCTTGTTTTTCCTGACTTTTTCTCCCAAACTCTCCAGGCTCTTCTTGTGAGATGAAGTTCTTAAACTCCACTGCACAGCTTGTGGAACCCTTTGAAAATCGAAAATTTGCTAGGTTTTCCTTGCAGTATATTGAAATGGAGAAGCCTAATGGACAAGAACAATGGAAACCCAGATTTGCTGGTCACCAGAGCTTGCAGGATCGAGAAGAAACATTCTTGGTACATGATCAAAAAATGCATTGCGGCTTTGTCAGAGGTCCTGAAGGATCCCAAAGTACAGGATTTGATTTGGCTGAAGATGACTTAAATTATATCAGTAGATGCCACATTGCTGTAGTCTCTTGCATTTTTGGAAATTCAGATCGCCTAAGGTCACCTACTGGTAAAACGGTAATGTGGATTTTGTATCAACTTTGAGAAATTTGAGCAATTTTGCTGTTACACTTTTAATTTGGGGATGTGATGTTAATTCACCTCTGATGTGAATAGCCAGTTTGACTTGTAATTAGAATTTTAACCAAACCAACAGCTAGAACATACGAAAATTTGAAATTTTTAGTCAGATATATTTGATTTTTATTTTTATTTTGAGTCAAGTATGTTGTTTTATTGGAGTAGAAAATCTAATGGTTAAATTTATTTAAATAATATTTTAATGGTACTTAATTAATGGGATTAAATACTATCTACGTAAAATTAGTAATACATTCCAACTCAATATGTGAGCCGTGTCAATTGACTCTGAGATTAGAGAGGCGCCATCCTGCACGCATATGCACACATGAATGCTCAAAGACAACTCTATTCTAGGTTGTAGTTTAGTGAACAGTTTCAGAGTCGAAACTTACTAGCATAATCTTAAAGGAAGTACAATGGATACTGCAGTTGATGGCCTTGCTTTTGATGCCTTTCCCCCTCCT
>JANSVA010000003.1:24637588-24663218 GCA_025504915.1 Erythroxylum reticulatum | reverse complement strand
ATTTATATTTAAAAGAATACAACTAAAACCATTACAATCAAAATTCATAAATCATTTGATTAATTTAGATTTTTCCTGAAACACACTTTCGGGTCAACTTTTCATGATAAATCTGACAATAAAAATAGAATAATTTTAGAACACTTTCTTCTACAAAATTTATCTCCTATCTCTTATAAGTTTCTAGTTTAACCAAAAATATTCAATTTGGTGCAGAAATCTGAAAGTTATACCCCAAACATTTCGAAGTGTTCATAAGCTAAAATAGCATTTTGTAATCAGCTTTAATTCAAAATCTGGAATTCTTAAGACATAATTAAAATTTGATCTCTTTAGACAATTTGTATTCCTATGTCTCTAGTTTACTTCAAATTAAAAATCATTCAATTCGGATAACTACAACACAAGATATCTTCAAAATACTAAAGCAAGTTACATGAAAATATCGTGCTTTCCTACTTTCTCTTCCAAAAATGCAATCGTGCAGAAGTACGATGATGATTCTTCTTCTCCTTCCAAGCCTCTGCAAAATTTTCTTCTTCTTTCTTTTCTTTTTAATCAACTTCTCTAACTCATCTCAACCACATTTTTGACTTCCATGCAACCCAACACATTCCAAAACAGATCAAAAATAAGGAATTAACATTAAATATGAAAACTAGAAACTAAAGGAAAGTCTGCATGATCGCACTTTTCATCCTTGAGCTCTCCATTGTAACTCCTTTTAGCTTTTTTATTCATTCTTTTTGCTTTGATTCTCGACCTTCTTGGCTCCATTTCTTTGATCTATGCACTTCTGAATTATTCCTAGAATCATCATCTCTAGCTTCATTTGAAACCTAGGTACCTTCAGCTTATTTCTCAACGTTCTTTTCTTCTTCACCTTGACTGACATATCTACATCTTCCACAAACTTCAATACCGGCTGTATAAATCAACATAATTCAACATTTTTTTGTATATTCATTCTCTGGATTCTCCTTTTTTTCTTCCTCTAACTTTCATTTTCGACTCTTATTTTAGCTCAACACATTATTAAACAAATTAAAAACTATAATTAACACCAAATATCCAAAAACATCTCATATTCACTCTCACTGTTGGAGACTTTGTTGAAACAAGTGAGTGATTTTTAATGATGTTTTACTATGTAAATGAATACATGCATGTGAGGTTAGAGAAGTGTAGTTTCGGTGATGAATGAATTAGATGATGGATTTGTGAACTAGGAATTGTTCGAAAATAGTATGAAATAGGTTTTGGTTTGGATATGCAGAAGTTCATGAAAATCGATGAAAATATATATTATATTTCTGTATGGAGTTGCATGGGCCATGCGCACGTGACACTGGGTTCTTGGTGGCCATGTATGTGTGTTCTTAGGTGTGGGATCATCTTTCACGTGGGAATCAAGAGGAGTTTACGTGCAAGCTTGGATGTTAAGTTTCCTTAGGAATAGGACAAGTTGTTGAGTTTGTTTAGGAGCTTGTTACTCTGTTATGTTAATTTTACTATGTTACTCTATTTATGCTATTTTACTTTATTATTGGTTTCTATTATTTTTGTTTCCGTATAGCAAGGTGGTATGGACCACTATCTAGGATAGAATGTTTCTTTTTTTCTTGTTGGATAATGCTATAAATCGTAGCAAAGCAAATTAATAAAACAACGAGAATTCAATATATTAAAACCCTCTCTCTACCTTCTCTCTATGTCCTCTCACTACTTTCTCTCTCTACCTTCTCTCAATACTTTCTCTCTCTAGCCTACATATCAATGTACTCTGTTCTAGTTTAGAGAAATTTGAATATGGTTGTTTTTACTGTTCACGCACAAATTTTTAGAGTGTTTTTGGAGATGGTTTTAAATGGGTTTAATGATATGAAATTAAGATCTGATGAGGTCATGATATAGAGTTAATAAAATGATAAATTTATGATAAAGTGAATGAGTAGAAAAAATGGAAAAAATGCATCAGTTGAAAGTTGAAAGAGAAAACAAAATTCAAAAACTGGAATTTGCAAGTATAAGAATCGGATTTTTATGTTTAAGTGTAAACCTTTGATGTTTGATTTGTTTTGTGTTGTTGAGCTAAAATGAAGTTAGAACTATCATTTGTGTTAGTTGAAGAAGAATGAAGAGAAGAAGAAAATCTGGAAAATTACAGTAGAGAGAGAGGAAGTGAAGTTTTGGATTTGTTATGCTTGAAGGATAAACTTGAATTTGATTTGTTTAGAAATTGAATTGGAGTTAGAAATGCAATATACATGATTTAGAAGTGAGTAATCTGAAAAGAATGAAAAAAAATGGAAGGAGAAGAAGAAAATATATGGTGAAGAAGAGAAGGAAGCGCGATCATGGCTTCGCAGGCGTTGGAAGCATATCGCGGTCGGGCAGATGCACAATCGCGACTTTCAATGTTTTGGAAGAAAGTTTATTTTTGAACATCCTTTGGTATTTTTGTTATAACTTCTTCACCCGATGTCCAAATGACTTGATTCTTAAACCATTAGATTCAAACCACATTCTTCTTCTTGTCCACCAAAAATTATAGCCATATACAATGGTTTGGTTGTTTAATTTAAGATGAAATTGTTGTAAAGTACTAGAATATGATAACTGGCATTATTTCACTGAACATACTTCGGTATTTTTATTATATTTTGATCAGTCGGTATCCAAATGGAATGATTCTTATTTTAAATTGAATTAGAGATATATGGATACAAATTGTTTGAAGCGATCAAATTTTAATTCTGTCTCTAAAAATTTCAAAATCTGATTTGAAGTTAAATACATAGTATAGTTTTAGTTTATGAAAAGTCTAAAATAATTGGAGTATAGCTTTCAGATTTTGAAACCAAAATGTATGTTCTTGGTGTCATTAGAAACTTAAGACATTTGAAAACAATTTGCTAAAGAAAGTATTACCTAATTGTGTCATTTACCTTATCAGAATGATGATGCAAAGTTGAATTGAAAGTATATTTTTAGGAAAAATCTGGAATGGTCATTTGATATGAACGAGCGTGAGTTAAGATCTCACACCAGTGACTGATTGGACTGCACGATCGTGAGTTTTTATTGCACAAATGTGACTTTTCTTGAATATTATGCACATGCATGCATGATGTTGCATGTTTGTGACTTGGTGGTTTTTGAATGCAAATGATATTTATGAGGGTTTTTGATATATGAATGATATAGTGATAAGAATCACAATAAGATACCCGGAATTATCATTAAACATGCGTTATGCATATTTTCCATATATAGATGTGCATAAAGGAATATTTATACATTTGTGCAAAATAACTAGAAACACCTTTCATTAAATTTCTCATACTTTCCTTAATTACATGGCTTCATCATAAATTCATCCACAAAATATACAAAAATATCTAACAAAATGTACATATTAAGTAGAGGGAAAAGGACTTGATACCAAGTCATCAATAGATACTATACCTGTCTTCAATTAAGAAGATATCATAAAATCCAACGTGTTCTTCCGAATATTTATTGGTGCACCAAGTAATGCCCTAACTTCATCAGGCTTGCGAACAAGGAAAAGATAACTTTCATCCAATTTTGATCCTTCTAGTCCCAACTCTACCAAATGATTATAAATTCTTCTTCTAAAATGGGAAATGGTTTAACTAATAATGAAGTAGATTTTATAATAGTATCTGCAACTGTCTGAAGGCCATCTTTGATTACATCTTCCCCATCATCTGACCTGTTTTTCCTTTTTCGTGATGTTCCTGGGTTTGCATTTTGTGAATGGGATGGCATTCCCATTGGAGATTCAGTGCGATCACCATCTATTGTTACATTGTCTTCAAAACTTAAGTCATTCTGAGTCCATATGTCATCATTTTCATCCATGGTGTTGGAAAACCCATTATTTACAGAAATGGTACACCTTCTTATCTCCTGTGATGTTTCAGCATGCTTGCCAGTTGCTCTATCATGTCCATAAATCTCTACCATCTTCTCATAGTTATGAAAGGGCTTCTGTCTCCACTTAGTAGCTTCTGGTTTAGCTTGCTACAAAAAAACGTATTAATGAATCAACCAAATCACAACATATATCATATTTTCTTCCAACAAAATAATAAACAAGTTCTCCTGTATCAGGGCCTCCCACACTCTGGCTTAGCAGTCCACATATTTGTTAATGGACTCCATGCAAATCCACAACCTCCATTTGAAAATAAATCAAAACACTTACTCCATTTGTTCTTAATAATCTTGTTCCGATTTTTTATTTTTTTCCTTATCAATTCCTTTATCTGAAAATTTTTCCTTTAGTTCAGCTTTAATTGTATCAAGTGCATGCGTAGTGAAAGTCCCACCAATACGATTGCCTTATCGATTTTGGTACAAGTATGCGTCAACCAAAGCATCATCCATAGTTTGATTCCAAAAGCACGACTCTCTTCGGGGTGGCATTTTCTATGCTACAAATTTAACTACAAAATATGAAATTTATATAAAAAACATACACAATATTGAAGCTTCAAAATTTTCCAAATAATATAAAAGGCCAGAATAATGAGTAAGCATTACAAAGACACAACTGGATGTGCAAACATTAACAGGACTAATAAATAACGTCATATTTAGATACAAGTAGCCAATACATATTTTTAAAGCAATATAAATTCATGAAAAACATAAATTAATTGGGATGTGGCAATATCTACCCTAAAGTATAATCAGCCCATCTATAAGTAGCCATGTTATCTCTTATAATTTCTCCACTGTGTGCATCATCTTCGTCGTCATTTTCATACCCATCTTGGTTATCATTTTCGCCTCCATCGTACTCTTCATTAAGAAATGGATCATCTGGATCTACACCAATCAAGAAATTGTGTAGAATGAGACAAGCCATATTTTTATTTTATAGTCTGAATGCCATAAGATGGTTTTGTGGTGGATGCTATAATCAGGAACTGTTTTTTCAATACATCAAATGCCCTTTTGATAACGTTACACAATGATGAATGTCGATGATTGAATAATTCACGAGCATTTCGTGGAGGATTCCTTGAATATTCTTTCAAGTGATATCGTTCCCCTCTATATGGTGTAATAAGTCCACTTCTCAATATGAATCTAGCATCAACAAGATAGTATTTTCCTATCATGAATAAAACTATGTTAAATTGTAATTTATAACATTTATTAGTTAATAAAGTTTGAGCCCTATTTTTACCTTGGGGAATTTGAAGTGAGAATTGCCTGGTTAGTGCACTTTTTATAATTCATGAATCGACTGCTTTTCCTTCCCACCCAGCCAATACATACGTGACCTTCATATCAAAAGAACAAGCACACAACACATTTTGTGTTGGATAATCCTTTCTCTCAAGAAATTTAAGAGCATCTCGAGTAGGTAATTTTGCACAGATATGTGTACAATCAATTGTACCAACATAATCCTGACATTGAAGTATATTATTCTTAAATATTATGTGTGTTTAATATAATTATAGTAAGTTAGGAAAAGAAAATCACCTTAAAAAATGGGTAGAATATACTATTATTTAATATTGTCTTAGAAACATAGCTCTAGTTGTATAACTACTTTCAAAACACTATGAAAATGTTGGCTTACAGTTTCCCCAGATCGACTCCAAAAGAATGCAATCTCTTGATTGGTAATATTATGCCCTAATACGTATAGAAAACAGTTGCATGTACAGTGGGCCGAAGCACACCTTTTCCAACTAATAAATCACATAATTCGCCAAATGGTTTAGACTGCATTCTAACTATATTTCTCCCATTGGAATGAAATAAAATTCTTTGCATGATACTCTCCCTTGATTGCAATCTCTCCGATGGTGTAAGCATTTGAAGTATGTTGTTGGCACGTCTCTTATGTAACACCCACCAATAGATCACAAGACAAGCATCACGAACAAGTGCTAATTTATGTATACGAATCAATTTTCCTTTTTAATTATTCATTCAATTACCTTACCGTTCATGTATAAAAAAAATAAGTTTTTAGATTGTGAAAATCAAAATATAACAAATATGACATAGATATGTCCATTTATATATGATGTTATAAAACCAACAGGAAGCAATGTTAAAAGGGAAGCTTCATCTGAATCATTCCCACACTAAAATTTCAAGCAAAGTAATAGTAAAACAAAGACAAAGAAAACAACCATATTGAAAAATACCCAAATTTCACAGTTGCTTCTCTCCTCTCTTTATTGAACTACGCAGAAAGAGAGAAAGTGAACAATAGGTAAACCCATATGTGTGAACCCATATGTAAATAGGAGTAGTTTTTAGATTGTGAAAGTCAAAACATAACAAATATGACATAGATATGTCCATTTATATATGGTGTTATAAAAGCAGTAAGAAGCAACGTTATTCATCTGCATTATTCCCCCACTGAAATTTCAAGCAAAGTAATAACAAAACAAAGACAAAGAATACAGTGACATATCAAAATACCTAAAATTCACAGTTGTTTCTCTCTCTGTTGAACTACGCAAAAAGGGAGATTAAGAGAGAATGTTTACTTTGGTGACCCATATGTGTGAATCCATATGTAAAGTGAAGGAAAATAGAGTACAATTTCCTCAACCAAAACAAAACATATCTAATAATAAAAGCAATGGACAAATATTGTTAAAAAATTCAACAATGAATAGAAATAGGATAGAAAGAAGGTTTCAACAAAGAGGAAGACTCACCGGTGACTAAGTCTTCTAGCTCCTCTTCTGCTTCCCCGGCAATAAACAACACGAGAAGAATGAGAAGTGGTAGAACACAGAGAACGGAAAGAGAAATCTAGAAATGATAAGCTTGTGTACAGTATAATAAATGAGTTTGGGTAGGGTTAGAAGAAATAATTGGTAAGAAGAATTATTGAGCGCATATTAGGTAGTGTGTATTTATTAGTTTACATTCCATCCTAAGCCCCCCGAATCGGAGGTTTTTTATTTTCACTATTTAGGTTGGAATGGAACATAACATGACCCTCCGCTTCTATGCCATTCCATTATAAAACCCTCAAACAAATGATGGAAGTGTATTACGTTCCATCCCCTTCCATCCCTAACCCCTCAACCAAACATGGCCCTAGGATCTGAGAACTTTAGGGCAAAAATTCACTAAAACCTAGTTTCTTTATACATTAGAGGGATTAAACAACCACAAATTTAATATCTATTATATTTATAGATTGAATTAAATAATAAACTAGTAGGTCTGTTAACAATTAAGTAAAACAATCATAGAAGAATATATGATATTTGATATATAATTTGAACAAAAAAATCAAGTCTAACAGTTTAATGCATCCCAAGATGCTAGTTTCCTTTGACTAATTGTAAGAGATTAGCCATGCAAGTCCATGGACGTTGGAAAATACTAGAAGAGGAAAGAAAAGAGAGACAATTACCTATTCTCTAAACCCTATAAAGATGGAATATGAAAACTAATTCTGAAAAATAGAATTTTTTAAAACTTTTTAAATAGGGTGACCCACTTAACCTTACCATCAACATGATATAGGACATGACTATGTCTCATTCTGTGTATCTTTTTCTTTTTCTAATAATAGACACAAACATTGAAACACTCATTTCCTATTCTGTATATTGTTTTTATTTCTTTTTCTAAAGATTTACATAAGGACTGACACATTTGTTTTCTAGGATGTGTATCTTTATTTTTCCTAAAGGTATATAGGATAGGACATGAGCAAGTCTCAAGTTGTGTATCTCTTATAAACTTATCTGCCCACCATACAACCATCGTTCATCTCATTTATCAAACTGTGTATTTCTTTTAGGTTGTTCGAGAAAAACACAAGCTAGAAAGTGGTTGAATGTTAGGATTTTTTAAGTCAATAATTGTTTTTCTCTTTATACTTTTCCTTATAAATACCTCTAATTCTTGCCAAAGTTTACCTTTAACATAAAATCTTTAAAATTACAACAGGGAGATTTTCTAAAGCAGGTAACACTATTGATATAATTCATAATTGCCTAAATATCTTCATTTTACTCTAAACACCTCCAGATGTATCTTAAATTAAGATATAACAATAATGAGTTCGTATAAGCATAAACTAGGTGTAAAAGAATAAATTTTAAGGGAAAAAACACATATTTCTTTCTTACCATATTTTTCATCAGGTTATTCAACTTTTATTGTGCATTGCTTATTAGTTTACACCTTGTTCAAAGAAAATTCTATGCACGCATATGGAAGGACAATTCATTTGGTATTAAATATATTCTAACCAATTGCCTCCTTTCAATCTCCTAACCTTTAAACTAGCAACTCTTCTTGACTATATGGTAAATTGTTAGTAGTGATTATCGATAAACTCTCTCTCTCTCTTCTAAGTATAGATACTTCAAATGAGATGATAATGGTTTAAACCCTAAGATAGGGGCCTAAACTTGGAAGGTGATACTTTTATGTGACTGTTAGGTAGTTTTTATGAAAGAAATTTTATTTTCATTAAGTTATAGGAGTGTAAAGTTTCCATAGTCTCCTTTATTTCTTCACAACTTCCTTTTTTTTTTTCATCTTCTTCCAACTCAATACATTAGTTGAAGACTACCTCTATTTCATCCTTAACTTCCATCTCAAAAACCTCATGAAATATAAAATTAATAAGTTCAATAGTATTAATAACACTTATAGAATTAACATTGTTGGGAGTTTGATGATGCTAAACATATTAAAACGAATTAATTTACTATCAAACTCCATTTTGAGGGTACCATTATGTACATACATTTTAATATAAACTATGTTAAGGAATTGTCTCCCCAACATAATCATTGCAAGGTTAGGTGACAAGTCATCTTTTATATCCGAAATGTAAAAATTAGTTAAAAATACTTATTAGCTTGCAATAGAACTTATTCTACCGCCCCTTTATAGTACATATTAATATGAGTAAGAAGTTAGATAATAACACCTATTTCTTTAAATGATCCTAGATCTAAGAGGCATATATGGATTATGGCTTAACAATAGTGGAAGCTCCTAAATCTATAATACCTCTCTAAATTATAGTTTTGCCTATCTTGCAAGGAATAATTATCATCGTATAATCATTGTATTTAGGTGGAAGTTTCCACTGGAAGACTATTGAAACATTTTGACCCATTCTTATCTTCTCATTGCCTTCTAAGTTTTATCTTATTAATGCATAATTCTTTACAAATTTAGCATACTTGGGGAACTTTTTTTATTACATGTAGTAATTGTATTTTAACATCCAATCTACTAAATGTTTTAAAATTTCCTTATCCTTTTCATCTTACTTTGTTTTTGCTAACTTGCTGTAAAGGAGGAACTAATTTATATTAAAGAAAAGAATGAACTTAAATTTGGATTTAATTGTTGTCTCTTCTTTCTTTGTAACTTTTTCATTTGCACTAGGGGTTGACTTTTCTTTTCTTTTCTTTTTCCTAAAAACTTCCTTATTGCTTCTTATCATTATTGCACTGACATTTTACTTTGGATTGAAAATAATTTAGGATTGAATGTTCCCTCAAATTTGAGTTTCTAAATGATTCATCACAATTGCCAATTATCTTACTTGATTCTTTTAATTATAAATACTATAGTTTTTATATTGTCAGAAAATCTTAATATTGGATCTTTTCTCTTTTGAAAACTGTGTGGTATTCAATATAAATGATTTAAAATTTTCTATAAAGAAGATTTCAAATTTTAGCTTTAAGGGACCTATTATTTGAGATAGAATCCTTACTACCTACTCTAGATGAATTTTGGTCTTACTTATCTATTACCATAGCTAAAGTGTAGATGATTACTCCAAATTAGATTATTTATATTAGATAAGGAATCATATTACCTTTATGGTCCTGTAAAATTACCAATTGCATTGGCTTGCTTAGTTTCTCCTTCTTGAAGTGTAGAACATATATCAATTAGGTGCCTTATAGTAGCCCATATTTCATAAGAATTTAACTCAATTCCATTCATTCTTATAACCATTTATATAAAAAGAGAGATGAGGTTAGATCATGTTGGCTACAAAAGGAATTTGTAGCTATATTTAAAATGAAAAAACTAGCAGCTTTAAGGATTTTATCTATGAGTGCTCCTCTTTTTATAACATATACCATATTTTCTCCATTAGAGGTAACCCTTTTTCTATATGTATTTGTTAAGATTTTATTGCTATTATAGTGGTGTGGATAAATTGCACTAGCTTATTAAAACGCTTATAGTACTTTCAAAGAATCTCTCCACTATACTACCTTACGCCATATATTTCTTTTCTTATGTTTATAGCCAAGGATGTAAGGAGATATTTTTGTAGAAACGTGTTTTGCATAACTTTCTACAAATTGATTAAACTCAATAGTAGGTGGTACAATAAAATTTTAGTAGAATCTCCTAGAGATAAGGGAAAATCTCTTTAATATGATCTTTCATTATCCCTTATCGCTTTATACTAAGTACATGGAACTCATTCCATTGTTTATGCAGATATTTACTTCAAAGACCCTAAATGTAGGCAATGAATGTATTAGTCTTGATTTCAATTAAAAATCACTTATAACTTGAGAAACTCAATACATAAGGGCTTTTAATTTGAGTTAGAAGCAGTTAGATCCTTTAAGGTTTGATATTTGACCATAGTAGTTTTAAATTATGAGTCTAAGTCATTATAAAAAAGGATTTGTGGTTAATTTTTTCTTTATTATTTCTATCAAGCTTCTCCAATATGCTCAAGGTTCTTTCAATTTTTTTTGAGAAAAAGGTAACAAATTTAGCCATTAAAGGCAATCAAAATGTACAAAAAGCTACAAAGAGCTAAACAAGAGTTTATAATAAGGGCATATCATTAAAAAAAGGCCCAAAATCAACCTTCTTCAAAATTAGAGATAGTTACAAATTATACATTCCAAATTCTAGTATAATACTCAAGGTTATGATATTTGAATTGGTACAGACTAATATAGACTCTAATCTGTAGAAGAAGTCTATTGTTGAATTGCTTTGTTTTTTGACTCCTGTTATGGAAAATGCAAGCATTCCTCTCATCCCAAATGGCTTTGACAAGAAGGGATGGAGCTATACAAAAGTACCACTTGATTGTGTTGTGAGGATGTTTAATGATAGTACACCAAACTTTGATGGAATTCCAATCACCTGGAGCATGTATAATGTAGTATTTATGTAGTAAAGATCTCCAAGTGTTAGAGACAAATTGACATTGTTAAGAATAGATGATCATTGCTTTCCTCAGTTTTCAAACAAAGAGTGCATCTATTAGGCATGTTAAGATACTTCAGCTTGTCAAAAGTTTGCAATTTATCTTTCATATCTAACCACAATGTGAAGGAAGCTTAAGGATGAAAATTCTTAAACCAGACAATTTGAGTCTAAGGTGTTGATTGACCTTGAAGAGCCATTAGGTACTTTGGCTACAATCAAGTATTTATATATCTAGATGATGAAGACAAAACAACTTTTACATGCCTATATGCTACTTTTGTGTACTAAAGAATGCCATTCAGACTTTGTAATGCACCATCTACAATTCAACAGTGTACGATGACAATTTTTACAGATATGATTGAGGATTTTCTAGAAGTATTTATGGATGATTTTTCAGTATTTGGAGATTCTTTCGAGCAATGTTTAACAAATTTAGACAAAGTTCTCCAACAGTGTTAAAAGTTGCATTTAGTCTTAAACTAAGAGAAATGTCACTTTATAGTTTAGGAAGGAGTTATGTTGGGACATAAGATATCATTTAATGGTGGGATAAAGAGAAGATCAAAGTCATTGATAAGCTTCCATAACCAAGCAATGTCTGAGGGGTCAGAGCATTTTTAAGGTATGTCGAATTCTACTGATGATTTATCAAGGATTTTTCATTAATTACCAAACCTCTTACTCATTTATTAATAAAATATGTACCTTTTATTCTTGATAATGATTGTTTACTTGTTTTTCATAGTTAAAGGGTGGGGCGGCATTGACATCAACACATATCTCCTTTTACACTCCTAATCATCACAATCCTACAAAAAAAGAAAAAGAGAAACAAGCAAATTAGAATTGTAAAACTACTATGCCCATAAACAGGTTGACATATCTAAAGGATGAAATACTAACTACAAATAAGAGTTTGTATCGTACTTCGACAAGCCACAGAAACTAGAAAAACATTACAAGAGTAAGGCCATTAATAACAGTGGGTAAGATTTCACAAACAAATCTCAATTGCCCTGATGTACATATAATGTAAACTAGAAAATGTGAATATAGAAAGTTATTATGTTTACCTGCACAATAAGCTTGTTAGAAGAAAAATTGAATTCTTCTCCCAGCAAAGGATTTTTTAAACTAGGTACCATTGAGTTGTTATAGCAATAGAGACAAATTATGGAGTGGAACAACTTAAATTGATATAAAACGCATAAATAAGCATTTGACTTGAAAAAGAAAAAAAGAGCACAACAATCACTTAAAATTTTAAAATTTGTTAGAATTCCAGTGTCACTAAAGGAAGCTTTCCCATATAGTGTCAAAGAATATGCCAAAGTATCCTATACCATAGCTGCATCCTTGGCTCCGAAATACATGAACTAGTATCACATAATCCTGGATCCAAATCAAATTCACCATTCAAAAACAATAGACTCTACCAGACAATATAAGCCAAAATGGTGGGCAATGATTAAACTAATGATCAACAGCACTAGCCAGAGCATAATGATTGTGCCATTAGTTATTTCTTTAAAATGTAGATGTTAGATCAAATCCCAGATATCATTTTTTAAAATGGTGATCCTTCCAAACCCAAAAAGTCCCATTATCACATCAGTTGCAAGTTTCAACTGCTAATAAAAGTACATAAAAATGGATGAACTGACTTGAATTGCTTTTTTGAACCATAAGTAATGATAATGTAAGGATTTGATGTTCCATTTAAATTTGTGATAAGATTCTTAGCTACCAACAATTCCAACTAAAAAACAAAGTAGAATCATTCTTATCGCCAAATCATGGCCAGCCTCACTACCAACTAATAAATAGGAACAGACAGAAGCCTTATACAATATATCTTTCTTAACGCCAATATGAGTAAATAAATATGTGAATATCATATCAAAAGGGTAAAGATCCAGAGATACCTTGATTAGGTAAGAAGAATTGGCTCATAAATCTTCTTTAAATAGTCCTATCTACAAAATAAGTGCAGAACTGCATGTCAAAGAAGTGGAAAATTACTCCATGAAATGACTAGCATTTAGTATTGACTGACCAAAATAAAATTAGGCTAAGAAACTCAATCATGAAGAGAGAAAATTTGACTTCATCAATACAATCATTACAGATAAAATCAGGTAGCATATTCAACACATAAGTAATGAAGTAATTTTCAATCAAGTTTTCATTTAAATAATTTCATCATTTTCACATTTAAAATCAACGAGACAAACTAAATGTGGAGTAATAAAAGTTTTCTTCTTTCTTCTTTTTCTTCTTTATTTGGTTGTCTGTGATCAAAGATCCAAATCAAAAGATGAAGTCTTACCTTTCTTAGAAAACTCAGCTTGCATTGTTGGAGTTGAAGCACTAGGGGGTAACATTGATTGGAGATGTGGAATAGAAGAGAAAGCTAAATGAAGAGAGAACAAAGCCACTGTCCTATAAGCAATGATACCAGGGCTTATTAAAGAACAAAGGGTTTCTCAACGTCTCATGTAGTTACACAAACACTACAAGAATGCTCAAAAACATTTTATAATTATCAGCCAAAATCTAAAGTTTCAATGAGGGAAGAGATTGGTCTAAAAACAAAATGAGAAAATAACATTTAACTAATTAACCAAATAAATTGCACTTGTATGCTTCACCTATCGATTGCCTGTGTAAGGGAATGGATAGTAAGGGCTCAACTTCATCTGTTGAAGACCTCCATCGTCGAATAACTTCATACAAAAAAAGGTGGAAATTTAAAAGTGTTAAACTGAACAATGTTATAATTAAACAATGTCATAAGCATAAAATTGGCTCTTCCTTAGATAAGCTTGATCTTGTATGCAGCTCTTCTACGAGATCCTCAAGATTAAATCTGATCCTACCAAACATGGAACAATCTGTTAAAGGAAGCTTAAGTAAGGTGAGATGCATCGAGATAGAATTTTCTCACCTACAACTAGATGGTTACGAGTAGCGATGTCAACCGACTCTGAATCTCCCAAACCTAATTGGGAAAAACTTTAAGCATCGATATGGAAAGGGAGGGGGCCTTACGGCTACATCGTCGTTTCACGCTTCTTTCTTATCGAGAATCTTTGCTTGATCTTGATACATTTTCATCCAAGTTTCTTTGACTAACCTCTTGATATGTTGTCATTCAAGCTTTTTGTTTGGTTCATTTCATTGTCTAAGTGTATTTGCTTTGTTTTCTCATTGTGTTGTCATTTTATCACACTTTTAATGTAAAGGGGTAAGCTTATTCTTCAACCAAACTTATTGCCCTTCACTATTGTTTAATAAAATCAAATTTTAATTTTCCAGAAAAAATTGACCTAGTTAGAAGTGCTAAATTGAACATTCGATGTATAATATTATGCAACTTTAAAGGTTTTTATGCATAATATTATATGTCCCATTTTTATACCTAAAATAATGATTAAAATTGTTACTATATATATAAATATAATATAATTAAAATTATAATACTTGATTGTTGTTAGTTATGATAAACCTTGCTATATAAAAATTCAAAGATATACTTTAAATTAATCTACATAACACAATACCCAATGAAACCAGGAATCACACTACACACGGTAGTGAAAGCAAAGAAGAAGGGTTTGGAGTTTCTAGTCTTCCTCACTTTCCACCTCCATGTCTTGCTCTTCTCCTATAGTATCGACTCATATGTTTTAATTATACTAAATAGAAATTAGTGGGTAATTTAATTTAGCTAGATATATTATGAATAATTATTAGTAAATAGAAAATTTTATATTTTAAATATATATTAGTAAATAACTATATAAATAAATATGTAACATTAGTAAATACCCTTTAATAAATAGGTGTCTGGAACTATAGCAATAATTCTAGATGTTGCATATATAAGACTTTATTGTAACCTATTTTTAATTTTGTTGCCTTTTCTTATATGTACCAACAAATTGTTATTATCATTGCCTTTTCATATTAGTAAAGTCGACACTTTAAAAATTGTTACGTTACATTAATTTTTAGCAATACATTTTTAAAATGTGACAAATATATTGCTCCTTAAAGCTCTTTTTGCAACAATGAGACGAGACCTCTATCTCTTTTTTAAAGTAATTTCAAAATCAAGCTTACTACTATTTGGTGTTTGGATTTTCTCAACAGGAATCTTTTTCCCTAAGAATTTACCTCAACTTGCTCTAGTTGGATCTCTAGCATTTCACCTTAGGGTGATGAGGCTCCTTTGTTATCATTTTCCTTGTCTAGTTCATTCAAATTTATTCGAGTCTCTTACATTTCGAAAAGTTTGTCAGCTCCTCTTAATCCCCCTTAGAAAGAACCTTCCTACCAAGCCTTCTCCTACTAGGTGAGGGAGTTTTCATTAGTAAAAGACCTTGATTTTATCCTCTATTAGGTAATCTTTCCCCCTGATCTTATTAGAGGGATCTCCTTAAAGAGCTCTTATTTTATGCATACTCTGACACAAATGCATGTGTAGCCCGCTCTACGCCTAAAAAATGTCACCTTGTTTATGAACAATGGCTTTCTAATGTAGTTTGTTAAATAACTTAAGCCATTAGTGACTAGTATTCGAGGGGGTGTTATGGAAGTTCACCCATAGTAGCCCCTATTTCTATTGGATATCCTCCAGCTTAACTCTTAGATTCCATATTTGTAGAAAGATTGGTATATTGTTTAGATACCATCGACCTCCTTAGTGATGCTTTGCACTAAGCTGTTATTCGAGAACTTGAAGAGGAAGAGGAAGAGGAAGAGGAAGTCCATGTCTAACATTGCATATTAAAGTCCTCGAGCTTTTCATTGATTTTATGCCCACTATCTCAAATTGGAAAGGCTGACCTTTTCTTAAGGAAGAATCCCACCATTTTCGAAGTGTAAGAGCACGTGCCTTGTTTGAGGACTTTCATAGGGAAGATACAACAATCACACCATCTCTAAACATTAGTGTGGTAAAGTGGAGCTTTGTGCTAAAAGAATCTCATAATACATATTTTTAGGTAAGAGAAGGTTTAGAGGCTTCTATGAGTTGCTAGGGTTGTTTATAAAGTTGGGCTTAAAGAGGTTATGGGCATTTAGATTAAAGGTTAATCAAGCTTATAGTAGTTATAACTGAGAGCAAATGAGGGCAAAGGTGGAATCTTCTACTCTGAACTTTGCCCAATGTCTGCAAACTATTCAAGTAAAGCCATGAAAGGAGGAAAAATGGATAGAGGGGACTTTGAAACAAAAAAGTAGTTTTTCCTGAATGGTAAGTCAAGGCATAGGAAGGGATGGAAAAACCAATGATACACTTTGTTAGAAAGAAGTTCAACAACCACTACTCCTAATTTGACTGTGAGAAGAAAGTTGGGGAGTGAGAGAAGGTAGTTTGAAGGGTGAAGGCAAAAACAAAAGTAGCAACAGATGGGTGATCAAAAGGGAGAAGCTTTCTCTTTCTAACCTATCTCTTGCATTGGCTATTTTTTTGGTTAGAAAGATGATTAGGGAGAATAGTAGGTGATTTGAGTTAGTTTTTATTAAATTGTTGATATAGAAGTTTCTTTTATTTAAACCAAAGTTAATTATTTAAAAATTTAAACCAAACCAAACAAATTTACATAAATTTGGCTTAGTTTAGGTGGTTAGGATTAATTTAATAACTATATATTTTTATTTTTATTAAAATGAGTTGTTCATTCTTTTATAATTTCAATATACAAAGTTTTTAAAGATATTTAATGTATTATCTTCATGAAAGTAAATTGACAAATTTATTCATAAGGAAATAATGATGGACTTGGAATGGGTGATATCCAAGAGGAAAACATACATACTTATATGATTATATCATAATTATAAGAAAGGAGATGGCATTTATTAAAATACATTTTAATATTTTGGTTCCTACAATAAAAACTTTAATAAAATCATATTCAAATACCAAATTAGAATGATAAAAGGGTCAAGGCTTAACATGTTAAATTAGATTTAACGAAGTTGAAGTGGTATATCTGTGTTTGTTGAACGCAAGTTAAGCTTTAAGAAAACATGTTTTTTTTTTCCCCTATAAGCGCAACAAGAATTTTGTGTTGGAGTCAAAACAGAAGTTCAAACTCCTACCAAAAGTTCACATGCTAGAAATTAATAACATCCGATAAATACTTGGAGTATCAAAAGCAGCAGATGATATTTTTCCATAATACTTTTCTAAGTTTAATTAATTGCTAAAATAAATATGAGGTTATAATTTTGTTGATGTTGAATTAATTCTACGGTTATCTTTTTTTCAGAAAGCTAATTTGTTAGGTGATACATGAATTATATATAGGTATTATGAATTTATAAAGTTAAAATTACATGCAGGACCCATGAATTATGCAGATAAATATCTGTAAAAATATATAATTTACATTTTGAATAATATAATTAAGTTTGTTTCTCCAGAACTAGATGGTTGAACTAGCCCTTCACTCTTCACAGTTCATATACTGAAAACGAGATGTGACACGTTATTGCTCTGTAGAGCTAAGACATTTGTTAGTAACTAGTGGTTAGAGACGCAGAGAAAAAAAGGAAATTGGTGACATGCCTATAAAACATATGAAAAGCCAAAATAAATTAAAAACGATTAAAATTTTCTCTCAACTTTTCCTTAAATATTTAACCAGTTGGGTAAGTCGAACTAAATTAGCTTTAAACATCTTTTTGCCGAAATCCTGTACTTTAAATTTTTTTGAAATAATTAGATTGCTCTTTCTTCTTTTACACTGTCTTCAAACATACATATTTTGGTTAGTAATTCACAAAGTTTATATTTTATTTGTTCTTGAGGACTCCTAGGAGAGCAATAAGTTACTATTTTCACTCATATTTTTCTTGTATTAGTATATCAAATGTCTTACCCAATCTCAAGTGAGTTTAATCGAACTCTTATTATTCTCTTTCACAATCTTGACATATGGACTGGCAATTCTTAGCTCTGAAGCTACGTAATCCAAGTTCAACTCGCGACGAGGTTCGTGTGGGATTTTCTTACTCCATCACAAGAACTTGTGGACTTTACCAAGATATTCATGACTGGAGAGAAAACAAGCACAAAGGTACTACCATTCCCACGTTTGATTTGTATCCTCTTTTACGTTCAGGATGGAAATTTTTGCAGCTAAATCATCCAAAGCATCAAAAGAACTTCCACCTTCTTTTATGGCTTCTAGGGCCTTTTGGCGTACTTTCATAGCTTGGATCCTCTGATGGCAGTTTCCAGTCACAGACTGTTCTATGATTTCAGAGAGTTTTTGAGAATCAGGAACTGTATCAATACCCTCACACACTCGTATAGCAGCATTGAGCTGGTCTACGAACATCTGCGCGTTGTAAAAGTGATCAACTTGCATGGGCCATGCAAGTAACAGAACCCCCCCAACGAGACCTTCAAGCACCGAGTTCCACCCACAATGAGTCAGGTAGCAACCAACGGCTCGGTGGTTTAGAATCAGAGCCTGTGGAGCCCATCCTTTAATCACAAGGCCTCTCCCAGCGATACGATCTTCAAAACCCTCTGGCACCACGCTTTGATCATGAACTTCTCCACTTTCCACATCCTTCATTGGATCTTTAACAACCCAAATAAAGCGAGCTCCACTATCATCCAAAGCATTGGCTAGGGCCTCCATTTGTCGCTTGTTCAGCGTTATTTGACTCCCAAATCCCACATAAACTACTGACCTGTCCAGTTCACATGTGTCCAGCCATTCCAGTACGTCTTCCGAACGTATAGAACTAGGCCCGCCTCTCTCAAACTTGCTCCTTGGGGTAGACAAGATTGGGGGCAAAGGACCTACAGCCCATACTTTGTCGTGTCCCAAGTATTTGGCTTTGATCGCTTCCAAATTCTCTTTTTCAAGCTCCGTGAATGAGTTGAAAACAAGTCCCCAGCACCGTCGAGTTTCACGATATACATTATCATAGAAGGGGTACTCAGACAAGGTTTCATACTCTGAGAATTGAAGAAAAGAGTTGGCATTGAGAACTACAAATCCGATAAGTCTGATGTTAAAGTATGCTGCAAGCCGATGCGTCCAAGAAGATAGGTAAACGTCAGGAATGATAGCCACAGGTGGCTTAGGGTGGTTCTTAAACCACTGGACGACTGGTTCATAGAACTCACTCATGGCGTCGGACAGATGCTCTAAGTACTTCTCTGCAGGAAGCTCTTGCAAATTCTCGACTCCTGGAGGCAGAGAAGGGTGAGATGGGAAAGGAAGGACTAAGGTTTCGACGGAGGGGTAAAGAGATAGAAGAGAGTTGAGGAATGAAAGGTTCTTGGGGGTGACTATCACGGTGATTTGTAGGCCACGGAGGGCTAGTTGGTGGAGTAGGTCAATATGTGGAAGAAGGTGGCCGCATCCTGGATATGGTATTACCAGAACGTGAGCGCCCTCGCTACATGGACTTTCAAGATTCATCACTTACTTGACGTGAATCTCTTCTATCTTCTAATTTATGTGATATCTAGTTTGTGCAATATCGTGGCTGAGCTTACCAATTTATGGATAGATAGAGCTGATTATCTTTTACGATCAATCTTAAAAATATATCTTAATTATATCAAAGCATGGGTATGGGGGTTGGGCAAGGACACTTTGACCCCGTTTTATTTTTAAGCTTATAAATAAAGATTTTTTCTTTTTTCTTTACATTTTTATTTGATTTTTTGATCTGTTTTTCAAATCTTAACATTAAGAATTAATATAATTCATAGCATTTTTAATAATAAAAATATACTTTTAAAAGTTTATATATTTATATAATATTAATTTATTAGGACCCTTTTTTATTTTAAGTAATGTTAATAGCGGGCTGATTATATCTAGGGAAAAATAAATTGCCATAATATGAAGCGCCGACCCTCGCTTTTTCACAGTCTTATCTCATCCGAATGAAAATTTGAGCATAGGCCAACTACTAACCTAGTCCCTTGATTACAAAAGCTACGCCTGTCTTACAGCGATTCAAATTATGTTGAATAGCCTCAGTTCATTCGATCCATTTATCGAATTTCTTGATCTCCGTGTAGTCATCATTTAAATATTCTAATGTGCTACAGCAACTTTTAGAGTACGGATTCTTAATTAAGTTCTAACGTGCTACATCAACTTTGGGAGCTATGATTCAATGAATTAATTTAGTTAGTGCTACAGTACCATTGGTAGCAATGATTTCATGAATGAATTAAGGCATACACGTGCTACAGCTTCTTTGGGCATAAGGATCCATAAATTAATCAAGTTATCCATCTGTTAATACTACTTTTTTTTTAAAGTATCAAATAAAAATACGAACCACGGCGTATACCCAACTTCAACTCTCCCACTATTTCTTCATCTTCGTTTCATTTACAGTTCCCATAACATTTACGCACTAAATAATTTCCAAAAAGTCAAAGGCTAAGGCTAAGGCTCCGCCTTACTGTATGGCTGTGCGCATATGCAATCGCCCGTTATACATGTAAATTTGAGATAAGCATTCTTGCATTAATTAAACACTACTTGCGCTATTGTTTCATCTAACATTATGTTTTTTTATTTCCAAGTATGAAATCGGGTCATCATCATGGAGAGCTCATAGATGGACACCTTAGTGTGTGTGTCTAGCTACATGGAACATGTTCGAATATTAAATTAACTTAACAAGTTCTAACTAACGGATAATGTTTTAGAAATATAATTTACATCAACGTCTTTAGGGAACCAATAATTATTTAAATGAACATGTTGTAAGACTCACTATATTAGGCTTCCTGTCACTTTAGAAACGTTTGTGCACAATATAGTAGATATAATTAACAGTTATATCTTTATTTCAATGGTCATCCTAATTATCATTTAATATAATAACAATTTCTCTCCACCATGAATAATTATTTGATGACACAAGCCCAATATATTAATATGTTATTTGATGACATAAGCCCAATATATTAATATGTTTTAGTGATCCAATTGGATTTGTTTAATATTTTTGATACAACATAGTTGACTTCAGATTCTTTTTTTCCCCCCAACATCATCCTGTTGATTTTATCATAAATTTACAGCATCGTTTCCTCAATAAATTATTATATATGAAATGACGTATTACTTATATAATTTCTTATTACAATAAATTTTTTTGCACATTATCTATGTTTTTTTGTTAAATTTTTAATAGTTAGATCGTTATATGATGGAGGATCTTAGGATTAGGAGTGCATAATAGGTGATTTGGGTTGATTCTATTAATATTTTAAACCAATCCATTTATGTAGTAGTTTCTTTTATTTAAATCAAGCCCAATTATTTAAAAACTTAATTCAAACTAAACCAATTCATATAAATTTGGTTTGTTTTGTGTGGGTTGGATTAGTTTAATAACTTTCATTCATGATTTTTATTAAAAATAATAACGTATGTTTAACTTTAATAAAATAATATTTTTATAAATAAAAATATGTATATAAAGGTAAGAACCCCAATCAAATTTTATAATATTTAAAAAATTATATAAAAAATTTCAACTAAATAGTTTAAGTATAGTGAAAATTTTGGATTTTATCGTGAAAATTAATAATTCCATTAGTTAATAAGTAGTTCTCTATGTTTATCTAAGTGGTAATGGCCTTACATAAGGCATAATGTAATCATGGTGTTTTGCCTTTGTGGTGGTGCTGTGCTTTTTTAAATATAGTTTTGTATAATGCCACGTATAGTATAAAATTATCGTTTTAATGGATTATTTAATTCCTCAAAAAATTGACAAACATTTAATCCATTTTATTAAAAATATTTACCCAATAGAAACAAAAAATGTTGAAATTGTATTGTTAAAATTAGTAATTTAAACTTTAATATTCTTTCAAATAAGAATGGTTGAACTAAACATATGAAATAAAGAAGAATATTACAAGAGTCAAAATGAAGTAGACAAAATCATGTTGGTTTGTTTTGGTTTGGATTATAATAAAACTAAAACCTAAACTATATATTTGGTTTTTTAAAATCAACTCATTTTCTATTTAAAAAAATCATTGCTATTAACTCTTTGAAATAATTTAGTTTGATTTAAGTGGATTGAATAGTTTGTACTGAATTAGGATTATCAATGATTAGTAATTCTTTTAAGAAGATTATGTGTTAGTCAGAGAAAAAAGACGTTTACATAATATGCTATATAATCTTCATCATATTTGGAGGATTATTATATTTAATATCATAAAAAACTATTTAACCTTGTTAAAGGTAAGACTTTGAAAGCTAGATTTTCTCCTATTTCTATCCTACCAAACCTCATATATGGTTGTATAGAATCCTATCTTTAGGAGTTGGATATCACTTTTCTTTTGCTTTTTTATTAAAAAATTGTTTCACCATCTAATCCCAAGTGTTGACTATTCCTTAAACATTACATAATGATTTGATCATATTTTATAAGGTATTTATAAATCACCATTGGTCGAATAAATGCTCTCTTGTTTCTTGCACATTAGAATGTAGTATGTGCAAAGGGTTAATTGGATAGGAGCATTTGTTTCTGCCTATTGTAGGTAATCTATTTTTAAGGGCTAATTAACTTGTGATTCCATATCTGGGATAGTTTATTAAGAACCATATCAGTTTATGCCAATTTACATTTAGCTTGGACTGTATGACTTCTAGTTGAATGGTTGGTGAATTTGCTTGAATTATGGAGAGTCCCTGTGACTCTATCTTTAGTATCAGCTCTTAACATGTATCCTGGTACAACTTTTGTTAACTTATCAAATCCCCTTTGCCTAATGCACCATTGCTAGTCAACTATTAATTCACTAACTTTAGCTCTTAGCTTTAACATATACCTTAGGTGGACCAAATTAGGATGCAGATATAAGGGACCCTTTGTGGACTAGTTATCAAACCATATTCAGGTGTTTCTTCCATATTCTATTATGCATTTGAAAGATGGAGCTAGAACCTCTCTAATTTTCAATATGTTTTGCCAAGTCTAGGAAGAGTTAGGACTGCCCTTTACTACGTAAAAGTTTTGTCCTTCTAGATGTTTATTAGGGACCTACTGCACCTACAAGTTCTCATTATCAATCAAAAGTTTCCATATCCTTTTGGCTATAAGGACTTTATTGGTTAAGTGTATAGAGTTTAGTTATAAACCACTTTATACCTTTGTGTAACACAATTCCTTCCACGACACTTTAGCCCTATTGCTTTGTAGGGATCTCCATTTCATAAAAACTTCCTCAACATTTTTTTAAAATCCTTAGTCATATTATTTGGAAGGAATAGATGAGAAATCAAATAATTGTAGATGTTACACAACTGTGTTTTAATCAATCAAACTTTGCCTACATAACTTAACTATTTATTATGCCATTTCTTAAGTTTCTTCTCATTCTGCTCAAATAGAGGCTTGCAATCTTTGTAAGATGTCCTTGAGGCTAAAATTAGAACTCCTAGGTAAGTAAAAGGTGGATAGACTGCTTTTATTTGAAAAATATTTTCAAGCTCCTTCTTAAGAGAGTTAGCATCCCTGGAACATGTTATAAATCTCTCATCAAAATTGATATCAATCCTTATCTTATTGCTGAACTAATTGACAAAATTCATTAAGATTGAAAAAAAGGGAACATCTTCCTTATGAAATAGTAATAGTTCATTTGCAAATGTCAAATTGAATAGTTTTAGCTTGCTGCATATTGTATGGTACTTAAAATCTGAGACTTGCGTATTATTGTAATTAATGATTTGGATTAGAACCTCCATACAAATTGAGAATATATAAAGGAATAAAGGACCCCCTTATTTACTCCCTCTTTCACCTTTAAACCATTAAGTAGGTTTACTATTTAGAAGGATTCTGAAGGTGGTGGTAGATATACACTCTTTAATCTAGTGTGGGAATTATCCAAGGAATCCCATAGCTTCTATAACTTAGATTAGAAAATTCCAATTGAAAAAATCAAAAGCATTTTTTAAATATACTTTTAATGCATACATCTTGCCTGCTCCCTTCATCATATAGCCTTTGAAAATGTCTTGGGCTATCGGTGTTATCTCCTATAATTTTCCCTTATGTTAATTCACCTTATGATTTAGAGGTCAAGCTGTGGATCATTGGTGGTTTTAGAAATGGATTGGATTGATTATTGAAGTTAAAGAAAAGGCAACTGTAGTGTCTTGAAAGGAGAAGAACTAAACCCAAATTTTTCCCAATTTTCAATGAAACTTGTCCTTAAATCCCAATATTATTTATAAAAATTTCCACTGCCATTTGAATCTTATTTCTCCTACTATTCATCAATTGTTTTACCATTTGGGCCTTTTTTCCTAGTCCAAAAATACCCTAAATTTTTAGAAAATTCTCATATTTAACCAAAAATTCTAATTCACTACTTATAAATTCCAACTCAATTTTTAGGACGCATGGCCCATAATTCACATTATAATTGCATTAAAACAATCATTTAGACCCAGAAAATGTCAAATGAGTGCCTAGACAATTCATTATAATATGTACAATAATCAAATTTCACGTGTGTGTATGCTAACATGATGCATGAGCATGAAATGCATTTTTCTAATCTCTCATCGCTATTTTCTCAATTATAAAAATCTAGAGTTCTAACCCTTAGTATAGAAATGAGATGTTACATAAGGAGCACAAGAAAAGTTGCAATTTGGTTAGTAATATCTTAAAATTTAATTTATACATTGAATTATAACTAGGTATAGGTTGTATTTTACCTTCATCATCATATTTTTGTGAACAACATCTCAATAAATATAATCTTTATTTCGTTCTTTATTTTATCATATCATCTATACAATTTTATTTTATATTGTATAGTCATACTTATGCATAAATATGGGTTTTTTTCATACCAAACTAAATTTCTCTCTTCTTCGTATTTTTTAATGTATTTTTTTCCTTTTTATGTTCTTTTTGTTTTGATAAACTTAGTGATAGTTGCATATTATACTGTATTTTATTAGACGTTTAAGTGTGTTTCTAAGTATTTATTGGATGATTATTATGTATATAGGCTTAGAATTATGTTATTGTTAATGTTTGTATGTATTCTAAGTGTTTGTTTGGTTTAAAGCAATGATTGGATCTTAATTTTATTTTTCAAGAGCTGCTTAATATGTTTGTGAGTGTTGGAAATCAGGAAATTGAAGACTGAAGAAGATGGAGGAAGCTTGAAAGTTTCACAATTGAGCACAATTGAGCATGATTGTGATAGAGGCTGAGCTAAGTGAAGCATGGGTGTGACTCAAAGGGAGTTTCTAGTCAAAATTGTTTTATATCTTGTAGGGTTTGAGGCTATGTTTGTAACCAAACAAAGTGTGGAAAC